>PVIW01000042.1:684225-1018519 GCA_004026585.1 Noctilio leporinus | reverse complement strand
CTCTGTATTCATATACTTGGTTCTGTTTTGCTTGTTGTTAGTTTTGCTCATTATTGTCCCGTAATAGGTGAGATCATATGGTATTTGTCCTTCACTAACTGGCTTATTTCACTAAGCATAATACTCTCCAGTTCCATCCATGTTGTTGCAAAGGGTACAAGTTCCTTCTTTCTTTCTGCTATGTAGAATTCCATTGTGTAAATGTACCAAAGTTTTTTGATCCAATCATCCACTGATGGGTACTTAGGCTGTTTCTGATTCAGTACTTCTTGAGTCCTTTCTCCACATTTACAGGGCTGCTGGACTACGTCACTGCGAAGTGAGTTGGGGCCCAGGTTAGCAAGATAACCAAAAGGCTTGGTAGCCTAGGAGAAGTGTTGGGGGCACTGACTTTTGGGCTTCAGGATATGGACTTAAAGACTCTTAGCCCTGGCTGGTGGCTCAGTGAATAGGTACCAGCCTGCGAACTCAAAGGTTGCTGGTTCAATTCCCAGCCAGGGCACATAACCAGGTTGCAAGCCAGGTCTCCATTCAGATCAGTAGCTGGAGGCAGGTGAAAGGCAACCATGTTTCTCTACCTTTCTTCCTCCCTCCCTGTCCTTTCCTCTAAAAATAATGAATAAAATATTAAAAAAAAAAAAAAGAAAAAAAGTAAGGACAGAGAAAGTCAGATGGAGAGCAAAGCAAAGATTCAGACAAAGAAGAAATCAGAGGCAGAGTGAAGACAAGAAGTCAGTGGTCAGAAGCCCTCATTTCATCTTCTTGGTCATTATGTGGAGAACAGGCTGCTGGGTGGGCTGTAGAGACCCAGCATGGAACCCTTCTCTGCTCTAACTCAATTTGGGACTCTGAGTAAATTCTTCTCCCTCTCTAGGCCTCAGTTTCCCCATTTATTTATGTTCTTCAAGGTCCCATTAATTTCTAATAGTTGCCATTTATTATTCCTTAACTGACCCCCACCCCCAGCATCAGAAGACACTTTCACTAATTGGTAAAAAAGAGTTTATTCAGAAAAATCAGCCAGTACAATATGCACTACAGGACATCGCTCAGCTCACATCACAGACATGGGATAAACAACTTCACAATAAATTAAGGGGAAGCCAACCCTTTCCCTCCAGGATGACCCAGAAGACTTTTCAAAGAACATATTTCATTATAAATATGACAGTAGATTATCGGGCTATTTTCAGGTGAGATCAGACAGCCTAGGCCCAGCCAGCAGGACTTTTGGGTGCAGGGTGAGATCTGTCCAAACCTAGATTTTGACCTACAATCCCTCAGGCCCAGAGGAGAAAATTCCAAATGAGCAGAGAGGCTTCTTCAAAATGATGCTGATTTACATAAAAATGGGGCCTTCCCCATCTCCCTCCACTTCAAAGTAGGCTGCCTCCTCCTGGAAAGCTCGCAGGCTGTGCACCCCTGAGTGATCAGGTTCTTTGTGGTGTGGCGGTGGGAGTGCCTTGATGGTTCTTGTCAATCCAGGCCAGAAAGACATCCAACTCTCCCAGAGACTTGATGGCCGCAGATTTGACCTCCAGCTGAAACCAGGGAAATCATGTAATCGTTTTCCAACCACTTTCACCATGTTCTGGTCCCCACAAGATTTTCCTTTTATTCATTAAGTATATTTGCAGAGCATACAAACTATTATTTTCCCAACGGGCAACCCAAATTGTTTTTCACAAACAAGCAGTTAAATCATGTCAGCAACTTAGGAGCAAAAATTTAAATTCTTCATTCTTTGCCCTCGGTTTTTCTTTTTCCTGTTTTTCACAGAAAAACTTGCCTTTCTGAGCAGCTCTTTGGTTTATTTTCCCTTTCACATGAGCTTTAGAAGTCTCAATCTCAGGGTGCTGAGCAGGGGGAGGAAGAGATTGTCCCCAATTTGACATATTAAAGCACCAAAGTCCGTAAGGATCAGTGTCCTACCCAACGTCACACAACTGGTTGGTAGCAGAGCTGGAACTAGAACCCAAGTCTCCTAGCTTAATTTATCTCTTCTTCAGCAGACTAAAGTATGTCCTGTGGAGCCAGACAGCATGGGATTGAGTCCTACCTTCTCCACGTAATAGCAATATGAACCATAATTAAGTTCCTTACTTTGTTTGTGCCTTAGTTTCCTAATTTGTCAAATGCAGATAATGGCTCATAGCAATGTTGTAAGGAATGGAGGCGTCTATACCTGTAGCATGTTTATAATACCTGGCTCATAGTAAGAGCAATGCAACTCTTAGCCATTGTTATAACATTATCCTGTGTAACCTCTCCCCAAAGAATCAGTTCTGAACAGCTTTCCCTACCTTCTTGCTATTCAAATGATTGACATCATCTGAGACTGTGGTTGAAATGCAAAATTCCAGACCTCATTCCAGCCCAATGGAGAATCAACATTTCAACAAAATCTCCAAATGCTGCACATAAGAAGCACTGCTTCTACCTCCACCTGTGTATGAGACATGCATCTATAGCTACATGAGAAGCATGCTCTTCTGCACCACAGAGAATGCTCATGACAGTTGCTGGTCAAGGTGACACCTGGCAGGTAACATGTTTCATGCATTACAGCTTCCAATTCACTAGGGATCTTGCTTCCTCCATGTCACCTCCATCTTAAACAGTATGTGCTTTCCCTCAAAACTTAATACAGGTGAAGTCTGATATGTAAAGGCATAAGGAAAGCGGTGGAGGGATATGGGCAAAGGGAGCCCCAGAAATGAGCAAATAGGGTAAGACCAACAACACTTTCTTTGCTGACACACACAATTGGAAAAGTCTGCAATAAATACTTGTTGTGTAAATGAATGGTAAAGAAAGGGCTGGTGCATGCTCAGTCGGGCCCCTACCTGTTTTCTCCATCTTCCTCACCTTCTTTCCAGGTCTTACCTGATTGTAGTTGTCGTGGATGGTTCTGGTTGCATTGGTGGCTTCCTGCCGGCAGTGACACAGACTCTGTTCTTGCTGTGAGAAAGTGGAATTAGCACCCATCAAAAGACCTTTCTACCCTGGCCTCCCCTTCCCACCCTCTCCCCCGCGGTGTAGCTTTGCTCTTTCCTCCCAAGGTGAGAGTCATGTAAGAACTCTGTTTGGAGCAGCAGGTAGGAAGTGAAATCTATTTGGAGAGTCACCCTGTGTTTACCTAGAGCTTTTGCTTTTCTGGGCTAACAGTTCACCAGACTGGAAGAGCCAGAAAGGTTGGTGCCAAATCTGTCTTGTTCACACTCTAAATGCCGTGCCACAAGGCTGGCATTCAATAAATATTTGTTGGGTTGATTAATTAAATAATTGGTTCAGTGACTCTTAATGTGAGTGGGACAGGGGTCATGGATTCTTCTTATAACTTTAAAATCAGACACAGAGAGGTGACGTAACTTGCCATAATGTCACACAAGAAATCATTGGCAGGGATGGGTCTAGAGCCCAGGATTTTTCCTGGCCTAAGTTTTTGTCGGTTGTTTGAGTTTGGTTTTATTTCTGGTGTTTGATTTTAATAGACAACAATGAATTTACAGGCGATCCTAGGAATAGGCTACAGCTGGGAACCACCCAGCAGTTAATTGGTATAAAAACCCCAAAGGACCAGAAACTAAGAAATTTGGAGTGTGCTTTGATAAACCTGGAATCCTTGGCATGCCCCTCTCACAGGCCAGTCGCAGGGTCACCAAAGGGATACTCTGACCTAAGTGGTCACCCCAGGAAGATTATCCTTAAGGAAACCTAAGTCTGGTAAGGCGTCAACAGGGAGGAAGCCATGGGCAAGGAGTGACCCCTGGAAGAGGCCGCTGACAGTTCTCCCCTTGGGAGATTGGCAAGGGGATTTCCTTTGCCTTCAGGAACCATTTCAGAGGGCAACTGGCCAGCGTGTCCTGGGCTCCTCCTGGGGCAGACAGGGAACAGATGCTGGAGCTGCTGTGGTAACTCACACATTGCTGCAGAACCTTCTGCATGAAAAGGAAAGAGTTGGCAATGCTGCTGATTTTCCTCAAGATTTGGGGGTTCAGCTCCTCATGGTCCTTGAACACTCTGTCCACGTAAAACGCCAGGAGGTTCTTGGTCACACAGCACACATCTAAGGGCTGCAGATACAAATCAGAGAAAGCCCCAGGGCCCTCTTTATTGACTTAGGGACCAAAGAAACCTATTTGAATAGGAGCAGCTAGGAACACGATAATTGAAAGCCATTTTTAAAAATTCCTATTGATTTCAGAGTGTCCATCCCTTGGCACACTGAAGCCACCTCAGACTAAGGCTTCAAGGAGAGACTGTGGGTGAACTGTCCTTTCTAAAGGGCCAGGAGATACACTAATGAGGGCTGGAGCCCAATCAGACACTAGAATTCTCTCTATAGCATCCTCAGCATGACTAACTTCTGTTTAAACCCTTGCAGGAAGCGGGTACCTCCCTTTGAAAGAACTGATGTCTGAACAGCTTTCTTGAAAAGTTCTCTTACATTATGCGGAAGTCAGCCTGTGACATCTCCCATCCGTGAACATGGATTTCTTTGGTAACCATTGCTTGCCAGGGGTATGCTGGGCACACATCCTTCTCATGTAATGGCACTATTTTACCCTGGCCCCCCTACTGGGCTCTCCTCCACTCTGTCTTCTTTAAACTACAGGATGGTTTCCATGGAGCTGAGATTTGCAAGAATGCAAACGGACCTCATTGGAATTTTGCCGACACCTGGACAGTCCGCAGCTGGAAGAAGGTTCCTGAATTCCCAGGGTGCAGTTCAAGTAACTGGCAGGGCTGAGTTTGCTTCTTGGCATTTGCACCGCCCTGAAATCAGCTCTGTCCTCAGGAGACTGAGGTATAGATCAGTCTGAGAAGGGAAGGGTCTACTGCGGGACAGAGCTTTTGTGTTCTCCTGTTCATTAACATTAAGGCAGCAAGACTTCCTTAGCCCCAGGGGTAGCTTTTCCTAGATGGCAAATGCTACTTGCCACACATAGGCCCCATCAGCTGTTTCAAAATCTTGAGAGAAGAATCATAAGACAGAGGGGTGAGACATGGGGGCTCCATGCCTGGCCCAACCACTAACTAGTCGTTCTCCCTCCTAAGGTATCAATTTGGTCATTTGAAAATCATGGTTTTGGAATAGCTCATCTTTAGGGTTACTTCCAGCTGTGATACCCTCTGAGTTTCTTCTACAGTTGGCTGGAATAGTATTTAGTAAAAAGCTGCACAACTGTTGACCATCAATAAGTCAGGCCTAATACTGACCAGAAGAGTGATCTTGTGCAGAGAAGCCTGAGGAAAAAGTAAATCATTGCAGCTATGCCTTATTCTCAGAAATACTGGAAAAAAAAAAAAAAAATAGAGGACCTTTCTATAATTTTTACAAGGACTGAAGGAGCTCACTTTTTAGGGCACTCCTCAGTGACCCCTTCTATGAAGTGACTATCACCTCAAAAGCCAAACTGTTGGGTAACACACTCTCATCTCTCTTGACGGGACAACTGGACTGACCTCACTGGCTTGCCTGCCCCTAGCTGTCCAAGGTGAAGAACATCATCAGCTGCCTTCCTAAAGGCTTTGTGGTCATACAGCCTGTGGTTCAACAACCTACAGGGACACCCTCTTGCCTGACATGTAAGGTTCTTGGTAAAATGACTCCAGTGTATTTTCCCACCTCATCTTCTTTCTCTCATGTCCCTCGTACCACAAGCCTAGTTGCTTTACTGTCCCCTGACATGCATTCATGATCTAATATACCCCTGCTCTCTCTTGTTTATCCACTAACTCACTGCCTCCTCAGCTTTTAAGTCACTGCTTCTTTTCTTGGCTTTCTCATGAAACTTCTAGAATCACCCTAAGCCACAGACATCCTATTTCATTTGAGCATGTAGCAGTAAATCATGGTTTAGGCAAGTATCTCTTTCAGGCTTCCCAGGGGCTTTTTTAAAAATTAAATTTATTGGGGCAACAATGGTTAACAATGATATTAATTTCAGGAGTACAACTTTATAATACGACATCTGTGCATTCCCTTGTGTGCTCATCACCTGAAGCCAAGTCTCATTCCGTCACCACACTTCACCTGATTTGTCCTCCCCCCATTCCCTCCCACTCTGGTAACCGCTATTCTGATGTCTATATTTATGGGGGTATAAAACAAAAACCTCATAGATATAGACAACAGAATGGTGGCTCCCAGGGGTTTCGGTGTCCCTGAGATGCCCATGTGCCCTAAGACATCAGCTAACTCATTGAGAAGCCAGGAGCATTCAGAGTACTCTGGAGATTAGGAAGAAGAAGAGGGCAGGGTGAGGATTTCCTTCTCCGCCTAGGGCCTCTTCATTGTAAAAATAACGCAGAAAAGAGCAGAAGCAGACCAATACCTTGATGCTGTGCAGGGTCTCCGATGCGGACAGGATTGTGACATTTTGGAAGGTGTCCTTAGCTTGCTGGGGAGGAAAACATAAGAACATGCATGAATGATGAATATTCCATGTCTTCCTGAGACACAAAAAAGTGAAAGAAGGTACTTGCTCTTCCAGTTAGGGAGTACAGTGAGGCAAGCTCCCTTGCCCACTCATACCTCCACCCAGACCCCATACTCACGATGGCTCTTTTGATTTCTTGAAAACTCTCTTCAACATGGCGCATGTCTGTGGAAATCACACATCTCCTGAGACCTCGGGAGTGCACTGAGCACAGGAAGAGCATTGTGCCCAGGAGCCAGAGGGAAACACACTGTGCCTTCATGTCCTGCAGGAAGGGTGGAAGTCAAGTCAGCTGCCTAGCCAAGCCTGGAGAACAGTGAAAGAGACCCCTGATTGAGTGCACCCCTTTGGACCTCACAGCACAGACCAGGTGGCAACCAGGAGAACAGACTGAATGCTCCACTCAGCCTGTGGAGTTCGAGACCATGTGTCTCCTCTGGTTTTCTTGAATCGATTGCCTGAGTCCTCCCCTTCCCCCCAATGCTCCCACGTCCACCTAGGAGGTGCTCTCTCAGGCCCCAAAGAGAGCATTCTTGTGTGTAGCACTCTCTTATGACTCAACACAGCTCACTTTGTCGAGGGGGATGAAAAGCGTTGTTTTTCATCAATTAAATAGGAAAAACAGGGTTGTACTATGTCCTAGGAATCAGGCAACAGATGAGAAAAACCATAAAAGCATATTTGTTTTTTTTTTTAAATTTGCCCCTTAAGTAGGTGACACCCTTTTACTATAAACCCCGCACTGTGAATCTGATTAAAATTATTTGCTTGAAGCCAACTCTGAAGATGTAGCCTTCTGGAGAAGATGAAAAAGGGAGAAGCAAGCCATCTCCTAGTAACTAATTAGCTTAGTAACTAACAGTGACGAGAGAGAGAGAGAGAGAGAGAGAGAGAGAGAGACAGAGAGAGAGAGAGGAAAGCTACCCCAGCAGAGGGCAAGGTGGCCACCTTGTCTGCAGCCTGACACTCAGCCCAGTCCCTAGGCAGGGTGTGACCCTGCGAGACATGGAGCCTCTCCCAAACCTCTCGCCCTTCCTGTGCCACCCTTCTCCACTTTTTTCACTTAACCACTGAGAAGAGTGTGCAAAAGACAATTGTACAGCTTGTTGAGTCCTCATCCTTTGACTTTTCCCAGCAGTAGCCCAAGTTTCACAAGCAACACTTAGCCTTCAAAATAAGTCTGACAGCCAACGTGTGTGAATAGACCAACCCTCTGCCCAGCACCTTCCATGGTGCCCACAGAGAGCTCTCCCTACCAGCACCAGGTGTGCTGGGGTGCGTGTAGTGTTTGTGACAATGGAGGAGTGGGAGGCACCCCAATAGGAAGCCAGCTGATGGGATTGCAGAGCGCCCCCCACCTCCTACCTTCAGCTAGGGTGGCTCCCACTATGAAGCTCAGCTGTCCCCCATTGCCAACCACCCCTCCCAGAACTTCCCAGACTCTTCTCCAGAAAGCCAAGAAACAACAAATCCTGTTTAGAAACTGTTTCACTTCATCTCTCCTTAACTCAGCCTCATTCCCAGGGAGAGGGCAGGTATATACTGAGACCTCACCACGTAGCTGGCATTATACCACATAGCTTCATTTCTCTTTTTCCAACCTCTCTCCTTCTGACAAAATGAGAATATTGACCCCACTGGCAGGGAAGTCTGTAGGTTCCCTCAGAACGATCTCCCCTCTAAAGATAACTGGGCTGCCTCTAGAAGCCAAGGGACTAGGAAGGGAGCATAGCTTCCCTTCTGACAATTGTTAGAAGCAGTGGGACATTCCTTGCTTGTCCCACGCTGCCACGGGGCCCAGACACCTTGTGGAAGAGAAAAATGCCCTCCTTAGCTTGGCAATTCAGACATCTTGGCGGATTCAGACAACCCCAGAAGCAAATGTTTATCATACACACCATGCGTGTTAGGCATGGTGCCAAGTATTAGACATAATTATTTAATGTTCACAACCATCCTGTGAGGTAAATTCTGTTTCTCACCATTTTTGAAAGAGGAAACTGAGACCTAAGTCTTCACATCTCTAAGGAAGTGAAGGAAATTGTCCAAGGTACGTGGCCATCAAGTGGCAGAGGCAGGCTAGGAAGGCAGCTTGGCTGGCCCCTTGAACCATCTGTCTTCCCCACTACACGATTCCACTGACAACTCTGCTCCCTTGGGGATCTCAGCTGCAGATTCCCACAGATGCCCTCACACCAGGTGTAAAGAAATGCACTTCTGATTGGGTAGACTGAACAAGAGGTGCTTCTTATATTTAAAAAGATCCTCAATACAGCCAAGGATTTAAAAGAAGATACAGCCCTGTGTGGTGCGGCCTGTGAACCAACGGGTCACCAGTTCAATTCCCTGTCAGGGCACATGCCTGAGTTCCAGGCCAGGTTCCCAATTGGGGATATGTGAGAGGAAACCACACATTAATGTTTCTCTCCCTCTTTCTCCCTCCCTTCCCCTCTCTCTAAAAAGAAATAAAATGTTTTAAAAAAGATATATTATCAAGTGCTCAGCACAGTTCCTAGAACAAAAAGGTTATAGTAAATATTAGATTCCCTCCCCTCCCTTTCCTTTCTTCTTTTCTACTTCCCAACTTTTCTTATTGAGAATAAAGTACCAGAAAGTTCACCCTCTGGACTGAGTATCCCTCCCCATTCTATAAGATACCCAGTGCCTGGGACATCATAGGCCATCCGCAATGGTGACAGGTCACCTCTCTGCAGCGGTAAGGGATGAGGGCTAGGATGAAGGTGAATAAAAGCCTCTGATGGAGGCTGGCATGAGGCTCACCTCTCCGTGGTGCTCTGGCTGCTCCGGTGTCTGGTCTCTCTCTCGGTGCTGTTAGCCATCCAGGAAGAGCTGGTCACTTTTATGCAGGTGTATAAGAGGAAATGTTGTCAAGGTTTACTGGGTGGGTCTACCTTTGGGAGATTCTCCCCCCTTTGTTTCCTTAGCTCTCACTTCCTTTAATATTTTCTTTTCTTTCTTCTTTGCCATACAGTTGATTAATCATTATGAAGAAACCCTTCTTTCTCTGGGTCTAGACATGCAGATTCTAGGAAAATAATAATAAGCTTCCCATCTCCATGCAAATGAGAATTTCTTGCAACTCTATGTCCATATAGAAAAATCCAAGTTAGGTCACTTTCCCGAGAGCTGCGTCATGTCACCAGCAGCAGCCGGCAGGCAAACTTAGGAAAGCATTCTGCTAACAGCCACACCCTGCAGGCAGCCAACCCTGGGCCTCTGCAGGTGCAGCAGTGCCAGCATGCCCCACCTGCCCAGTGGCTCCCACAGCGGCTGAGCACCTACCTGGTGTCAGGCACTAGCTCAATGCTTTACATGCATTATATGGTTTCAGTTCATGGGAAACATGATTTTCCCTCCTTCAGGAATGCAAGGATTTCTTCGTACTTCATCCCATTTCTCTCCATCTTGTCCCTGGAAGGCCTTTCATTCTCCTTGAATGTGGAGAGAGAAAATGAGGCTGAGGAGTAGAGGCGTAGAGGACAGAGCCAGGAGCAGGGCCTGGAATCCTTGCTCTTGGGCCAGGAGACCCTGTATCTACATTATGTTTTACACAAACTCTATAGCATGAATTCTCTAAGGATCAGAGTGCAGGGTGATGGTGATGGAAAGTTAGAGTGTAGAAAATGTCTACCCCAAATAGAAGTCCTCCAAAGAAACAGCTTGTTTTTACCAAATGAAGAAACTCTAGGATGGGGGCAATCTCAAGAGACCCCAAAGGCCCTTTGAACAATGGGCTGGTACACCGGGCTGGCCCACACTCCACCCTGTTAGCCTAGGGGAGGCAGCGTAGTGAGCAGGGCACTGGCAGGGAAGAAAGGGGATCAGGGAGGACTGGGAACTAGCAGCTTTGTTGTCCAGCCCCTTTGACAAAATGAAATAATAGTTCATGTTGAGGGAAGAGGAGACTGTAGTGGTTACAGCGCAACTCTGGGATTAAACCCTGGCTCTCCTTTCTCTCTGAGACACTTGACAGGCTACTTACCTTCCTGACATGCCACAAAACAGGTAAAAACCAAGTGTGAGGATTTGAATGAGCTAATGGAGTTGATCCACAGCACGTACTCAATAAATCTTACTAATTCTGGTGCTTTGTGCCAGGTACCTGGAAAGAAGAAGACACCTTTGGTAGGAATTAAACATAAGTGTCTTTCTGCTCCTTCTCGGGAGGAGAGAAAAACCTCAACTCCCCCACCCCTGCTTCCCTGGGAGGGGCAGGGGCAGGGAGTGAGGTGCAGCTTTCCCAGCTGGGCCTGAGCTGCCTGGCTCACAGCTCACAGCTCACAGGCAGTGGCCCTGACCCGACCCGCATGTGAGAGTCGGGTCGGGGCCACCGCCTGTGAGACGGTTGCATAACTGTCCATGTGGCTCTCACCCCACATTCGTCCCCTTGTGCTCAGACTCTGTGTTCTGACCCAGCTTTCATTTCAGGGCAAAGGTGTCCTATGAGGAAGTTGCAGAGGAAGGAAAAGTATGTGATGTGTTTATAGCTCCTCTCCCACACACAGGGTGTTATGGTGGTTGGGGCTACGAGCCCAGCCTGCACTGGCCGCCTCTGCATCCTGTGGTTGTCAGGCTGAAGGCAAGCCAGTCCCGCTCTGTGCCTCTGTTCACTCATCTGCAAAATGGTGCTAATCGTGCCTGCTAAATACTCACCATGTAGGCATGTGTGTAAGTTAAATGATTAAGCCCTTCGCACAGTACCTAGCACATAATAAGGAATTAGAAAATGAAACGTTTTCTTTTTTTTTAAGACTTTATTCATTATTTTTTACAGAGAAGGGCAGGGAGGAAGAAAGGGAGAGAAACGTCAATGTATGGTTGCCTTTCACCTGCCTCCAGCTGGGTACCTGGCTGGAGACCTGGCTTGCAACCGGGTTACATGCCCTGACTGAGAATCAAACCAGTGACCCTTGGGTTCGAAGGCTGGCACCAATCCACTGAACCACTCCAGTCAGGGCTCAAAAAGCTTTGTTAATAATTTTACAGCCCCTAGATTGGGAGGAAGAAAGGATAATAAGTGATTTCTCACTTTTAAGGTGATAGGGACTCTCAAACCTATAGAAATGAAGACTGCCACATTAACTGATTCAACAAATCATTACCTGGTATCTATTGTACCTGCTCTCAGGCACACAGGACACAGAAGTGAACTGGAGAGCCAATGACTATGCTCTCGTGGTGTTTCAATTTTGGTGAGAAGAATAATAAAATTCATAAGGCCAATTTGTCATTTAAAAAAAAGAAAGGAATTAATCTCTAGTTGACTCTGAAGCCACCAAGGACTCTGCCTTGCGGACTTGGACTCTGTCTGGACTCTTCTTGGAACTTGGGACATATGGAAAGGACACCCTCCCTGAACTTGTGTTTTTCCTAGACTTCACCATGATCCAGTGTAACATGGCACATACTTTTCTGGACTATACTACAGAAGCTGAGAACTACATACACCAGATCATGAAAAAGAGAGCTGATAGATAAGGAAATGGGTTTGGTTTAGGCGTATAGCCTTTTGGGGAGCAAGGAAAGTGTTGGGTCTCATGGGAGAACAGGGCTCTGAGCTGAAGTGCTCCTAGTCCCTCCAAGGTTGGAATATTGTAAATAAAGACCTGCTTCTTTCAACCCCAATTGTTGGGTCAGACACTAAGGTGCCACATGAACGGACCCCAGTTTGCTTGGTTATAATAGGAAGGTGTGAGACGTTGAAAAATAAGGGAGTAATATTTTGCAACTCCTCTCCTTAATAAGAGTTGGAGCATATGTTTCTGTCTTTGAAGACTGGACTGGCCTTGTGACTTGCTTTGGCCTCATATTGTAACAGTAATAATGTAATTTTGAAGGCTCAGCCTCAAGAGGTAGCTTCTACTTCCACCTTCTTGAACTGCTTTTGCTGCCAGGTAAGAAATACTATATGGTAAGTAACCTTATACAGAACAAGTCCTGGCCAGTAACCAGCACCAAAGTCCCAGATATGTGAACAAGGGGAAATTTAGACTCATGAAATTGTCAAGTTGTTGCACTGGAAAATCATTCTTTTAGCATTGCTCCTGCAAGTGCTACTCTGGCTAATGTGTAGCTTGTAGATGAACAGCATGTTTGTATAAGAATCCTAGGAACCCACTTCAAAAGATACAACTTAGACCTTCAGGCATCCCAGGTCCAGGAGATTTTGTTGATCTTCATCCATGGAGACAGGATTACGTGAAGCCAGGATGACATGAACCCAGGATGACTAAATCAGGATGATGCCAGTCTGCACGTAGAGAACTTTGCAACCCACCCCCTTGCTCTCTTACCCTGTTCTGTTCTTCTTCCTTGTAAAAACTGCTGCCTCCACTGTGGAGATGCGTTTTGAGATGTGAGTTCCTCATCTTCCCAGGAAATGGACTTCCGGACAAGTCTCCCATCTTCCCAGAAGCTGGTCTTTAAAGCAAGAGTTCTCCATCTTCCCAGGAGATAGGCTTTGAGACAAGAGTCCCCCATCTTCCAGGTGGCCCATACCAAAAAATAAATGACCTCCTTTTAGATCAGCACCTGCCTCTAGAGTATTGGCTTTCATTGCAGCAGGTAGCTGCACCTGTGTTCAATTACAGAATGACTGCAGTAACCTGTGTGGGTCCAGGCACTTCAAGCAGAAGAACTGCCCAGCTGAGCCCATCCTAAGTTACTGACCCACAGAATTATGATAAGTAATAAAAAGTTGTTTTAAGCCACTTGAAAAAAATAAGTGATTTCTCTCCATCCCAAGCCTTGCTGCCTAACAATATAAAAAATAAGAAAATAGATTGAGATGAAACGGCTTCTCTACCAGGATGGGAAACCAAACTATTGACTAGCCTTAAAATTTGGTATTCTAGAATTATTTGACCTACTCCTAAGATGCTAGAACTCTGTTTTCCACATTAAATGGGGAAGCAGGAAGAATATGAAGGAAGGTCCAAGAGCCAGAACAAAGAATGTTCTCAGAGATATGCGCTGGCAGAGTTCTCTCTCACTTTCCAAATCCCTCTCCCACCCCTACTTCATGAATTGTGCATGGTGGTGCCAGGATAATTTCCTCTTTATACAAGAGTGGAGGCTGCTCACTCGTAAGTGCTAAGTCTGAGAGCTCAGACAAAAATGAGCCAGGCATCGTCCAACTTCAGAGGGCACCGTGCCCACTGCTTTCTATGGGAATGAGGATCTGTGGATTGAGGGAAGTATGGCCCTGCTAAGTGATCTGGACAGGTGGGTTAGGGCTGTATGAATAATTTCAGTTACGTTAGAGGAAGAACCCATTATTGTGAAAACTATACCACAATAGCAAATATGATAAAGAATCTATGAAAGAAAGAGATATTGATACTGATGGATGCATGTTCTTTTGGAAAGTAAATAGGGACTTAAAAACAGAAAGAATATAATGGTTTAACTGTCCTGGTAAATATATCTGGATTGAAATGATGTGTTTGGAATTTGTATATAGCTTTGAAAATAAAGCAAAAAAAAATTTAATCAATTTTTCTGGTTCTGGAAGACCTTAATCCTAAAAAAGGTTTTCATCTGTTTGGGATTTAGAAATGAGAGAAAAGATGGCAGGGAGAACCCGGTTCAACACTCCTCTTAGGACAATAGACACCGGCAGCTGTGAACCAGCCCGCACCGGTCACACAGCAAGGAAGTGGCATGTCATTCTCAAACCTCCAGATCCTGACTTGTGGCTCGGTGCCTTTCTCACCCCACTTTGCTTTCTCATCTCAGAATCAGGTGAAGTGGAACAGAAATTAAAGCTGTGGGGAACCGCAACCCTATTCAGCAGGAGGAGTAATGTAACTCTCCCGAGCCAAGATGGTCCTGGCTGGCCTGCACCCAGGAAGGCAAGGCCTGAGGAAATGCAAAGTGGCTGTTCCTGCGCTGGTGGGAAGGGAGCTACATCAGCCTGGACTTCCCTTCCCTTTCCTCCCACAGGGCTCTCAATCAAGGCCTGCTGACACAGAGCCTCAGAGCCCAACTGACACCATATGTTAATGGTTTCTATGGCTCAGATACCATCAGACAGCCCCTGTGGAGACACGGGAGGTGGAGCCAGAGATGGGTGACATGAAGAGTCCAGTATTTGTCTACCTTTCCTGGGTCGCCGACCCTGTCTCATTCCCAGCCACCCATCCTTTCCCAGGCAGCCAGACTCTAAAATACAAACCCAGTCTTGGTGTTCCTTAGCCTAACACTCCCAGCAGGGCCCCCAGAGAGTCCAGGATAAAGGGTGAGCACCTTCCCAGCCATAATCCAGACCTTGTTCCATCTCCAAACTCATGGCTACTGACTAGCTCCCACATCCCTGTTCTCTCTCACCTACAAAGTGCTGCCCTTGCTCTCCTGCCTAGCAAGCGCCCTCCCAACTTTCAAGACTTCTTTTGTGGAGTCTCCTCTCTACTCCTGTTCTTCCCACCTCCCCTCCGCCTCCCTACTCCAGAGGGCACGGTGCCCACTGCCTTCTTTGAGAATGAGACTCCATGGAAATGAACAAAGTATAGCCCCACTGAGTGACTCTGGATAAAGGATTAGGTCTCTATGAATAATTTTGATTCCATACCCCAACCCCACCCCCAGAGCCAAGGACCAGTACCAGTTTTGTGGCTAGTTAGGAACCGGGTTGGAGAGCAGGAGGTGAGCTTGAATGTTATGCACTTAAATCTTCCTGAAATCATTCCTCCAACCCCAGCCTGTGGAAAAATTGTCTTCCACATAAACAGTCCCTGGTGCCAAAAAAGTTGAGGACCACTTACCTGGAGTGACTACCATTCCTTTCATATTCCTACTGGATGGATACCAGGTACCAAATTAACTTTGAACTTCAGATAAACACATTTCAATGCTTGTCGATCTGAACTTCAAAGTGAACTGGGTGTCTTGTGTTTTTATTTGCTAAATCCGGCAGTTCTGCCCTGAGACCTCTTCCAGTTTCAATGACAGCCAGGGCATTAGGACAACCTGCATGGGGCCTGTAGCTCATGGGTCGCTTTTTAAGGAAAAGAATTTTAAAATAGAAGTCCAAAATTAGGGACAAAAGTGAATATTTACTTAGAATGAGAAATGTATCATAATAAACTGCAGATTTTTAAAAGCCAACAAATACCATGAGCACCACAAAATCCAGAAAAACAACTCAACGCTTTTAAAAATTAACCATCTGACACCTATGTATTTGCCTCTTTTGTGACAGTAATTTTTAAGTCTTATTTCCTATAAAGAGCGTAAAAAATAAATTAGTCTATTTTCTGATATGGTTGTTCAAAATTAGGCTTTTGTTATTAATAGCTGAAATGCATAAACTGTGCTACAGGCCTGTGACCTACAAACATGGAAATTCTGATAAATTCGGCTTTGTGAGATTGCCATCTAAAAAGAAAAAAGTATCTGACTCATTTCTAATCATGTATGTTTTATTGTGAACTTATTTTTCCCATTTTGACTAGATATTAATGAAAACCAAGTCTTTTGCCTTCCAATTTGACATGTCCTATGCCTTTCCGTCTCCAACCTTGCTTCATTCCAGCCACCCGCACTTGCAGTAATGAGAGTTAGCACAATACGGAGAATGAGTATCCCTGGATGCCATTCTCACACCAGATGGGTGGCAATATCTTAACCACACGCAGATGTGCTGACAAGCCATGTAAATGTAATTCTCTAAAGACCAAATGCGTCTCAAGCCAATTAGCTACTCCTTGGCCAGCTCCTCTAGATATTGTGGCCTCTCTCGTGTCACCTGACTTGAGAGGAAGTGTGACAGACGGGAAGTCAGAATAAAAGAGGACACTGATCTTAATTGATTAAGGCTAATGTACCTTAATTTGTGAATTTTACAAGGACACATGATGTTCATAGGGTCCCCCAAGGAACTGGAAGTGAGATCACGCAAGTGAGGAGCCCAGAGCCTAAACTTCCTTAGCTAAGCAGTAAATCCCCTTGGCCACAGACCCTGGGATAACATACTGCATTTATTTGTATTTTCTAATTTTATTTTTAAATTTTTTTTTATGATTGATTATGCTGTTACATTTGTCCCACTTTCCTTTCCATTTGCTCCCCTCTGCCCAGCACCTTCCTCCCTCCAGCAATTCCACCCCCCTTAGTTCATGTCCATGGGTCATGCATGTGCGTTCTTTAGCTTCACCTTTTCCTATACTGTTCCTTTTTTTTTTTAATTTCTTTTTTTTTTCATTTTATTGTTGCTGTATTACATCCATCACCTTTTTGCTCCCCTCTGTCCCCCTCCCCACCCACCCATTCCCCCCAAAGTCAATCCCACCTCCTATACTGTTCTTAACATCTCCCTGTCTATTCTGCACCCACCAACTATGCTTCTTAATCCTTGTGTCTTTCCCTCCTTCTTCTCCTTCCCCCTCCCAGCTGACACCCCTCCAAATGTTCCCTGTATTTTTTTTCAAAGATTTTATTTTATTATTTTTAGAAAGAGGGGAAGAGGGAGAGGCAGAGAGGGAGAGAGACATCAATGTATGGTTGCTTTTCACCTGCCTCCAGCCACAGACCTGGCTGGAGACCTGGCTTGCAACCTAGTTATGTTGCCCTGGCTGGGAATCGAACCTGCGACCTCTGGGTTCGTAGGCTGGTGCCTTATCCACTGTGCTACCAGCCAGGGCTATGTTCCCTGTATTTTTTATTCTGTCCTTTTTCTGGTTGTCTGCTTAGTTTTTGTTTTTACTTTTTAGATTCTGTTGTTGGTAGTTGTGTTTATTATCTTCTTAATATTCATAATTTTGATCCTATTTTTCTTAAGTAAGTCACTTTAACATTTCATATATAAAGGCTTGGTGATGATGAACTCTTTGAGCTTTACTTTGTCTGGGAAGCACTTTACCTGCCTTTCCATTCTAAGTGACAACCTTGCTGACTTGAGTGATCTTGATTGTAGGTCTTTGCTTTTCATCACTTTGAATGCTTCTTACCAGGTCCTTTTTGCCTGCAAAGTTTCTTTTGAGAAATCAGCTGATAACCTTAAGGGAACTCCTTTGTAGGTACCTCTCTTTTTTTTCTCTTGCTGCTTTTAAGATTCTCTCTTTATCTTTAACCTTTGGCATTTTACTTATGTGTCTTGGTATGGTCTTCCTTGAGCCTAGCTTGTTTGGGACTCTCTGTGCTTCCTGGATTTGTATGTCTATTTCCTTTGTCAAATTAGGGAAGTTTTCCCTCATTATTTTTTCACATAAGTTTTCAATTTCTTGCTTTTCTTCCTTTCCTTCTGGCACCCCTATGATCCAGATATTGGCACGTTTAAAGTTGTCCCACAGGTTAAATATGCTTCTCAATTTTTTTCAATTCTCATTTCCCCTTTCTGTAGTTGTTGACTGTTCATTTCTTCCTTATGTTCAATTCATTTATTTGAACCCCAGTTTCCTTCCCTTCACCCTTAATTCCATGAGGATTTCTCTTTATTTCACATAACTTAGCTTTCACTTCTTCCTTTCTGCATTTGTTGTATTTAAGCATACCTGTTAAGTCTGTGGGCTTCTTAATCACCAGTGTTTTGAACTCTGCATCAGTTAGGTTGCCTAGCTCCTTGACTGTTAGGTCAGCTATCTCTTCGTTGTTCAGTTCCCCCACTGGCATCTTTATCTGCTCCCTCTTTTGGGCCATATTTCTCTGTCTCATCTGTCAGCTTGACAGCTTTCTGTGTTTGCCTCTGTGTTTTAGGTAGTTCTGTCACACTTGTTACATTGTAAGGCGGGGAGCCTTAGGAAATCATCAGGGCAGGGAGACCCATTTCACCATGTTGTGGCATTGTATGTGGGGGAGGGATCTGAGAGTGAACAATGCCACTTGCCTTTGAGACTATTTCTTCCTGCACCCCAACTCCCACTGGTTTTCACAGTCAGAAGCAATCTGGTTCTATTTTTCCTGGTGCTGGAACCATGGGCTGGGAAGTCTGGCCCTGAGATAGCGTCCCAGGTTTAAATATGTGACTGAGCCTTTAGCCATGGTCTCAGCCCTGAAGCTGCTGCTGTAGGTGCTGACTTTTTTCTGGGCCCGAACCACAGGCTGTGAAGTCTGGCCCCAGGATCACTCCCCAGATTTAAATGTATGACTACATTTGTGGGTGCGTCCTCAGCTCCCTGCTGCCACTGCTGCTGTCCTTCCCAGCTCTGCCCTCCAACCTGTCTGGCTGAGGATTTCTTTACTTCTTCATCTGTTGCACTTCCATGTAGTTTGCTTTTCTGAAATTTCTCTGTTGTTTTTATTTAGTTTTGAAGGAAATGTAAATTTCTTCTAGTTGTGAGGGAGATGCAGCCTGTCTACTTATGCTTCCATCTTGGCTGAAAGTTCATTTTAATTTTATTATTATTATTTTTAAAGATTTTATTATTTTCAGAGAGAGGGGAAGGGAGAGAGGCAGAGAGGGAGAGAGACATCAAATGTATAGTTGCCTTTCACCTGCCTCCAGCCACAGACTTGTCTGGAGACCTGGCTTGCAACCTGGTTATGGTCCCTGGCTGGGAATTGAAACAGCGACCTTTGGGTTCCCAGGCTGACACCTTACCCACTGTGCCACCAGCCAGGGCTCATTTTTATTTTTAATCAAATATTTGCTCCTACATAGTTTTAGCAGGCATATATGTATTTGATGAAAAACTGCAGTCAGTTGCTCCAGTCCTCCTTACCCCGACCCAATGCCCTTTCAACATTTCTCTTCTGCTATTTAGCTCCATAATTCTAAAGAACACACTTTTATTGCTGCTTCTGAATTCTTGATGGTAGACGTGATCTATTAGCTTACTGCAATGGAAGATAAAGGTTTAATTCTTTTATAACACCCCACACAAACGTGCTCGCTCTCCTCCCCCATCCGGCCAACATACACATATCACAATGGCCCCTCTTCAGAGGCAACGCATCACTCAAGTCCACTCCAGAGGCCTGAGCCACTGGGTGGAGGCAAAGCCCTGCTCTCCTGCACTTGGGCCTCAACTCCCCCCGGAAAGAATCAGAAGAATTGAATCAGGTCCAAATGTTCCATGTGTCTTTCGTTCTATTACTTTATATTTCTCATGGTCAAAAATTCAAAATGTATAAACAGAGGAGCTAGACTAACAGGTACACTAAGAAGTAACAGAAGCACATATATCCATCTGCCCAGGCACTGCTTGAAGCGCCTATGTGCAGTATCTCTTTTCATCTTCACACCTGCCCCATGAGAAAGACAGTTTTTGTGGTTTTTGTCGTAGAAGAGAGAGCTGAGACCTAAAGCTGTCAGCTAGCTTGCCCAAAGGCATCCAAGCAGAAGGTAGTGGCAGAGCTGGATGTGGTGTTAGCAGCCTGACTCCATCACCACTATTCTTAGCCACTTAACGCCACCAGACACGAAGAGGCATCTGGTCCCCCTTCCCATCTACAGACGCAAGAACAGCAGAGGCTCAGAAAGCAGCATCTTGTCCAAAGCCACACAGCTGAGTAGTGGTGAATCAGGAACCAGAACCCACATCCCTGAACTCTGAATCTGGTGCTCTTTTTTGTCAATGCCCTTTGTCACCTCTTCTGACTTCAAAGTTTCTTCCTGTTCCCGTCAAGCAAAGAAAAAGCACAGCCGCAAGTGATAGAGCGGATAGCTTGAGAGCACCCTTCCCAACCAACAAATCCAGGCATGTCAGCAGAAACTGTGATTCTGTGGAAATCGAATGTGGGCTTTCCCTTCCTGTTAAAATGAACTATGTCACTTGAAAAGAACTGCTCCCATGGGCACTGGTAGCCAGGGGGTTCCTGGGGAGATCTTCCCCTCAGGAGACTTGGGAGGAGAAGGGTGTCGGGCCAGAGGCTTTCTTCAGCTTACCCCGTGGTTGCAGTAGGTGGGCAGCAGGGTGGCAACTGATGGTTCTGAAACACTTGAGGGGTGAGGGCAGGCCAGGCACAAGAAGCACATGTTGCATCCATTGTTTTCTGGAGGAAATCACAGCCAGCAGCACTCTTCAGTGCCTGGAGTAGAATGGAGGTTTAGCCAAACCAGGGGAGAAGGTCCTCTAGAAAAGAAAGTCCTGAAAGGCACTGAACCCTGGTTGGTGGCTCAGTGCATTCAGTGCTGGCCTATGGACCTAAAGGTCACAGGTTTGATTCCCAGTCAGGGCACATAACCAGGTTGCTGGCCTGGTCTCCAGCCAGGTCCCCAGCTGGAGGCAGGCGAAAGGCACCCATACATTGATGCTTCTCTTCCTTTCTTCCTCCTTCCCTGTCCTGCTCTCTAAAAATAATGAATAAAATCTTAAAACAAAAACAAAAAGTCCGAGGGAAAAGACAGGACCCTGAGTGCTGGCATGGTACAGGCACAGGTCCACTCAATCTGGCAAGCTGAGGGGGAGCCGGTTGTGTTACCTCTGAGCGGTGAGGTCGGGCCATCGGTGGACGGCTCAAACCTCAAGCAAGAGGGAGCTCCTCCAGGAATCCTTCTCCGGCCACCTTCATGGCATTCTTCTCCCTTGGCTCCCTTCAGCACCTGCGGACTTATTTGTACTCTGTTCACCTTCGTTTAAGGTTGGTTGAGCCATTCCGAAATCTCGTTCCCATCCAACACGAAGCTTGAGGAGGACTGAGACAGTGTCTGCTCCATTCCCGCTGGTGACCAGATGGTTCCTTTTAAAAATCAACCTTTTAGTTCAAGAATCTAAGGTCCACTTCTTGCTTGGATATAAACTCCATGGTGGCAGGGATCTTGCATGTTGTGTTCATTATCTCTAACATATTGTACATAGTAGGCACTCCATATGTGTTTGTGGAGTGAATGAAGAAGTGAATGAGTGAATGAGTAAATGAGTGAATGACAGGGGATGGGACCTTCCAAAGGCACAGTTAATTGCATACTTCTTCAGTGTTTTCCCACATCCACCTGTACAGGGTTTTGGTGAGTTCAACACAAATAGCTTGACTTTAACCTCGGTGCTAGGTGAGGAGTGGCCCCTGGATTTGTACCATAGAAACATGATTCTTTATTGCCCCTTAGGTGAAGCTCTTTCATAGAAAAATCAGAGTTAAGGCCCAAAGGGTTTGCATGCTTCTGAAGAAAAAACTTCTGAATGTGACCTTTTATAGATACTGAATAAATACCAAACAGAAAGAGAGGAAAAATTCAATATGGCCAACTGTCTCAAAGTAAAATCGCTCATTTTGCCTAATGTCCTTAAAGTACAGTAACATTTATTTTAAGTGCCAGAGAAACTTGCCATCACTGAACCTTTCCTTGTAACACAATGTTTAAACATAGAAAAGGTTAATCACACACATCCTACAAACGCTAGAAGTCGGATTTATTTCTTTGAGAAACTGATTAAGTACATGGAATGACCCTCTCCCCAAAAGTACACATACACACGACTTTCCCTCTGATTTTCAGCTATAGATCTTCAGGAGTCCAGGAGCTCTGAATTAAAAACCTTAAAGGACTTGGATTTGGGTCTAGTTTTGGCAAATGTTGGCTTGGACAAGTCAACTTCTCTGTGCCTCAGTTTCCCCATCTGGGGAAATGAAGATGACAATTCCTGCCCTGCCCTTCTACATCACAAAACATAGAATATATACCTTTTAAGGAATGACTAGCACCCAGGGAGCAGCACTTACCCAGAAAGGAAGAGCTGTCTCTTTCCTCTACCTGTTCACCTAAGAGCAGGTTACAGCATGCTCAGTGATGGAAGTCACAGAAACAAGGGAACGGATCTGGCACCAGAAAGGAGCTGCCCATGAGGACTTTCTGGTGGGTTTGTTCAAGCTAGTCCTTCCTGTGGAAGGGTCTTCCCCAGGGCTGGGGGCTTAAATCAATTTCTCCCTAAGGGAAAAGCAAGTAAATACTTTCTGGTTCCCATATATCTACAGTCCCACTGTGTCTGGCAAAGCCACATGAAACTGAGTTAGAAAATGAGCATAGACTTAGGGGGACCAACCGTCCTGGGACACGCAGGACTGAGGAGTTTCTTAGAGCAAATGACTTTCAGTCCTAAAGACGGGAAAGTCCTCAGCAATCTGAGACAAGTTAGTCACCACAAGTTGAACTGAAAAAGAAGAGCGAGCGGGGTTTGCATTCTGGCTCTGCCTCTCTAGTTGCGTGACCTAGGGCATGTCCCATAAGACTATCTTCTATCGGACTCATCTACAACAAGGGACAAGAGTGAGACAGTAAAAGGGGAAACCTGGTACCTGTGTTTTCACATAAAATTGCAAGCAACAGGCACACAACGCACTAAAACTGTGCTTTCCTCTTCTCCAAGCCTCCTTCCATTCATAGATATCACCTTCCCTTCATTTCATTCTCGAAAGCACTTTCACACATGGTATTGCTTTATGCTCAACATCCTACCGATGTAGGGAAGATGTTCTTACCTCCTTTTTCCAGATGGGGAAACGGAGGCTCAGTGGTAGGAGGATCATGCAGAGCTAAGAAACGACTATTCTCCTTCCCTCTCCCAAGGGGCAGCTGCTAGAGCTCCCTCATCCTGGAGGCCTCAGGCCTCCGGTATCCACTCACATGGAGCGACAGTGCCTGGCTGAGCACCAGGGCAGATGTTCCACCCTCAGCCCACATAGTCATGATGGCTTCTTGGCACCACAAGATTCAGAGCCAAGAATATGTTTTTCCCTCTGAAGATATGGAAATCCTGTTAGAGCTCTCACTTGCTTCAGTCAGATCCTCCTCCTTAAGCTAGGAAAATAGGGAACTTTGTCCCCCACAAGAGCCCTAACTTGAGTCCACCATAGTCACTTATAGTCATTCAACAAACACTCACCGGGTCCCTACAATGTGCCAGGCACTATGCCAGGTGCTGGACCAAGCAAACAGTCCTGGCTGCCCACAGACCTCTCGGTACTAGAGGAGGTGCCATTAAGCAGTCATTGTCATCACACCCCCTGACCATTCAAGAGCTGGCCTCTGTGCTAATCACTTTTCGTGTATTCTTTTGTTTCATCTGTACAACCCCGAGAAGTGCTATTTTTAGCCACAATACACAGATTGAGGGAACTTCGGTAAAAAGAGCTTGAACACATTGAGCTAGTAAGGGAGGAGCTGGGGTCTGGACGCCCGGAGTCCACCTCTGAAGTGGGGCAGGGCTACGACAGCACTGCCTGGGTAGAGTCTAAATAGGAAAACTTCACCTGGCCCACAGATCAGGGAAGGCCTTCCTAAGGAAGTGAGTTTTTGTGGTGTTTTTGAAGATTTTATTTATTTATTTTTAGAGAGAGGAGAAGGGCAGGAGAAAAGGAAGGAGAGATATATCAGTGTGTGGTTGCCTCTTATGCACCCCCAGCTGGGGACCAGGCCTGCAACCCAGTCATGTGTCCTGACTGGGCATCAAACCAGCCACCCTTTGGTACGCAGGCTGGCACTCCATCCAGTGATCCACACCAGGAAGTGAGGTTTCATTGGAAACATGAGAGGAGTACCAGGAAAAATCTAAATTCCATTCTTCCCCCCACAGCAGCCACTAGACTCCGGCGTCCCCCAGGATTTTGGTGTTGTGTTTGCCCCTAGTTATGGCCCTTCAGGGCTCTCTAGTCCACCATCCTCACATCTTGCCTTTCAGCCCTGCTGTCCCGGGGTGTTCCCCCATTAACCCTTCTCAGTTTGCACTGCTCTTGATTGAGCCTTTTACCCAAGACCCTTTCCTGTCTTAGTTTTTCAGGGGCATATTGGAAACTTCCTTTCCCCAGTGTCTTCAAAATTTTCAGGCCAAGAACCTAGTATAAAGGAACCATGGACATGGACAACAGGTGGGATTGACTTTGGGGGGAATGGGTGGGTGGGGAAGGGGACAGAGGGGAGCAAAAAGGAGATGGATGTAATACAACAACAATAAAATTTAAAAAAAAATTTTTTTTCAGGCTTATCCCAGAATCCTGGTTTTCCCAGCACAAAATATTAATCACAGTTCAAGTTAAAAATGCTCAAGTTTCCCCAAATTCCAGGCAGGGTGAGGCCAAGATGTGTGTTAATGAGAAACCTGGGCGTTTTCAGCTCCAGCCACCAAAAAAGGCAGGGCAAGAATAAGGCCTGAGGGAACTGGAAAAACTGGGGCACCTCTTCCAAGTTAAGGTGCAGACCAAGCCCCTTCCCAATGTAATTAGCTTTCATTCCAACGGGTGAGTTTCCCTCCAGCTCCCCCCACCCCCCACCCTGCCAACAACCCAGGTCCAAAGGGCAAGAGGAAGGCAGATGTTTAATCCGGTGGCAGATACCAGAGAAGCCTGTCACTGACTCACTTCTGCCTCTCCCTAGAGTTGCCAGACGATGTGGGGAAGCTCAGAAATACCTGGGAGGTGACTCTCGCCGCATCCACCTGCTACAATGGAAGCCAGTAAGAGTAGCTGATGGCACTGAATCAGGGACTAAGCTTTTGCCAAGAGAAAGACACACCCAAACTCTATTAACCCTGAGCACACTTCCTCTTCTGGAGGATTCCTCTTTTCGGGAATTGTAACCTCAGGCAACTCCCTGAGCGGAGGAGCTGGAGGAAAAGGGGGAGGAAGAAGAGGAGGATCTAAGAGGTTGTCAAGGTCATTTAAAGCCTAATGGGAGAGTAAAAATAACTTTGGCATAGACAGTTCTACTTCTGAAAGCTGCTGAAGTCTTCGTTGTTGTCATAGTCATAGTCGCAGCAAACACTTACACTGTGCTTCTCCTACCTGTGAGGCACTGTCTAAACTGCCTTATATACTTGAACTAGTTTAATCTTAGGTCCTGGAGAACCTGCTTCCCTGAGGCCCTTTACAGGCGCTCAGTTCTGCTGCTAATTGGTATTTTGGTAGCATCATTTTAATTTACAACACCTGTTTTATCATCACATCTTTCATTGATCCAACACACTGAACATACACTATCCCCCTCACTGGGAGTACAAAAACACAATAGTTTTTGCCCTTAAAAAGCTAAGAGTCTAGTGGGGAAAACAGGCAAATAAAAAAGATAATCTACTATGTTGTCCAAAAAGTCTATTTAGTATTTTCCATAAAATAAAAGATCTAACCACCAACTTACACCATACACCAGAATAAACTCAAGATGGATCAAGGACTTAAACATAAGAAGTGCCACCATAAAGGTCCTGGAGAAAAATATAGGCAGTAAACTTTTGGATATCCTACGCAGAAATATGTTTACTGATACTTCACCAAAAGCAAAGGAAATAAAAGAACAAATCAACAAATGGGACTATATCAAATTGAAAAGTTTCTGTTCAGCTAAAGAAACTATCAGCAAAATTCAAAGGGAACCAACTGTATGGGAAAACATAATTGCCAATGATACCTCAGACAAGGGTCTGATCTCCAAAATATACAAAGAACTAATGCGACTCAACACCAGGGAGACAGATAGCCCAATTAAAAAATGGGCAAAGGATCTGAACAGACAACTCACTGAGGAAGATATACAAAGAGCCCAGAGGCATATGAAAGAATGCTCAACATCACTAGCCATCAAAGAGATGCAAATTAAAACCACAATAAGATACCACCTCACACCTGGCAGAATGGCAATCATCAGCAAATCAACAAACAAAAAGTGTTGGCGAGGATGCGGGGCAAAGAGATCCTTCATGCACTGTTGGTGGGAATGCAGGCTGGTGCAGCCACTGTGGAAAACAGTATGGGGTTTCCTTAAAAAACTAAACATGGAACTGCCTTTTGATCCAGCAATTCCACTACTTGGACTATACCCAAAGAATCCTGAAACACCAATTCATAAGAACCTATGTACAACTATGTTCATAGCAGCACTATTTACAATAGCCAAGTGCTGGAAACAGCCTAAGTGCCCATCAGTGGATGATTGGATCAAAAAACTGGTACATTTATACAATGGAATTCTATGTAGCAGAAAGAAAGAAGGAACTTGTACCCTTTGCAACAACATGGATGGAACTGGAGAGTATTATGCTGAGTGAAATAAGCCAGTCAGTGAAGGACAAATACCACATGATCTCACCCATTACAGGACAATAATGAACAAAACTAACAACAAGCAAAACAGAACCAAACATATGAATACAGTGAATAGGCCTTCAGTGGTCAGGGGGAAGAGAGTTGGGGGGAGGGGGCAGGAAGAGGCAAGAAAGGGGAGCAGTTTAGACAAGAACCTAGTATAAAGGAACCATGGACATGGACAACAGGGGGGATTGACTTTGGGGGGAATAGGTGGGTGGGGAGGGGGACAGAGGGGAGCAAAATGGGGATGGATGTAATACAACAACAATAAAGCTAAAAAAAATAAAGATCTATTTTTCATTTGCACCAATATCTTGATTGATTTTATTTATTAAGCCCCTCCCAGCCGTTATCTTGTTCTCTATCGACTTCAACTGGTCTACTCAACCGTGGAGCATCGTCCAGTGAAAATCTCTAGCACGAAACTTTGCAAACTTTTTAAAATAATTTAATCTTTATGGCATTTTTTCATTACTATTTAGTTCCCTTCTATCTCCTCCCCCAAGCAATCACCACACTGTTGTCCACACGCATGACTCTTTTGTCCATTTTGCTCAGTCCCTCCACCCCTAACATCCCACCCATTAGCTGTCATCCGGCCCTCCATCTGCGAATCTGTCTCCAGTTTCCTTGTTAGTTCAGTGTGTTCATTAGATTCCGTATATAAATGAAGTCATGTGGTATTTGTCTCTCACTGACTGCCTTATTTCACATAGCATAATGTTCTCCAGGTCCATCCAGATTGTCAAAATTTTCTTCTTTATGGCCCAGGAGTATTCCATTGCAAACCACTTTTGACGCATTTGATCGGTCGCAGCCCCTTCTCCGTTCACTGCACAAATCAATCTTTGCGTTTCAGTTGTGTTTTTACCCTTCCTGAAAGAATAAAGCATAATATGCTGAAAATATTACTTTATTTTCTTCCATCTGCAATATTAAAATGGATGCACATGCCCTGGCTGGTGTGGCTCAGGGGATTGGCGCCAGCCTGTGAACCCAAACGTTGCTGGTTTAATTCCCGGCCAGGGCAACATAACCAGGTTGCAAGCCAGGTATCCAGCCAGGTCCCCAGCTGGAGGCAGGTGAAAGGTAACCATGCATTGATGTCTTTCTCCTTTTCTTTCTCCCTCCCTGCCTTTCTCTCTGAAAATAATTACTAAAATCTTTTTAAATTAATTAATTAAACATTTTTAAAAAGAAAAGAAATGATGTTGGTTTCTGGCTAAGATGATGTTTTTCAAAGGATCATGCTATCTCTTCGTTGTGCAGTTCTCCCACTGGCACCTTGATCTGCTCCCTCTTTTGGGCTATATTTTTCTGTCTCATCTGTCAGCTTGACAGCTTTCTGTGTTTGCCTCTGTGTCTGAGGTAGTTCTGTTGCACTTATTACATTGTAAGGCAAGGAGCCTTAGGAATTCACCAGTCCCTGCCTACCCATTCTACCACGTTGTAGTGCTGTATGTGGGGGAGGCATCTGAGAGGGAACAATGGCACTTGCCCGTTGAGACTGGCAGTTTCTTCTTCCACCCCAGCCCCTACTGGTTTTCACAGTCAGAAGCAACATGGCTCTATTTTTCCCAGTGCTGGAACTGTGAGCTGCGCAGTCTGGCCCCGGGATTGCTTCCCAGGTTTAAATTTTTCGTAGTTCAATTTTCTGAAACTTCTGCATTGCTTTTATTTAGGTTTGAGGTAGATGTAAATTTCCTCTAGTTGTGAGGGAGACACACAACTTGACTTCATGCAGGAAAGATTCTACAACACAAGTCCAGGTGATTTTGAGAGTTCATTTATTAAACTGGGGACAGTGAGCAAAGGACAGACCTAACAGAAGTGACAGGAGAGAGACTAGGTGGTGCTCTGCTTTGGCTCCCTAGAAAGGAGTGAGCCAAGGTGTGGCTGCTAGTAGCTCACTGGGACGTCAGGAAAAAGAGGGCCTTGGAGACAGAATTGGGAGGTTAGCCCCATACAATCTACCACTGCCCATTGCCGCACTGGCTACAAGTCTCATGGGGCGGGACCCTTAGAGTTTGGGAGGAAGTAAACCGTTCTCATCTGAGAAGGTACATGGGCATACTCTAGAGCAAGCTCACACTGAGTCTTTGTCTTGAGGGTTTTTGTTTTTTTTTTCCTTCTGCTGATGAGAATCTTAGGGGAGGGCTTCACAGAATATTCATCAATTTTCCAGGTGACACTGATGCAGCAAAATGAGCATATAGAGGGGATTGGGATTATTATTTGATCTGCTTAACTGTTTTACTTTTAGCTTGGCTATCTGGCTTTAATTTTTTTTTTTTTTAACCCTCACTGGAAGATTGTTTTTTATTATTGTTAATTTTTCTTAGAGAAAGAGAAAGTAAGAGAGAAAGAAACATCAATCAGTTGCACCTCAGTTGGAGATCAAACCGGCAATCTAGGTATGTGCCCTGATTGGGAATCGAACTTGTAACCTTTTGGTCTACAGAACAACGCTCCAACTAGCTGAGCCACTCAACCAGGGCTTTAGTGGGGGTTTTGTTATTTTGTTCCCCTTACTCCATCTGCTCTTAGCACAAATGGCATTAATTGGGCATCTGTCCTCTATCTCACTGACCAGCGTGATTTAAGCTATATATTCTCTGGTTAGGGAGGGGATATGTAAATCATTTACTCTGAAGTTTCCTTGGTTAGGGAAGATAAGGTCTTGTGATTCACTAGCTGACTGTAAGTTACTCAAACTACTTGGCCTTCTTTATTTTGTCTCCGTTTCCCCACTTGTCTAGACTTTTCCTAGCTTCCTACTATCCTGTCACACTTTATTCCAGCTCAGTGCCATTAATGATCCCATGTGGGGATACAGGCCCACATGGAGTGGAGGCTTACATCCTACTACCTTGGCTAAGCTCCCCGAGAGCCAGCCACAGCCTTGTCCACATCTTAAAAGTGGACCTGCCAGCCCCAGTCTAGCTGTCCCAGCGAACATAGTATGAAACAGAAATGATCTGTCCAGAGTAAGCCCTCCCCAAATTGCAGATTCGTGAGCAAAATAGATGGTTGTTGTTGTTAGATGATTTGTTATATAGAAGTAGATAAACAATACATCCTCCCTTTAAAAAAAAAACTGTATCTTTAACCAATATCTCAGACAAGTAGCTTTGGCTTATATCCACAGTGATTTCTTCTCTTCCAGTTCTAATCTTTTATATGCTCCAAGGTATTCTACTCTCTTTTGCACTGGGATATTCATGTCCTTGTAGAAGATGCATAGCTATTTGTAGAAAGCACTGTTCAAATTTGAATACCTTCAAAGTTCTTCTGAAACTGATTCTCTCCATTATACACTGAAAAACACTGCTTACCCGCTCTCTATGTTAATCCTTCTCTCTTACTAGTTTCTAACCTACATAGTCTACATTGGCAAATGTTTTCTCTGCCTAAGCAATGTTTTATTTTCTAGCTGCTCATGTAAGCTTTTTAAACTCACATTTAGTATGGGAGTATTTATTAAAAGCTCCCGCCACTTATGCCTTGCTAAACCTTGCTGAGGGTTTAGTCAACAGATCAAAACCAAGTTTGTTACCTGAATTGAGTTCAATGTATGTTAGTATATATAAAGACTTTATATAGATAGCTGTATTACTCAGGAATCTTTGGAGAAACTGAACCATTTTTTTTTTAGTTATATACAAATAGATTTATTTCAAAGAGTTGTCTTATATAACTATGGGGACAGCCAGTATGAAATCTGAGCAATTCAGCAGCTTGGAAATTCTCAAACAAGAGCTAACATGGCACCCTTGAGGCAGAATTTCTTCCTCCTCCACAAAAATTAAGTTTTTTTGCTCTTAAGATGTTTCACCAGTGAGAGTAATCTTTTTTACTTAAAGTCATCTGATTATAAATGTTCATCAGAGGAACTTCTGGCTAAGAGGGAGGCATAAGTGGACACACTGTGTCTCCCTCCACAACTAAAAAGGAATACAACTACCTTGAAACTAAAAACAACCAGAGGAGGCAGGTGAAAGGCAGCCATACATTGATGTGTCTCTCCTTTTCTTCCTCCCCCCTACCCTTCCCTCTGAAAAGAATAAATAAAATATTTCTTTAAATAATAAATAAATTAAAACAACCAGAAGTACCAGAAAATCGAACTGTGTGGAAGTTTAACAAAGGTATGAAAAAGAAATACTCTTCCAGACAGGTAGGAGGGGTAGAGCCAGGGTGGAGAGGATGCAGTGTAGCGACAGCAACTGCAGTGGTGGCAGCTGAGGCAGCAGCGAGGCAGTGGCTGTGGCTGGCCCACAAACAGCACAATTACACATTATAAAAGTAGGGAGGGACACCTGAGGAGCAGGAGCGGCCCCAGCCCCAGATCAGACCACACAGCTCACGGTTTCAGCGCCAGGGAAAATGAAGCCCCATTGCTTCTGACTGTGAAAACCATTGGGGATTGGGGAAGAGGAAGAAACTGCCAGTCTCTCAGCAGAACTCATTTATTTAGAGCCCCCCCCCCGCATGGTCCTAGGATTTCTGCAAACCCACCACCCTGGGAACCACACCCAGGGCAACAGCTAGAGAGGTACCAGTCCCATATGAGAAGTGGGAGAAGTGCCTAGAAAAAGGGCAAGTGTTGAGCAAGCAGAATTGTTCCCTCTCAGATCCCTCCCCCACATACAGCACCACAACATAGTGAAAGGAGTTACCCTGCACTGAGGAATACTTAAGGATCTGATCTTACAACATAACAGGTGCAATAGTTCTACCTAAGACACAGAGACAAACACAAAAAGCTGTCAAGTGGAGCAGACAGAGAAGTATGGGCCAAAAGAGAGAGAAGATCAAGGTTCCAGTGGGAGAGCTAAGGAATGAGAAGATAGCCAACCTAACAGATACAGAGTTCAAAACACCAGTGATAACCATACTCACAGACTTGACAGACATGCTTGAGTATGGCAAACACATAAGGGAAGAAGTGAAGGCTATGCTAAGCGAAACAAAGAAATGTCCACACGAAACCAATAGTGAAGGGAAGGAAACTTGGATTTAAATCGATGATTCTGAATATAAGGAAGAAATTTTAAAACCAGTACAGAATGAGGAAACAAGAATCTTTTAAAAAATGAGAAGAGGCCTAGGAACCTCTGGGACAACTTTAAACGTGCCAGTATCTGAATCATAGGGGTATCAGAATGAAAAGAGGAAGAGGAAGAAATTGAAAACTTATGTGAAAAAAGTAATGACAAAAAACTTCTTTAATTTGATGAAGGAAATTAACATACAAGTCCAGAAAGCACAAAGTCCCAAACAAACTACACTCAAAGAGGACCATACCAAAACACTTCATGAATAAAATGCTAAAGGTTAGCCCTGGCTAGTGGCACAGTGGATAAGGCACTGACCTGTGAACCCAAAGGTCGCAGGCAAGAAGGGCCTGGCAAGAAGTATTCAAAGTGATGAAAAGCAAGGAACCTAGATTACTCTACCTAGCAAAGCTATTATTCATAATGGAAAGGCAAATAAAATGCTTCCCAGACAAGGTAAAGCTAAAGGAGTTCATCATCACCAAGCTATTATTATATGAAATGTTAAAGGGACTTAGTTATGGAAAAGAAGATCAAAACTATGAACATTAAAATAACAACAAACTGCCTGGCTGGTAGCACAATGGATAAGGCGCTGGCCTGCGAACCCAAAGGTTGAAGGTTCGATTCCCCAACCAAGGCACATAACCAGGTTGCAAACCAGGTCTCCAGTCAGGTCTGTGGCTGGAGGCAGGTGAAACGCAACCATACATTGATGTCTCTCTCCCTCTCTGCCTCTCTCCCTTCCCCTCTTTCTAAAAATAATTAAATAAAATCTTAAAAAAAAAAAAAAAAGCTAACAACTATCGGTAACAGAATCTAATAAAATAACAGCAAAAACAAACTAAGAAAATGACCAGAATAGGAACAGAATCATAGGTATGGAGGTCATTTGGAAGCTTATTAACTGGGAGGGGGAAGGGAGAGAAATGGATAAATGGTGCAGGGATTAGGAGCATAATTGATGGGTACAAAATAGACAGGGGCATGTTAAGAAAAATACTGGGAAGAGTGAAGCCATAGAACTTCTATGCATGACCCATGGACACGAACTAAGAGGTAGGGATTGCAGGAGGGAAGGTGGGTACTGGGCAGAGGGGAGCAAATGGAAAAGAAAATGGGACAACTGTAACATCATAATCAATAAAATATACTTTAAAAAGATAAATGTTCACCACTTCTACAACATATTCTCACAGCAACACTTAGACCAGTGTTTTATTAAGTAACTAGATATATGGACTAACTATCCGAGTACCGAAAAGGATGAAAAGAGAACTAAGAAATCATGGAAGTTGCAAATGCTGAGATCAGAAGAAGCAAAGGGGGAAAAGGCTGAAATGATTACGATTTAGGAACTTGGTTGAGAGGCCCAGAGGAACTGAAACTCGGGTCTCTGAGTAAGAGGCTAGCTCTCTCTTTGTAGCCAGGGCTAGCTGCCTGGGTTCAGAAGAGGGGGCCCAGCAGCCTGGAATCCAGATCTCTGCGAAAGGGGCACTGGTTGGCTTTTGCTAGTGTCCCCAAGGGAGACAGGAGGCTGATGCTACACGTGTTAGAAAAACTGCAAACTGAATTCAGCTACTGTTGTAAGAAGAATATGCTTATATTATGAAGAAGTTTACTGGGTAATACTCACAAAAACCACAAGGTGACAGATAACAGGAAATATACAAGGAGCAAACCCTCCTCCAAAACTACAATCTCTACCTAGTGTCCCTATTGGCAGAGCCAATTGGGAAAGCAAATTTGTGGTTTACAGAGTCACAGCTCATGGATCCTTGGTGTTCACAGTCCCCAAGGCCACCAGCATGAGAGATAATTCCAAGAACTCTGAGGTTAGACACTTGTCCACTTCCCCAAACAAAATGCAGTGATTTTCTCATTCAAAAAAAGAAAAAATAGGTGAGTTTGGAGCTGAAAGTCAATAGCTTAATAACTGATACAGTCTACCCATTTGGCTAGTCTACAAAAATTTAAACTTTGATAAAACCACAGAAACCTCTTTGTTTCCTCCTCAAAATGCAACTTTTCTACATGTGAACCAAAGCAGCATTGCCCCAAATTCAGATTTATAAAGTCCCAATGGTCATTGCACCCATCTCTAAGCAACATCGCGTATTTCTCAAATTCAGTCACAGTCCCATTTGAATCTATGTTCCCTGAAAACCAAATTGTAAAGTTAACTTCCAGCGTAACTTGTAAAAATGAGAAGGCAAGAGAAGGATGAAATATATATATAAATACACACATAATAAGCAAGTAACTGGTCATGGGGTCATAATTAACATTCATAACTTCCTCCTTTCACTATGCATTTCACATTTCCTTTGCCTTTATTCATTACCTCAGATGGCTGAGGATTTTTTATATAGTGTGGTAATCCATCTTGCCTGAAGGATCTGAATCATCACCGGGTATGCCTTTAGGGCGGGGGTAAGAAAATTGACAATCCTAAAAGCTACTCCAGCGAATTCCCTGGGTTCCAGATATAGTTTTCCCTGCCCCCATCGAATGGCAGCAATCCAATTACCTTTCAGTAATCAATATCAATCACCCAGCCAGCAGAGTAACTCTTTTTTGTCTGTTGCTTTAGTATTATGAGCACAAAATGACCAGGTGACAATGTCATCTTCCAAAACAATACAATATTGGTATATGTCCTGGTTTGTGTTTTTGTTGTTGTTGTTGTTGTTGTTGTTGTTGTTCTTATTGTTTGGGTCTTGTTTTATTTTATTTTGTTTTGTTTTGGAACCAAGACCACAAACCAGTAAGCACTCAACAGCACAGGAATTGGAAGCAAAAAATCCATGAGCAGGCTATGAGATTTAGCAGCGGGAGGAACCAAATCAACCTCCACTTCTGATTCCCAGATTCATGTAACTTGTCCACGGGAAACGCAGAACTGCATATTTGTCTATGAGTCAAAGTAGCATCTACATCCTTCGAGGAAGAACTTCTGTCCTCTCAGGGCATAATCTTGCTGGTAACTTGAGTAAGCCAGCTTTCTGATCTATCAGTCCAGCTGTTTCTGGGCGCTGGGTTATGTGCTTGTACCAGTTAATTCCATTGCTGTGCTTCTTTTAACATGACTCTCTTGATCAGAAGCAATATTGTTCACAGGACCATATTCTGTAATCACAGACAGTGCTGGTGGAAGATTCTTGGACAGGAAAGCAAACAGGTACTATTCAAAATACATGTCTCCTCCAGTGAGGAAAAATGTTTGCTCCCCTGCATGATGGAAGGGGTTCAATGTAGTCACCTTGCCCCTGGGAGCTGGCGGGGCCCCTTAGGTAATGATGTCATGTCAGGGGCTCCATTTAGTTAGCAAGTGAAGCACCCAGCCTCATTGAAAGAAAAGCCCCGATCAGGGCAAGTCCATGTTGTGGGATTTTCACATAGGGCCCACTCCTGCCATCACTGCCACTTTATACACAGGTCTATTGAGCAAGCCCTGGAATAGCTGGGGAAAGAAGCCAACTGCAATCCACGGAAGGGGTCATTTCGTCCCCCTTCCATCCAGGGACTCTGAGTCTGGAATTGGCTTAGGTCTGGAAATTGGATGAGAGGCCACACAGGTCAGGTTGTTGGCCACTGGACTTTTTATATAGATCAATCCTTTTTGTTCCTAGGTACAGCATGATTAATTAGCCCCACTAAAGATCTCTAGAATTGTTTAAATTAAATTTTATTTTTCAGTTACAATGGACATACACTGTTAGTCTCAGGTGCACAGCCCTTATGAACTAAGATCTGAGATGTTTAAACAGTTCCGCTGCCACTATGTCCCAGTTACCTTTCACAGTCCATGTGGTGTCTTTGTCTCTGGAGGCTGAGTTCTGTCCTTTGGCTTTTGCTGTGATGGAATGCCATCATTCCTACTGAAATCAGGGAGCCTGACTCAAAGAAGTGTCTTTCACCACTATACCTGGCTTACAGGATACAGTCACCAGAATTTATCTGTCAATGTCTTAATAAAGTGCCTTCTGGGCCTTCTGATTGAGGGGTTTGTTTTTTGTTTTTTTTTTTTGGAGGGGGGGATAAATGCACAGATGCCTTATGATCAAGTCACTCCATTCCTTCCTTCCCAAGTCTTTTTTAAATTCTATTTTTCAATTACAGTTTACATTCAATATTATTTTGCATTAGTGTCAGGTTTGCCTCATAGCGGCTAGACAATCACATACTTTGCAAAGTGATCCCCCAATACTTCTAGTACCCCCTTGGCCCCACACATAGTTATTACAATATTATTGACCATATTCCCTATACGGCGCTTTACATTCCTGTGACTATCTTGTAACCACCAATTAGTACTTCTTAATCCCTTCTACTTTTTCACCAACCCCCCAATGCTGCCTCCCCTCTTGCAACTATTAGTCTGTTCTCTGTATCTATAAGTCTGTTTCTATTTTGTGCGTTCATTTATTCTGTTTTTTAGATTCCACGTGTAAGCGAAATCATATGGTATTTCTCTTTCTTATACTCATTTCACTGAGCATAATATTCTGTAGGTCCATCCATGCAGTTGCAAATGGTAAGATTTGGGTTTTTTTTAATGGCCAAGTAATAATATTTCACTGTATATATGTATTAGTGCTTTTTTATCCACTCATCTATTGATTGACACTTGGGTTGCTTCCAAATCTCAGCTATTGTAAACAACCCTGCAATAAGTATAGGGGTGCATATATTCTTTCAAGTTAGTGTTTTTAGGTTTCTTCAGATACATACCCTGAAGTTATAAGGTAGTTTCATTTTTTATTTTTTGAGGGCTGTCTGCACTATTTTCCATAGTGGCTGTATCAACCTGCATTCCCACTAACCATGCATCAGTGTTCCCTTTTCTTCACACCTTTGCCAATACTTGTTGTTTGATGACTTATTGATGACAGCCTTTGTGACAGGTATGAGGTGGTTTCTCATTGTAGTTTTCATCTGTATTTCTCTGACGAGTAACATCTCTTGGCCATCTGTATGTTCTCTTTGAAAGAATGTCTCCAGATCCTTTGCCTATTTTGTTGAGTTGTATGAGTTCTTTACTGGATGCATTTTTTTCTTTCTAAGTCCTGAATGCCTTCCTCTACATCATGTCAAAGTATTAAACATACACCATCATTAAGTCCAAAATTTGATCATCCAACCAAGAAATTTTTAGAGCCACTTGCAATTGTAAGAGCTAACACATTAAACCCAGAATATCTAATAAATGCACCCAATAAGTTTGATCTGATAAAGTGCTATATTTCATCATCTTTGGTCTAGCGCTATTAGAAGATACTGCTCCATTTTTATTTCCCAGGTGTCTGCCAATAAATATTACAAAATCTTGTACTTCTTCTATTTTACAAACTATTTTCTCCTGGATCAGAGAAAGCTGTGATCTGACTCCAGTTATGAGTCTAGGGGTGATAAAGAGAGGTTGAGATGGGTCTCGAGAAGAGTGGGCACTCCTTTGAAGGCAACTGCCCCCAGGTGAAGTTGCTGTAAGGTTTTCAAAAATATGGGGGCTGGGAGGTGAATGATTCCCTGCCTGGTGATTGCCAAACCACAATGAGACATCCACTGATTAATCTGAGGAAATTCCTGTCAATCTCATTAGAAATGAGGAAACGTGTCCTGCAGGTCATTTAATGAAAACATAACCTTCTCCCTGAGCACAGTCCACCCCAACAGCTACCATATTTCTTGTCTGAAGTAGTTCTCACCTGATGAATGGAGCCTGCTGTGGGGTAACCTAGCGCTCTTCAAAGCTCATTTTCTCAACGTGCCTTTAACATGTGAAAAGGGGCACCTTTTCTGCTCATTCTCCTAGAAACTAGTAGATAGATGGCCAGAGGTTGATGCGAGTGTATTGCAGACTTTCTCAGAGACTGGGTGAAAGATAAGATCATACTTAAAGTCTCTACCAGGGCTGGGGACTGGGCAGAGCAAAGTTCTACTCAGCTGGCCAACAGAGTCTGTCTCTGAGCCTGAACTAAAGTGAGGACCTGGCAGGAAAAAAAACAGTAGAGGTCAGACCCACAGACAGCATTTCCAGGAACTCACACTCACCTACCTCCACACTGTTCAGGGACGCACTGAGTATAACTGATCATACAATTTAAAGCCTCATACATAGGGATGTGGGATATTCAATTATTCCCCTTTCTTATCAAACTGAATTTTTAAAAAAGAGTTTATTTATTATTTTCAGGGAGAGAGGAAAGGAGAGGGGCAGAGAGAGAGAGAGAAGCATCCATGTATGGTTGCCTTTCACCTGCCTCCAGCTACAGACCTGGCTGGAGACCTGGCTTGCATCCTGGTTATGTGCCCTGGCTGGGAATTGAACCAGTGACCTTTGGGTTCACAGGTCGGTGCTTATCTACTGAGCCACCAGCCAGGGCCCCCTCTCTTTTCAATGAGAGCAGTCTTAAGATATTGAGCTAATTTGAGGTTACGTATGTAGAAAGTAGCAGAGACAGGTAAGCCAGCCCAGATTTTCTGCCTAAGAATTCTACCTCAGTTCCTCTCCTCTGTTCCTTAAGGCACCCAAGTCTGCTGGTAGCAAAACCCAAGGGAGCCACCTTAAGGTACATCATTATCAACACAGGGATTGTTTTCCAGGAAAAGAGAATAGCTTTGCTGCCTCCCCATAAACAAGACTGGCTCCTGGGTTCATGGGGAGTCATGCAAGTCTGCTTCCAGCGCATTGTGCCTTCCCTTTCTGTCACCCAGGATCCTCTGCCCCTCTGCTTGTGATGCACCTGCCCCCAGGCTTTCCTTTCGGAGACAGCACCTCTAGGGCCTGTGGCCTCTTTGTTACTTCTTTCTCACCCCTTCCTTATTGTGCCACAAGGTGGCCTTGTTGTCCACAGACCAAAGCTCCTCAGTCTACTGCAGGCTGTGCTCACAAGCTCACACACACACATAGGCCACCAGGTCTCCCCCAGGAGAAAGCTTTGTCCTGGAGGCAGAATGACCGGTATTTCCTCCCAGTGTTAACCTATTGCAAGTCTCTGTCCCTGGAAGTCTTGTTGCACCCCTCACCCCTCACCTCACTACTCTTCCTCTGTCTCAGTTCTAGACCTCTGCTTGCTTAGTCTTCTCCTACCTACCACTATACACACGCACGCACAAGCACACAAAGGAAACATCTTCTTACCTCTCCCTCAATTCACTGAATGCTATCCTTTCTTCCAGGCCACACTCCCTCCACATGCGCAGCTCATTCTATTCTCAGAGCTTCTGTATCACATCAGTCCAACGCCATTGTCGTGGCCCTCAATCAGGACTAGAAAGCACTATATATTGGACGTGTTGGTTTAATCTAAAACTTTAAAGTCTGCCCCCTACCACACTTGTTAACATGGCACTTCATCTCTTTCACAGGGGGAAAAAAAAAAGTTTGCCATCACCTTAGAAATTAAGGACAATTGGTTATTTCAACTTCGTTCTAGTATATGAGTATTTATAGTGACCTCATTTTTATGGTTCGTCTTTCTAAAAACTATGTACTATGCACCATTACTGTGTCCCACCCAGTGCTAAGAGCTAGGAATTCAGTGGTGAACAAAACAGATATGTTCCCTACCTTCATGGGGTTCATACTCTAGGGCAAGACAGATAATACAGTTAAACACAGTAAGTAGATAGAGATTGTGATGAGTGGTTTGAGGTAAGAGTGCCCAGGCAATAGAAGGAAGCCTAGTTTTAGATGGTGAGACCAGAGAACATCTGAGGAAGGGGAGTAAGTAACCTGATCTGTAACAAAAGAAAGGGAGCCACCAAAGAGAGAACAGAGAGGAGCGTTCCCAGTAGGCCTGAGAGGGGAAGGAGCTTGGCGCATTCACAGGAAGAAGCAGCAGGTAGCTGGGTGATTGCAGTGAGGTGGGCAGACAGCAGCATGGTTGGGGTAACGTGCAGAGGCTGAATCAGCCAAGGTCTCCATGACCACTGTAAGGAGCTTGAATTTATTCCACATGCTCTACAAAGCCATAAATTATTTTAAGCAAGGAAGTGGCCCGATCTAGTTTACTAGGAAACCATTGGATAATATGTGAAGGATGACTTAGAAGAGTGAAGAGTGGAGGAGAAAGGATAGTTAAAGGCTAAGGTAATGAGCCGGATGAGACATGATGGTGGTTGGTACTAAGGTGGTAACGTGATGACAGAAAGGGGACCGATTTCAGAGGTAGAACCACGGGACCTGACGATGATTCTTACCTATTTTTAACTTATTTGTATTGTTCTGAAACACATGTTTCATTAGGTTGCTCAAGGAGACTCCTGGGAATTATATTTTCCAAGTACACATGAGTGACACTTCACTCAGGTATAGAATTCTTGGGTCGCACAAACACTTTCTTTCCTTCGCAATCCAAAAGGCTGTTCTGTTGTCTTTTAGTATTTAGAGTTATGGAAAGAAAAATCTGATGCAAATGTGACTCCCTCCCCCTTCCTGCATATTTATTTGGGGGATTTGATAACCTTTTAGGTTGAAAATTGCTACATGAATCAGTCTCAAGGTAGTTCTTTTCTTCATCTGCCCAACACCATGTTATTTAGCCAAACCAACCTCCATTCCTCTTTCTTCTGCAGCCAGCACCCCTCCCATCCTCTGGAAATTGTCTCTCCCTTGCTCGGAGCCCATGTGATCACTGGATAGAGCCAACTGCCTCTCGTTGAAACTAACGCAACAACCCTTCTCTGCTGCCCAGGGTGGCCCAGCCCAGGCCAATCAGAATCGATGAGGATTCATCCAAAATTAACGCCACAGTACCAGAAAAGAGAAACTATTTCCTCTTATTGGATTTGGAAAGCTAGAAAGACCACGAGGTCTGTCCTGAAAGTATCGGCCGTGCAAATGGTTTTAATTATATTGACCTTGGCTCGACACTTTCGGGACAGTACCACCTCATGGAACCAGCTTCCCCAAGGATAAAGCCAACCCAGAGACAAGCCAGAGCTGCAGAGAAGGCTTTCTGGTTAACTGGTGGATTTCACCAAGTGAACCAATAAAATCTTTTTCTTTTTTCTTTGAAGCAGTTTGAGCTGATACTCTGACACGATCCACAGATTCCTGATTAAGACCGTCAGCACATTTAATTTTTAAAATGAAATTTCCCAGCCCTGGCTGGTGTCTCCATGGATAAGGCGCTGGCCTGCGAACCCAAATGTTGCTGGTTCAATTCCCAGTCAGGGCACATAACCAGGTTGCAAGCCAGGTCTCCAGCCAGGTCCGTAGTTGGAGGCAGGTGAAAGGCAACCGTACATTGATGTCTCTCTCTCCCTCTCTGCCTCTCTCCTTTCCCCTCTTTCTAAAAATAATAAATAAAGCATTTAAAATAAAAAATGTTTTAAATAAAATGAGATTTTGCTTAAGACCAGTAAATGTTCTACATTAAAGCTTCTGCTCTAAATGATTCTGTTAATTATCTTAGAAACTCCTATTATTTGGGGGTTGGTTCTTTGATGTGTTTTTCAGAATTACTCTGTTCTTTCATTTTCATTTCTTTATCTTTTTCCTTTATGTTCTAGGAAATTTATCTTCAGCTTACTTTTTACTCATTAATTTAGTTTCGTGAACTGTTCATTTGCAAGTCATGGCCTCCATCTTAGTGTTTAATTCGATAGCTGTGTTTTCCAGCCTAATAACACTTTTATTCTGCTCAGATGTAATTTCTTGGCATATAGTATTCTTTGATAAATTGAAAGAAAAAGAATAGAGGTGTTATTTATTTTTCTGATCGATAATTTTTTTTTTTAATTTTATTGTTGTTGTATTACATCCATCCCCTTTTTGCTCCCCTCTGTCCCCCTTGATCAATAATTTTTAAACCTACACCCAAGGGTAATAGATAGATGATAGATAGATAGGTGATAAGGTGATAGATAGATGATAGCCAGTCCCTCAGGACCTAGAACAAGCCTGGCACAGCTGGCACTCAAGAACTGTTTCTTAGACATGTAAATGGATTTTCCAAATGCATTGATTTGCTCAGGGTATTTTTGAGAAAGTAAAACCAGCACACGAAGATAAAGAACAACCCAAGGCTGCTAATTAAAAGCTATCAGAAATACATACATGACAAAGAGCTGAATTGTACAGACACAAGTGTACTCTAGAGTCAGGGTCAAGTGTGGGCAGGGGACAATACTTAGTGCTTAAATAATCAAAGTTCAGAGAGGAGCCAAGGATTGAGTGGAACTTTGGAAAAGAGTAAGTACGGTTGGGAAAGGAAAGTCATGGTGGATTCTTCTTCCAAAAAGTATTTCTCTGGGGTTCAGATCGTTCTACCCATGGGAATCAGCACCTATTTAATCCATCAAAGGCACAGCTACTTCTCCTATAATGTAATAACATTTCAGGGCCCAAACAAATACAGAATCTTAGGTTGAAAAATCACAGCCCATCTTCTTCTTCCTCACCCTCAAATGAAGCTGCAGAAAGCAGTCGGTGAGACAACCGCTTTCTTTAAAATATTGCCCTTTTGGGTTTGTGTTTAATTCCTGGGTTATTATGACAGGCATTTCTGATTAGGGACACTTTTAAGCAACAAATCTCCTCCTAACTAGGCTTAGACTATGCCTAAAAAGATACTGACATCAATAAAAGCTTGATATTGAGATACAGCTTATGACTCAAATCATATGCCTACTTGGGGGTGGGGGTACTTCATACACCCTAATTCCTTCCATCTCTTACCCCTTTCAGCTTTTCACTACCTATTTGATTTCAATGTACCCAAACTGAGCATAATCCCCAGGTAGGAAATCTAAGAAGGTTTAAGAAACAGGTGAAAACAACAAAACAAAACCAAAATAAATGAAATGCTTATCAATGAGGCCAGAAAATGTCTGTGTTGGGAAGGACCTCAGAGTTCACTGGCTCTAACTCTCCCAGTACATGAACCCTCTGTGCCATGAATTGGACAGATGTCATCCAACACAATTCCATGACTTCCAGATGCCAGTCCTTAAGCAATGAAATAACAGGCTGGCCGCTCCAGAATCCCCAGGGATCTTTATATTGGATTCCCTGGTCCAACCCCTGAAAGTCAGAATGGGCAGCAGACAGATATGGACTAAGGCTTGGGCATCTTTGTTTTTTTAAGCTTTAGATTATTTTGAAATGCATCCAGCTTGAAATTCACTTCCTTAAAGGCCTCTGGCTTAGAGCACCCCATCGCTGCTGCTGTAAAACAAAAGCAAAAACGCTACAGTCCCTAAACCTCATGCAAGCAGACAGCTCTTCTATCTCCAGCCATGTGTTCTATAATCATGTTTTTGATCTGCTGACAGCAGGCCTACTAATGCTTTCCTGCTCTCCCCAGCTTCAGCCATGACATACAGCATCACCTGAGGCCTGTGTCTGGTCCTCTCCATTACCACTTGCCTTCTTTGTTGTCGGCATGCCAAGATGCTGACAGGAACAAAAGTGACTTGTTTTTGAAGGTAAAGATACAAGCTATGACTAAGATGACGCACACAGGTTCACGGAGGGAGACTCTCATATCCGACCTATCTTCTTCCGTCCACAGAGAGTCACGTTGCTACTCTAACCACATCACTGATTCCGAAAGATGGGGACTCCTACACACCACCTGCAGGTCAATTATTCTGATTGGGGCAGGCACCTGAAAGATGTCCAGTCCCAAGTTCCTGGCACTTCAAGTTCTCTTGACACCAAGAGCTAAAGCCCATGGGTGTAACTGCACTGCAAAAACCAGTGTTCTCGATTTGTAGAATATCTGGAGTACTTTAAAAAAAAAAAAAAAAATAGACAAACTCTGGCCCCACAAAAAATCTTTTTGAATATCTGGAGTGGGGTCAGGAAACCTGCCTTTTAAACAGACAGTTCCAGATAATTCTGAGCAACGCTGATTTTGAACTTCAGCTATTCAGGACCGAATCCCTATAAGGAAAAGTACATGGAAAGGGGATGACCTTCTCTCTGCCCTCCCCTGGCCATTGTCCATCTCATCTTAAGATCTTGGCTAGGTCTCTCATTATTGATATATCTATATATATATCTATATCTATCTATCTATCTATATATATATATATAGATATATATAGATATATATATCAAACATTCCCTTACTTTTCTATCCCTTCTCTTCCCCAAAAAGAGTTCTTAACTGCAGAAGACTGGTCTTTTTTTAAGGCTAGTATTAACTTTTATGGGGCTCCAGTTCTGCCTATTTGGGTAGAGGTGACAGAACAGTGACCAGAATTCACAAGAAGGAAAAGGCAGTGTTGGAAGAGAAGTCCAAGTGTGGAACTTGCTTATGTCCAAAAAAAAAATCCATACCTCTATTTATGTCATACAGAATTCAATTTTAAGTAATGACTTACTCATTCTTCCCCAATGAGCCTGGTTGTGGAATAAAAAGATCTGGATTTAGTCATGACTCCATCACTTATTGGCCATGAGACCTTGGGTAAATTATTGAAATTCTCAGAGATTTACATCCTTTATTTACAAAATTGAGGTGATCACCCAATAGGGTTGCTGTTAGTTTTAATGAGGTGACATATTTAACTACTTAGCACAGGTTTTGGCACATAATAGGTGGACAGAAAGCACTAGATATTATTAGGAATACAACTCTGTAATGTACATCCTTCTGCACCCTTCTCTTGCTCCCCTTCACTTACTCTAACTAAGCTCCACCCAACCTGAATTATTTACTGTTCTCAGAAACCCAAGTAACCATGAACTTTAGAGTCTAACTGAAGTGGTTTAACGCTGTCTCCTGTCTCTATCACCAAGGCATGAGCTGTATGACCTTTCTGGTCTCTCTGGGACTCTCTTGGTGAGAGTCACCTCACCAAGTCTTTGCAAAGTCATAGTACAATAATGTACGTAAAAGGACCAGCACTATACTTGACACTTGCTATGCTATGTTCTTCCTTCTCTCCTGCCCTCCAGGTTTCTCCACCTTGGTGTTTTTGCTAATATTGCTTCTTCCACCTGGAATGTCTTTTCCCAATTTTCTGCTTGTTGGAATTCTTCCCAAAGCTGTCATCATGCTACCCAATCCCAATAGACAAAGACCTAGATAAACCATCCTTCATTAACAAATGAGTATTTATTGAGATTCTATTACGTGTTGGGCACTGATGCTGGTGCCTAGGGATACAGAAATGATTCAGGTCCAGTCCCAGAGTACAACAAATTCAGTTAACTTAACACAAGAACATATGACTTCACACAATGAGGTGAGAGTAGCAACAAAAGTCTAAAGTGCTTGGAGAGTACAGAAGAAGAGGAAGCTCTTGGGTCAAATGGGTTGGGAAGCCTTCACAGAGACAAGGAGCTTTGGATTGACCTAGAAGAGGAGTGATCTTTGACAGACAGGGAAATGGATGTCTAAGACTGTCCTGGACCCCAAATATCTGAGCTAGATGGGAGAAGCAGCATAGGTGGAGGCTAATTTGGAGTAGGGAAGGGATAGAGACCGTTGGAAAGGTAGGAGGGGACCCTGGCCACTGTACAGTGTACAAACCCTGGTACAAACAATGTTGGAACAGAGGAGAGAGGACCTGGAGTCCCAAGAGAAACACCATCCCAGGGCAGGAGCAGTCTCAAGAAATCACTTATCTCTAGCCCTCAGCATTGTATTAACTAAGGGGCCATGGGGCTGTAAGATGGTAAGTAACCCAACGTGTTATTGGCACAGTTGGTGGCAAAATTGGACCTCAATTCTTGAGTTTGGGAAGGAAAGCATTCAGAGACAAGAACTCAAATTATAAGAGAAAATGTATTTAGAAAATTACGAAGGTAGTAGAAATGAACCAGGTGAGCCATGTACGATCAGGGAACTAGTTACAGATGCAAAAGGGAGGGCCTGGGAGCTTAGAGGAGAGAAAGGCAAAGGTAATGTGCCTGGGGTGGGAAGAAAGGGGAGAAGGCAAAGCTGTAACATGTTCCCAAGAGGGAAGCACGTGCTGGGTCTTCTGTCTTGAGAATTTTAAAGGCTGGGGCTTTAAGGAAAACTTTAAGGGAGAATCTCAATAGAATATTCCTCAGCTTTATGCTGATGCACCAAAATGAGATTTATTACCTCAACTTCATCCCTCCTTGGGTGTGGTTGGCACAAATGGCACTGACTGGATATTTGTTTTCTATCTCCATGAGTAAGGTGTCCTTGGTTAGGGAAGATAGGATTTTGCAATTTGTGAGATGGCTGTAAACTGTCATCTCAGTTTTTTTTGTTTTGTTTTGTTTTGCTTTGCTTTTTTATTTCACTTGTCCTGGCTGGCTAGCCTATCTCAAAAGGATATGAAGGTATGGAGACCCCCTTCTGCTGACATTTCTTTTTTTTTTTTTTTTTTGAATAAAAGTAGAAAGCTTTCTTTTTGATTTCTCAAATTCAATTGCAAAATTTAGAAAACTCCACTCACGAGGATTTGAAAGTTGGAAGATTCAGGACTTCCTGAAGAAGGTTGCAATTTGGGAGTAGAAATTTCATCTCGCTATCTGGCCACCTCTCTTGTGAACCAGAGCTGGTGCAGCACCATGTCCTATCCTAGGGCCTTCTCAGAAATGTTCCTGGCCACATGTTGTTGCTGATCTGCAGGCTTCTCCTGGCCCATGTCTGAAGCAGCCAACATCATTGCCCTCTAGATATCAGGGCAGCTGCCTGTCAATACTTATAGGTCACCTACCAGGCTCAGCTACACAAGACCAAGCAAGGTCAAAGACAATTTCATTATTCTTTACCTCCATGTTCCTTGTGCTCCAGGCAAAGCAGCACTTTGAATCACCTTTGTGTGTGATTGTCTAGAAGGGTCTAATCACTGTCACTCCTAGCTCCTTTCCCTTGTCCCAGTCCCCAAATGTGCACAAACACACACGCGCGCATTCATATACACAGCTCACACTCTCCCTGGCAAAGTTCTACTTACCCTTCAAGTTTAGTCACGTGTCATGCATGGTTCATAGCTCTCAGTGAAACCTCCTTCAGTCATCCCCTTCTCTCCTAGATGGTCAGTCACTATTTAAAGGCCACAGCACTTCTCCCTGCTCCTTTAATAGCACTGTCCTATGTGCAATAACGTATCTGATGATTTGTCCATGACTCCCAGGAAAACGGGGCTCCTTTGAGGCAGTACCAGAGATTTACACACCTCTAATCTTAGCACCCAGCATGAAGTCTGCTTCACAGTAACCACTGTTTATTGATGGCCTCCACCACTAAGTTGGAAGCTCGGTAGAGTAAGGACTTGGCCTTTGTCTAATGCTGCAGCCTCTGCACAGCCAGGACAGCACCTGGGATATAGAAAGCGCTTAGTAAAAGTTGGCTGAATTAATTGGTTGATTTTATTGAATTTCATCAACTCAGGACAGCCTGATGGATTGAAAGACTTGTCCAAATTGTTTAAGTTTTCTGAAAATTGACTTACTTGGGAATTATTATTGAGCACATGTCCTTTTTTTTTTTTTTTTTTTTTCCCCACAAGCCAAGGGGGATATAAAGGTAAACCAACAAGAAGCTTATTTATAGATATATGGAATGAGAGTTAAGATATTTAAAGCAATATTAACACAAGCAGGAAGCAATAAGTGTCATGGAAGAGGAGAAGATAAGATGCTCTGGGGAACTTAGGACAGAGGGGACTTCTTCTGAAGTCTTCTTCAGATTGGTGGGTGTCTTCATGGAGGAGGAAGCATTTATGATGTTTCCCAGGCTGAACTGGCAGCCACGTGACCCCAGACCCCTGGATGTAGCTGATTCAAGGGGGACACTTGACCTGGGCTGAGCCATTCATCACTGTCTTCCAAGAATTGGGATTAGAGAGATTAATCAGTTTTTGCTGGTCCCTTGAATGAAAGTGGCCTCTGAAGCTGTGTGGTTGTGGTCTTTAGTAAACTTCTCAGAGATGCAGAGAATGCTGGTCTAGAGAGAGAGCAGAATGCATGGGGCACCAAAAAAAAAAGCAGAACGTAGTAGCCATTTGGCAGCAGCAAGGAAGAGGCTGAGGCCGGGCTTTCCAATCACCTCCCTTCCTCGTTCCAGACCTTCTGTAACCTCAGCAGCAGCTTCTGCCCATGAATCTTCTAAGACTTCCAGGCTTCTTATTAAAAATACCTCCTTTTGCCTCAGAAAACTGGACTGTATCACTGCTGCTAGCAGACCATGGTGAATGCGATGTGAAGAAATGGGCCTTTGCCAGGGTGGGGGCTCCTGGGGAAGGAGAGTAAGGGTCTTCATCTCCACTCCACATTCCCTCACTCCTCTTAAGCATCTCCAGTTCAGTGGCCCCTCCATATGCTCCAAACCTGGCCAGTAGCTAGCATCAGGGGACCTGCATGGCTCAGGCAAAGACAGTCCTAAAGATTCGTGGGCAGCTGGAAGCCCCGTCATACAGGCTCCTAGAATATACTGAGTATTCTGGTCCTAGAGAATGACTCCACTGCCAAGTTCCCTGTAACGTAAGTGACTCACCCCATGAAACAGAGTTCAGAAGTGTTTGTATACACGCGTGCTTACGTATATCCACACATGGATGGCGAGGAACACATTAATTCATATGCAAATCATCCCTCTATATATCTTTTTGGAATCACGTTGGTTAATCCAAGCATCTATCTGTGCAGAAAAATTATAGAGTCATCATCATAAAGAAAGTCATCAGCACTAAACTCCCACCTTCTGGTGGCTTTGAGGTCTGCAAAAGTGCACACTCAGAAACCTCTTTACAAAAACTTAACCCAGCTAGAGAGGAATCATACCTGAGAAGAAGAAGAAGAATCATACCTGCAATCAAGGCTCATACTGTATGGGAGAGTCGAGGAGGGGTTGGTGGTGTCTCTCCAGGGCTTGTGGGATTCTGACATTTGGCTGATTGGGCAGAGGAAGGGCCCAGCCAGGATTGATGGGCCCTGAAGCATATTCAGTTAGAGGGAGAACTCTGTTTTTATTTATTTGTTTAGTTAGTTAGTTCTTCCCTCCTCCCTCAACAGTCTCCCCCCAACCACCCACCCTCTTCATTTCTCTGTCACTCCATTCTCCAAGAGCTCTCTTTTTAAAATATATGTGTAATCACTAACATGACACTGGGTTCAGGGCTTTGGCATAGGCCGGTGCAAGTGAGAGATCCTGAAGCTTTAGGGTAATATTAGCTTCGCAAGAAATCATCTTGGGAATGGGGCAATGAAAGGAAAGCTTCTGCTGACCTTGTCATTTCCACTGATTGAAGTCCGCAGAGGATTTGTTGTGGTTCCACCAAAGCACCAGTTTTCTAGAAGTGAGGTAGTGTGGCTTCTGCAAACCTCCTACAGAGTAGAGAAGGCAAGCAGAAGGAAACACCTGGCCAGGTGAAAAGCACCAGCTTGGCAGCTTGCCACTCCCCTAACCTGGCAGTTTCTAAATCTTTAAATCCTGATCCCTTCATTTCTACCGCTCACAGGTCATTCCCCTTTCTCAACTCCCCGGGTTACACAATCCCTTCCTTTGAAGGGGACTGGCCATGCACCATGCAATACAACTTGGAGCTGTGGTCACGGAGGAAAAATATAAATAAAGACCGTGAGCTCAGAATCAAGCTGCCTGGGCTTGAAGCCCAGTTCTGCCACTTCTTAGCAGGATGACTTTAGGCAAGTTATTTCAGCTTTCTAGCTGACTCTCAGTTTCCTTTCTGCAGAACTGAAATAAAAATGGACCCCAGCTCATAGGGTTACTGTGAAAATAATTCAAGAATAATGGCTAATGCAGCAAATGCTTGTAAGGTGACTCCCATGCACCATAACTGGCCAGTGCTGCAAGCCAACAGCTGTTGGATTTAACCCTCTGGTCGTGATAAGGATTGTGCCCTCCTCCTATTAAAGTCTGTTGGTTTGTCTTTCTGTCTGAGGAAGTCAAAGCGTTGGGAATGGTAGGCAAACAAGGAACTTGGGATTATTCTCCGCATTTGACAGCCGACCAAGGTAAGGCTCAGAGATGTGAAGGGCAGGACCAAATCTTCAGAAGAAGCAAAGGCATGTCTACATGATGAAGCAAAGTCCCGTGGCCTCTCAGTACTGTTCTCTGAGCTGAAAGCACAGTAGGTCTATCCCTGTGGGAGCTTTTACTCTGCTGAAGATCTGTGGGGAGGGAGGAGTAGGCAGCAAATGGTCCAGAGGAAGTCACCTGTCCCCACAACCTAAAACAGGTGTGTTTCATTTCCTCCTTCAATTCCAACTCAGCACAACCCAATGTGGAAGGTTCTGGGTTCCTTGAGCCACCAGGACGTCTATGGCTCTGGTCAATTGCTCTGTCACTAGCTAACTCTGAGCTTCTGTTCTTTTGTCTGTAAAATCAGAGATTAGGCTTGATGCCGTCCAAGGCTCTTATCTTAACCTGTTCAGAAATTGCTTCATCTCATAGTCACCTGGAGAAAGAGCCAGAGCCAATATAGCGGGATGTTAACTCCCCAGAAACCACCACACCCTCTCTGAGTTCTCTCATGCCTCAGAGAGTCCTCATCCCTGATGGGACATAGCCGGAAATGACCACCTACTGTCATCCCTTGTCCATGGAATCTCTGGTGTTTGTAAGTAAGAGTAGTAGTAATGGGAGGCAGCACTAGAAGCTTGGTTAGGCCTTGAACAAGAAACAAAAATTAGGAAACTGAGGTGCAAATAGGCATAGAAACCTGTCTATTCCCATCTGGTAGGTAAAGCAGTATCAAGTCACAGTTGGCAGATATTTAGACACTTACAAGAACAGTTGAACATTCTGAGGTGTGGGTGCCGAAATGGGTGACCACATGTAAATGTGGAAACCCCTTGGTGCCTCTGACTTCCATGTGTTCTGCTTCGGGGAATATATAGCATGATCTTCACCCCACCTACCCCCACCATGGATTTCCTTTCTGCCTGAGAATTCTAGAATTGTACATGGGTTGAGCAAGAAAGTACAAAGAAAGACTGACTTGTCAAAAGTAATAGGTTTGGCAATGAATTTGTCACAGTGTGACCCCAGACAAGTTACTTAACTTGACCATGCAAAAAATCAAGGATGTTAACATCCTGTTCAGCGAGTCCTCTGTACTACAGGGGTTGAGCCCTGAACCTTAGAGGCTGACCCTGGCAGAGGGGTCAGGGAAGTTTCTTTTTCCTCAAAGTTTTACCCCACCCTCACCCTCAAAAGCACAAAAATACTTTGTGACCTGGATCATTTCCTTGGCTACCCACCTCCTGGGCTGTGAGCATCCCCGAATCTGGTGCCCTAAGCTGGGTGAAGGGTAAGGATGCAGAGGAAGAAGATGATGGGGGAACAAGCCTATGGACTCTACTTCCAGGAGCTGCCCGACAAATGGGGATAACAAAGAGCCCATTGACATAATCCTACAGGAGCTCATGGAGAAAATAGTAAGTGAAAATTAGGATAGCTCAAATGATGGAGAATAGGCTTAATTAATCAGAGAAAGGCTCTTAGAGAAATTGAGTTATAAGACAGCTGTTGAAAGGAATAAAGAGAAAGGAGTCATTGGTTCAGACACAATTGATAGAACAAAAATGGGTTGTGAGGAATAACCTGAGAGCAAGCTCCAATCCTGGGGTAGGCAAATGCCCAGCTATCCATGTGTAGAGATTGTCTGAGTTCATAGCAAGTTACTCTCAGGTTCTGAGTCTGTCTCCCCATCCACAGCATGAGGAAGAAGGTAAACCAGCTAGTTCCTGCAGCTCCTTCCAGCTCCGGCCTTCTACATTTTATAATCCTGACACATAGGGAAGAGTTGGAGGGTGAATTGGCTTGGGTAGAGTAGAAAATAGATGCTAAGTGAAAAAGGATAAGCCAGGCTTCTGAGGCATCTAACCTGAGAGTAATCCAGATAGATCAGTTTGGGCTGGGCCAACTCAAAGCTCACCCCTGACCAAGTACCATCCAGGACTGGTTCCAGTAAACAAAAGGCAACCTGTGGACACAACAGAAGAAACACAGCTTGACATAAAAATACCCAAAGTGTGTCAAGAAGGTGGAGCTGGGTCTAGAAAGGTACTACAGCTTCATGATGGCTCATCTGCCCCTCTAATGAGCTACCGCTGGCCACAGACTGTTGCCAGCAGAACAATACTAAAGCTGGCTGCAAGGTGTTACTCTAGGCTCAAATTACTCAGCTGGCCCTTGTGTCTGGATCTAGATTGGTCCCTGTGGCTTAAATGTTTAGGCAGAGGAAAGAGAGCCCTTCAGAGAGACACCTGGTCAGGACAGCCAGGATTGCTTCGTTAGGCACAGGGAGAGGGAGTAGGGTTTGGGAAGCCCAGAATGATCTGCAGAGCACAAGATTTGGGGATCCCTCATCCTACCTTGAAGGGTGCACTCACTGGTCTTTGCCCTGACAATCTTGAAATTTTCCATCCCACAGCACCTTTGCCAATTTGAAGGGGTGCCAAGGACAGAAATAGGTATAGAAAGGAGAGTGTGGTGGGATTACAGATTGATAAAGCAAGAGGGTTGGTACAGGTCATGATACATGGTCCAGGGAAATCCCCAAACAGAAGTGCCCCAGCTGGTTTCCTCATCACTTTGGGTAACTTTCCATTGCCACACACCCACACCCACCTCCCAGGTCTCTTCTAAAGAACCTATTGCTCACTTAGTGACCTGTGAACACGGGAATCAAAAGAAACAATCAACCTGCTTCCTAAAGTTGAGAAACTAGTCTACATGGAAGACAAGTAGGGAGAGCCCAAGAAGGAAACAAATTGAAAATACAAGAGGCTCAGGGAAGGGCAGTTGATGAGAGCTGGGGCAGTGGGAAGAGGCTTCATGGAGGAGGGCACCTAGAGCGCAGTGGCACAGCAACCTGTAGGTGTAGGGGAGGCAGGAAGTCAGGGCAAGTGGTTTAGAGCAGGGGACAGAAATTGGAGTATATAATGGGACGGACTATAAAGAGAAACTTGAGTGAAGTAAGCCACCATTTGTTGAGTGCCTACTGTACACCACTTGCTGCCAGGCACTTATTCTCTGTTACTTCATGTTACCTTCCCAACAAGACTGGTAATGCCCTGACTGGGTGGCTCAGTTGGTTGGAGCATCATCCTACACACCAAAGGGTTACAGGTTTGACCCCTGATTGGGGAGTGAACAAGGGGCAACTAATTGATGTTCTCTCTCTCTCTCTCTCTCTCTCTCTCTCTCTCTCTCTCTCTCTCCCCTCCTCCTCCTCTTCCTCCCTCTCTAAAATCAATACACATATCCTCAAGTGAGGATTAAAAAAAGTATTAGTATCTTTATTTCCATTTTGCATATGGGAAACTGAGGTATGTATGTGAATTGAGATTTAACCTGGTAGACAGTGAGAAGTCTCCACCAATGGCCAAAATGGGGAGTAGCATGATGATAATGACAATGAAGTGAGAGTGGCCTGGAGGCTGAAAAACATTATCCATGTATCACTTAAGGGGTCAAGAGGAGAGCTGACTCAGGAGCCCTCTAGATGTCTTTGGGAAATTGCCTGCCGCCCTCTGACCCGGTGCACTAAAATTGGCCTTCACCCCAAGGGCATTTCCCTGCACCTGGCCCCAGCCCTGTCCCACTCTCCTTTCGCTGGTGCTCAGCTTCTCCATCTTGTCAGCAAGAGCAGTCCTTCCTCGCCAGGTGATTGGATGAGGTAACTCACCATCACCAACTGTTACAGAGGCCAACGAGGTGTTACCACTACAGCTACCCAAACTGCAATTATGACTAATCCAATAGTGTCAGAGACTCACAAAGCATTAATAATTATTATAATTATTTTTTCCAGTCTTTGTTGTTGTTGGTATTTTTTCCTCTTCTTGAGTAACAGGAATGCCCCACCTTTCCCAAAACTGAAAACGTGCCGCTTTGATCAGCCACCCACCTGGTGGGGGAGGGGAGTGCCCACCGGGTGTCCTATTTGACTCTTTAAGCAGCATTTGATGAAAGTCCGAGCGTCACCTAGCACTCTGGAGGCTGGGATGAGTCAGGGCAGATGGCGGAATCAGAGGCATTCCACAGAATGTGGCCCTGAGGCGTGCAGTCGGGGAATCCCTCAAGGGAACCGAACCATGCTGACCCAAGCCGGCTGAAAAAAAATCCTGTCTTGCTACATGATGCCTGATTCATTGCTTTCCCCTCCTATACTTGGTTCATGTGCTGCCCTGAAGCAGACAGTGCCAGCTACCTCAAATTATTTTTTAAATACCCACCCTTCCCAAATTCCTCGGAAAGCAAACTAGCTGAGATGGAGATACTGAAGTGTCAGACACTCTAAAGGTCCCCTGCAGGAGGCCTGGCCAGGATCTGACTCCAGGACTGCCGAGGCCTATGTGAGTACTGCACAAATTTAGCCAGAACACCAACCCTTCTAATCCACCCAGCAATGATCCTGAAAGCCCTTCATGCCACTGTTATTAGGATACAAACCATTCCCAGCAGAGAATGGGACAGAGAAAGGAAAGGAAACTAACATTTATGGAGTACTTTCTACAGGCTGGGCACCATCTGATGCACTTTAAATTCTTCATTTCAGCTCATTGTCACGCAGCTCTATGAAATGTACTATTGTGATTCTTAACTGGAGAAAAAAATGAGGCTCGGAGGTTCCTATTTGCCTAAGGCCACCCACCAGAGCTTTTAGGGCTGGCATTAGGACCAAAATGTCATTGACTCCAAAGCCCATGGTTTTTCAGACAGGCCACTGGCTACCCCATAACTCTGTCTATTAAGGATTAACAGAGAGTGGTATCTGCGGCCGCACTACGCAGGTTCAAATTCTGGTTCTGACGTCTACTGAACTATCTGTGCTCTGATTGGGCTCCTCACCTCTCTGACAGTCTTTTTACCAAATGTAAGTTGGACCAATGGAGGAGATAAAACCATGATATGGAACTCTGTATTAGGATTGTTGGGAAAATTATAGGGGTTAACATATGTACACCATTTAGAACAGTGCCTGATCCATTCCAAGTGTTAGCTCTAGCTTTGTTTCTGTTGTTTATTTGAAAGAATGCATACTTATAGCAGCCTCAGTCCTGAAAACAGCTCTTAAAGAGAGAGAAATGTGAATGGGCCGAACTTAAAAGGGACAACGAGGACAATCTTATTTTTATCATCACCCGGTTTTTCCCAGGGTGGCACTGAGAAGATACACCACTGCTAACTAAATGGTGGGCAGAGAGGCCCAAGGCTATATAGCCAGGTTGGGACTAGGGAAGGAGGAGATGGTCTAAGAAATTCAGATCTGCCCCAGATTCAGGAATACCCAGCCACATTGACTCAGAAAGTCAATGGGAAGTTGGTCTGCTTATATATTATTTCCAGGTTGGACTTTTCTGCTCTTTCCCAGACTTTCTCAGAAGCTTAGAATAAAAAGAAGCCATCTCAAACTCAGTCAGCCCTAAAAGCCACAGATGTTACCCAGATGAGGCAATTCCAGAGAAGAGCACATGTGCTCGTGACTGGCACTGTTCATCTTTCATAATGAGAAGGTCAAATAAGATGATACACCCATCCAGTGCGGGAAGGCCTGGGGCCTGACGCCCACCTTTCCCTCAAATGCGCACACACACATACCCCCCATCCCACGTACACATACACACACATACACCATCCCACCCCACCCCCCACACCCCATCCCACACACACATACACCATCCCACCCCCACACACACCCCATCCCACATACACACACACCCCATCACACACACACATACACACACACACCATTCCACCCACCCACACACACAAAGAATACTCCAAGTTAGACACCCTATTTTCAATATTACAATAAAAACTCTCAAAGTTTTCCTGGGAGGTTGAGAAAATGCAGTTACAACCTATTTTTAGTGTTCAGTTGGCCAGTTACCTTTAAAAAATGGGGCTTTTGCAGGGGGAGGAGAAACCCACACCTGGGAAGAGTGAAGCTGTTGGTGAAGGAAACCACACTGAAGCTTTGAAAACCAAGAGAGATGGTGAGAGGTCTCTAGAGGACACAGGAAGAGATGGGGCTGGGCACACTATGCAGAGAGCTAAAGTCAAGAGTCGGGCACACCCTGGACACAGCCAGCAGCAGGGCCTAGTCTTGCCCTAATAATGAACAGATCATGTTCATTGATTAATTCTCTTTATCCAGTCTACAGCCATCCCAGATAACTTCCTCCTTCTTCCCAAGAAAGAAGTGGAGTGGAAGAGGTCGCTCTGGCCCTTTAATTGGCCTCTGATTATTGGTGGATGTAGCAGGCACTGTTTATCTTTCACACGGTGTTTGGTAGGTGAGATGTCCGTCACATTAGCCCTGGGAAAGCCCTCCAGCCCACAGATGTCTCCATCACAAGAGATTACAACTTAGCAAGAAGGAATGAGGAAAGATCTCAAATGTCATCTATCAAATCATCCTAAACGTTACAGAATATGTTCTAAGAGAAACCCCTGCGGAATCTAGAATCTTGCCTCCACCCTGCACACTCTGCCTTCAGGCTGCAGGCACATGCTGAGGGGATTCTGAAGACAACAAAACCTTAACCCCTTTCCAGCAAGTACCTCCTACTGCTTCTGCCCCAGCTGGCCTGGTCGTATCACAGAGGAAGAGAAGATGGAGGAGGAGATGAGGTGTCAGAGGCCAGAGTGAACCCCCAGACACCTGCCAGAGCCCTAAACCTGCGTCAGAGTCTGTCTCCATCGAAAGGAAAGAAAGCAAGTGTGCTGCAACCAAATCACAGTAGCCAGAGTGGAAAATACAGCTCTGACACAGGCCGTTGGCTCTGGGGGGAAATTCTACTGATGAGCCATATTGAGACCCAGTTGTTTATCTTGTATGGTTGGCAAGCTTGGGTTTCTCTTTCTTCCCTTGTTTTCTATTTGAGAGGTGGCAGGTATTTACCTTTCATTGAAATGGAGGGGTTGCTGTTGTTTGCCCTTAGACCAGCGGGGAAGAGGCTGAATAGCAGCAGGGATGTCACTTCATGGAGCTTGTGTTTTCTCTTTCTTGCTGTCTTTTTCTTTCTTTTTTTAAGGGGTTACATATTTACTTTTTTAGAGAGACAGGGAGGGAGAAAAAGGGGGAGAAAAATACCTCCAGACACACCTCAAATTGGGAACTTGCTACCATCCAGTCATGTGCCCTGGCCAGGAATCCAACTGCCGACATTTGGGCTCACAGGCCAGAGCTCAGTCTGCTAGGCCACACCAGCCAGGGTGCTCAGGTTTTCTTCTGGGACCCTGAGGGGAAGGGAGGTGGGGAGGACCATACCCTGATGACATTAGTTTGTGAGATAAAACATTTTATCAGTTTTAGGTGTAATGACTTTTTTTAACCTTTTAAAAATTATTGAAGCCACATTGTTCATCTATTTTTATTTTTTTAATCCTCACCCGAGGACTTTTTTGTTTTCCATTGCTTTTAGAGAGAAAGAGAATGCGGGACAAGGTAGCCGAGTGGTTAAGGTGATGGACTGCTAGAGAGAGAGAGAGAAACATCCGTTAGTTATCTCCTATTTGCACCCAGGATTGTACGCACATACACACCCAAACTGGGGATCAAACCCATAGCCCAGGTATGTGCCCTGAATGGGAATGCTCCAACTAACTGAGCCACACCATCCAGGGACACATTGTTCATCTTAGTATGATGTTTTGGGTAAAGAAATGAACTGATTAACAGGAGACCAAAATTCTAATTTCTATTCTGCCCCTCAGGCAAGTTCTTTAAAGGCTCTGGACTTCAATTTCCTTATCTATACAATGAGAAGATTAGTATAGAATTAAATTAGAAAATAATCCAAAATTCTTCCCAACTCTAAGAAATTCTTAGAGTTGAGTCTTAAACTTATACACTCTGCCTTCTGACTTTGGGCAGCTAGCTAGTCTGACACCAGTTTCTTCATCCACAAAACTGCAATAATAACTCTGGCCTTGCCTACCTCTTAGGATGGCTGGAGGATGGAATGATGTGTGTGAGAGTACTTTGTAAATCTTGACACCCTGTATCCCTGGAGAGTATTTGTATAACTTCTGCTTACCAGGACAATAGGAGGTTTTGGTTATCTGGAACTCCTGATGTTCCATGAAGCTAGCAACAAGGTTATGATAAAGCAAGAGAGGACCCAGCTGGTATGGCTCAGTGGATTGGCACCAGCCTACAAGCTAAAGGGTCACTGGTTCAATTCCCAGTCAGGGCACTTGCTAGGTTGCAGGCCTGGTCTCTAGCCAGGTCCACAGTTGGGGGCTTGCAAGAAGCAACCGCACATTAATGCTTCTCTTCCTCTCTTTCTCCCTCCCTTCTCCTCTCTCTAAAAATAATAAATAGATAAAGTAGTTTAAAATAAATAAATAAAGCAGGAGAGAATTTTTGTTGGATTAAATAATTTTTCTGTCCATGAAGATCATTAGACACTCTGGAATCTTTTGTAAAAGGCTTCAGGAAAAGAATAGAAAGGGATTGGTTGTTTAGTCATGTTTTGTAAGCAAAGGCCTAGACCAAATAACTCCTACTTAGCTTCTTATGTTAGAATATTTTTAAAGATCTTATTTTATTTTTAGAAAGAGAGGAAGAGAGGAAGAAAGAGAGGGAGAGAAACTCAACTGGTTGCCTCTCATACCCCCAAAATGGGGACCTGGCCTGTAACCCAAGCACATGTCCTGACTGGGAATCGAACCGGTTCACAGGTTGGTTCTCAATCCACTGAGCCACACCAGCCAGGGCATTGAGTTAGAATTTTTTAACCCACCTATGTAAGGGTTAGAGTGGGAAGATCCATGAATAATAGCCCTTTAGATTTAAACTGGACCATTTCCAATGTCTAAGGGTTGCTGGAATCTGGGGGTGGCCTCCTGAAAATTGCTTTTAGAGGATATGAGTACATGGGAATGTTTTCCGAAGCATGGAGAGGGAAAATGGGTGAAGTGGGCAGAAAATGAGGTTTAGAAACAATTTAGAGAAATAGTTTTGTAGTTTCCAAAAACGGAACTCCAGCGAGCAGGTATGGAGGCTTTGAGAAAATTCTTGATCTTATAAAAAGCTATACATGTAGGGATTTTTTCCCTCCTCACTGGAGGATTTTTTTTTTTCTTGCTTTTACAGAGAAAGGAAGGGAGAGAGGGAGAAAGAGAGAGAGAGAGAGAGCAATGTGAGAGAGAAACATTGATTGCATTGATTGGTTTCCTCCCATACACACCCCGTCTCGGAATCTACTGGGGATTGAACCCATAACCTTTTGGCTTACAGAGCAACACTTTAACCAGCTAAGCCACACTGGCCAGGACACAAATAATTCTTTTAAAGATCTAAGTTTTGGAGTCAAATCTGCTTCAACCACTAATAACTGTATGACCTAGGGTGAGTTATTTGAACCTCATTGAACTCTTCAGTAAAATAGAATTATAGTTACATAAACTCTTGAGGTTGTTGTAAAGCTTAAAGTGAAATAATAGAAATAAAGTGCCTGGCACATAGCTAAGAGGTCAGCGTGGTGAAGGGAAATTAATTAAGCCAGGGAGCACTTGGGTATGGGCATCAGCAGAGGTCCATGGGCTCCAGCCTTTGGTCAGACCTTGTCAAGTCCATGACACATAGTAGGCAGCTATGATAGCAGACAGCTGGCATCAGTTAGTCATTGAAGGGTTGCAAGGAGTCACACACCTCCCCATGGACATAAGCACATGCTCACACTCACAACAAGCCACTGTTGAAGCTTGCCATTTCCAGACTGAGAAGATGAATAAGAGGTCTGGAGACCAGTGTGTGTTTTCCCAGCCATGCCACAGGAAAGAAGGAAGGTCTGCAGGGTCCCATGAACACTGGGCAGAGGGGGATTTTACAAGGAAGCTTTCTGAAAAGCTCAGGTCCCATGGCTATACCATGATTGGTGAAAAGGAAAGTGCACCACATGGGACAGTGAGAAGAATGAAACCCAGGAAAAAGACATGGCTTAGCAGTTTGTGGCCTGGCTAATCAGCAGAAAGTCCTGGATCCTACTTCTGTTGCTAGTTCTAGGAAAAATCACCAGGGCATCCCTCCCTCCCTGAGTCAAGGAAAAGACTGCAAAGGAGCTAACTCTTCCATGTCAACTATTTTGTGGCCTTACAGCATTTCAACCTATTGAGAGGTCTTTTTGATTATCCAGAGGGGAGGAAAAAGAAGTGAGGAGTCACCCCATTTCACAGAGACAGAAAACTGAGGCTCACTGAAGTTGGAAGACATCTTCATAATCACACAGAAAAAAAAGACTAAAACTAAAACTGAGCCTAAGTCTCTACCATTTGAGAAGTTTAACCCTATGTGCTAACCAAAAAGAATAAAATATTCACACTAAGTGAGACTGTCTCCTCTTTCTCTCTCTCTCTCTCTCTCTCTCTCTCTCTCTCTCTCTCTCTCTCTCTCTTTGGCATGTGTGAAGCATTGGTCCAGGCCCCAACAACAAAACACACACACACACACATACACACACACACAGAAAAAGATGCTTCACAACTCTACATGCAACCAAGTATAGTCATAAGCATTAGAGGATTTTTTTTAAAGAAAGAAAACTTAGTGATATATCAGATTAGTAAAGAAAGGCTCAAGGAAAAGGTGGCACTGAAAAATTCTGTTGGATGGAAGGGGAGAGGGTGGGTGCAGTCATTTCAGGCTGATGAAGCCAATTGGAGGTAAGGAGCTAGAAGAGAACAGGGCATCATCTGACAACGGGTGAGAGCCCTCATGTTGGCCAGAGCCCTTGTGCAGAAAATGTGTGGGAAAGAAGGCTGCAAAAGGCATTTGGGAGTATGAATGCCATGCTTGGATGGCTGGGTTCTGTTGAAGGCACTGGGCAGCCATTCAAGTTTCCTGCACATGGTGGGTTGGGGAGTGATGAAACTACTGCATTAGGAAGATGAGTCTGTGGTCCGGGGAATCCAAAATGGCTTAAAGAATGCATTCTAGCCCTGGCTGCTGTGGTTCACTTGGTTGGCACATTGTCTTGTAAACGGAAAAGTCAAGGGTTTGATTCCCAGTTGGGGCACATGACTAGGTTTCAGGTTCAGTCCCCAGGTAGGGAGCATACATGAGGTTCCTGGATGTGGCCCATACAAGAGGTAACTGATAGATGTTTCTCTCCCTTTCTCTTCCCTTCCCTTCCCCTCTCTCTAAAATCAGTAAGCCTGTTCTCTGGTGAGTATTAAAAAGAAAGAATGCGTTCTGTTTGCTGGCAGCCTGGGAAGAGAACAACCACATGAAGAATTCACTTTATTGTCCTTAGAGTTGGTAACAGTGGAAACTACCAGCAACAGCTGGACCGCCATTGGCCATGGAGGTCCATTACCTTGGCTAGGGCGGGAAGTTCAGGGGACGAGGGTAGAGTCCGTATGGAGAGCTCCACACCCTTCGCACCATTTCTGCAGCCCTAGCTCTCTGTCGCAGTGACCCAAACAGCTCGGGCTCCATGTGGCCTCCTGCTGCAACCCAGCTCCTCCTCCTCACCTCCAGTTTACTCTAAAGCCTTCTGATTTTACACGAAATGAAACAGAAGCCTCTGTTGCTGCCATAGTGACCAGTGGCTCCTGCGCACAGTTTCCCAGCTCATCTGCCTTCATCAAGGGCCCTGCCTCATTGGTCCCCGGCAGCCCCACCCCCCACAGGAAGAACTCAGGGGCGATATCAACTCTTCCTCCACTCGCACCACCGTTTGGAAGTTCAAAGTCACTTCAGGAGGCTCAGAAGGGAAAGCGAAATTATAGTATCAACAGTCATAGCTGTTCTGATAGTAGTGGCTGTGGTAGTTGTAGTAATTGTTGTGTAATTATATAGTAGTCATAGGATAAACAATAGCCCTCGAGGTAATAGTAGTTGGGCACTCACCATGTGCCAGGCACTGGGACATGCATTTAATTCCCCTTCCTGCTCATAACCAGGAAATGGGTTGTTAGTACATATTCCATCTGACAGATATGGTAGGGTTTCCTTGGTGGAGGTGTATATGGAGTTCCAGGTTACAGGTAAGGCCGGTTTGCCCTTGCCACACTGTTCTCCCTCCCCTTCCACCCCCACCCCAAGGGCTCACCATCGCCTCTTCACGTCACGCTGCGGATCTTTGACCAGATACGTGTTCGCTTCAGCGCAGGCAGCCTTCAACTTACGCCCAGGTGTTTATGAGTCACTTGTTTGGAACCTGGAATGGTGTCTCCAGAGGAGTTCATTTTATAAATGCTGATTGTTCCTAGCTTACCGTGTAACTGAGTTATCCTATGAATGGCACCAAACTCAGTTCAGGTTCATGGGCGCTGCGGTCTACAAGATTTACCAAGATTTCTCCTGCTGGACATACGACTTACCTGAGGCAACATTTGAAATAGACAAAGTTGTCTTGGATCCCCACCTTCTCCCTCTCCTCCCTCTCCCTGAGACCCTCTCTAGGAGGTTCTTGTCTGCTGTCCCCTCTAAGAAGAACCAGGCCCTCCCTCCCACCCCCATTGAAAACCCTGCCTTCCACTGAGCTTGATTTACTCCCCTTCCCAGCTCACAGCTGGCCCCCCACGGAACCCAGCTCCTAAATTGTGGGCAGCCTCTATACCTTTTGCACTCCCTAGAATGTTTCTGTCCCCTGGGTCCCCAGTGTCCCTGCCCCCGTGGAGCTTTCTGCACTGGATCTGTGGGTCTGCTTCTCTGGAGCCTGCATGAGATGAGTGTTGGGTCACAATGGTTTCAGCACAATGGGCCAATATCCTGTTTCCAGACCTGGGCATTCCTCCCTGCCTCCTCTTCTTTTCCTTGTGGGATACAACAGAGCCCCGCGCTGAGGGGCTGCATTCATGGCTTCAAAGAGGGACTGCGTTCATGGCTTCAAAGCTGGTGGCTGCCCTCCCAGGGGAAGGCAGCTCTCTCACTGGCCTCGTTGTGCTTTGACATAGGAACCCAGCACCCCATGTCACCTCCACCAACAGAACTGAAGACTCCTTAGGAGCCAACCACACCAGGAACCCTTCCTCCTGAGCACTGCTCTGCCTCGATCCGGCGGCAGACATCAAAATGACGGACTTTGTACCACGCGGTGCGGCGGATCATTTCTGAAAAACACGAAGGTCCTTCTGAGAGAGATGCGAAGCGATCTCTAGGGCTTTCCAGTAATATTCTTTCCTCCCAGTGACAGTCAATACGAGAAATCCACTTCCGGATGGTGATCACCCCCATCCCACGCCCCGCCCCCAGGGCCTGTGCTCTTGAGGAAAAGGCAGCATCACGTCCTCCCGTCAAGCGGATGCCCTCTGATTTCCACTGCTCTCAGCAAGCCTGACTCACAATGAAACTGCAACCTCGAGAACATGTGAGGCCAGGATTGAAAGAAGGAAATACAGGTGAGCACACGCAAACTGCCGGAGGAAAAGGTTTTTGTTCCTCTTACAGAATGGCGCTTCAGCTGGGCAGAAGTTGCCAACTGGAAGCCACTGAAGGGGCCTGCGGAAGTGCTGGTATGGTGGACTGGGCAGAGAGAGAAAGTCTGCATCAGACCCACACGCACCAACGAACCCTGCCAAAGGGGGTAGATGGGACGGGGTGGGGCAGGAGTTAGGGGAATAACAAAAGCCTAGGATTTTCGATTTGGAAAGTACCTCTGAAAAGCAACCCTATCAAGCCTCCTCCCACTTACAGATGCAGAAAGGAAAGCTGAAGGAGGAGAAGGAATGTGTTCAGGATCTCACAGTGGAAAGTCCAGGACTGGTCAGTGGTCTCCCACACACCTAAGCCACAGCTCTTCCCACTGTAGGATTGACCTCTCTGTCCCCCTGCAACATCCTCAGAATAGTGGGGTTGAGATCCTGCTGTGTTCCGAGACTTCAGATCCCCCAGAAGTACCTCCAGCTCTATAGCAGGTGAGCATTAGAATAGGAAAGCATTAGCAACTACAACTCAGATGTCCCGAGAGCTTGTCAGGTGCCAGGCGTTTACCTAAGCACCTGAGGACATCCCATTCCGCCTTCACAACAACAGTAGCTGTCATCAGTTCCAGCAGTGGATGCTGCAGCACCTGAGAGCTCAGCAAACTGCCCAAGGTCACGCTGGTGGTGAGGGGCAGAGCTGGGCTGCACAGTCTGACTTCAGGGCCCACACACTAAACCACCATACTCTGCTGCAAAGACCAGGCCAAAGGCAGGGCACATCATGCGCTTTGCAGTCATTGAACACTTGGATCCAGGGGGTGAGGCTTAGCACAAGGGGGAAGATGGGTACTTTGCTATCAGAGATCTAGCCTTGGTTGTCAGAGGTATATGAGGTCAGCCACAGAACGGGCGCTTCGGTGAATAATTCTTAGCCACTCTTTAGTGAAATCAATCAATTGACTCCTTGATAACAATTTTTTAAAAGATTTTATTTATTATTTCCAGAGAGAGAGAGGGGAAGGGAGAGAAACAGAGAGGCAGAGAAACATCAATGTATGCTTGCCTTTCACCTGCCTCCAGCTACAGACCTGGCTTGCAACCTGGTTATGTGCCCGGGCTGGGGAATCGAACCAGCAGCCTTTCGGTTCGCAGGCCGGCACCTTATCCACTGTGCTACCAGCCAGGGCTCCTTAATAACAACTTACAGCCATCCTTCTCCATGAGGCTTCTGATCTTACTACTACTACTACCAAGAACAGACCTGGATCACCCAACAGCCAATGCAGATTTTCTTCACTTTTCTGGGGGGGGGAAAAGAAACACAACAATGTTTACAAAAACATTGATAACTCATCAAAAGTAGCCAAAACTTGTTGGACTCCCTTGAACTTATCTTACAGTTTTGTGATGTGTTATTTTGAGCTGCATTCGAAGGATCAATCATTTCAGGGCTTCAGGAGGTCTTAGTCAAGCTCTGAAAAAAAGAGGTTCTGTTTCCATTCATTCCATAGGGAGTCGACCACCGCTGGAAGGGCAACAGGGGTCAACGTTTAACTTGAGTACCAACTGTGTGGCCTGGTTCCTAAAATAGTGCCCACCTTATCACTGATTTCTAAATTAGCCAGATCAGTAGCAGCCCCTAGCTGCACATGGCCACTCAATTTTGTGTGAGGGAAGAAGAGAATAAAAGCCAACACTGTATTCATTTGATTGTCCAAATCCTGGCCAGTTGGACTGGGAAATGTCTCATTTTATTTTGTCGCTTAGTCTGAAAACTGAGAAAGTACAAGGCTAACCAAAGAGAAAGCAGGGTTTTTTAACTGCCTCTCAGAACTGAAGGAGAGAGAGAGAGAGAAAGAGAAATAGAAGAATTAAAAGTGGAAGTGAAAAGTAGAACCCAAAATAAGCCTGCAGTAGAGTCCCTCCAGTAGCCCCGTGCCACCTGATTGCATACAGCGCCTGCAGCCTGGCCCTAAGCCTGGGGCCCTTGGAAAAGGGGGTTTACAGTCATAGGTAGATGAACACTGCCCATCAGCCCCCCAAATCGCATGGTTTCTGACTTGAAACCACAAACATTGCGTGTGAGAAGTCACTTCAGCTTCCATGACATACGATGTGCAGCTCACAGGAGCTGCTGCACTTCGAGGACCACACGGCTATTTGGAAACTCTGAATAAAGAAGACAGTGGTGGGGCAGTGGGCTCCCCCTTCTCCATCCAGGACAGGTGCCCTGGGGGTGAATCCCTTACCTCTTCCTCTGAGACCAAACTTTGATGACCCTCCTACTCTTCTCCACCCAGAGATTCTTGTTATGAAACACTTAGGCCCATTTCTGTGGCATATTTCACAAAAATAGCATCCCAGAGTAAAATAAGTATTAAAGAAGAAAAAAAACTGCTTAATTTACTACAATATATCTAAAATACTCTCATTTAACACATAATAATTATATAAGCTATTGGCATATTTTACATTTTTTGTATTAACTCTTCAAAATCTAGTATGTACTTTAAATGTGCATACCAGTATGTGTAAAAATGTGTATGTGTGTAATGTATTTTTGCATGTGTTTGGTAATATTGCAATTCATATTGCTTTAAAAAGTAATTCTTTAAACAAATGAATTAATGTAGGCAGTTGGAAATCATGAAAAGAAAACTTTGTATTAATATGATTTGAGAAGCTGACAGAAAGCAGTAATTAAATAATGAATTGTCTGGATGTGAAAGAAAAAAAAAATACGCATTGGTGGTTACAGAATAGAGAGGGGGATGCTAAGAAGAATAAAGGAAATGGAGAAGCCAAAGAACTTATATGCATGACACATGGACATGAACTAAGGAGGGCATGCCGGAAGAAATGGGGTACTGGGTGGAGGGGGGCTAAGAGGGGAAAATTTGGACAACTGTAATAGCAAAATAAATAAAATATATTTTTTAAAAAAACACTTAGGCCCTGGCTGGTAGCACAGTGGATAAGACACCGGCCTGTGAACCCAAAGGTCGCTGGTTCAATTCCCCAGCCAGGGCACATAACCAGGTTACAAGCCAGGTCTCCAGCCAGGTCCGTAGCTGGAGGCAGGTGAAAGGCAACCATACATTGGTGTCTCTCTTCCTCTCTGCCAGTCTCCCTACCCCTCTCTAAAAATAATAAATAAAATCTTCAAAAAAAATAAAATAAAACACTTGGGCCAGTGATTCTCAAAGGGTGGTCCAAGGACCCTTTTCCAACATATATATCTGTATGTAAAGCTGGATTTTCTTCATATACATCAACCAGAACAACATATCACAACAGATTGAATGCAGAAGTAGATGTAAAATACAAGTTCTTCTCTTTAAAGCAGATATTTAAAAAGATTTGGAACAAATGTCAAACAATGCCACTCTTCTCACTAAATGTGTCCTGACATGGAAAATACAACTATTTCTCATATAAATTATGTTATGTTAACATATAATGGGTTTGTAGTATTATTACTTTAAAAAATCATAAATAGATATCTTTTTAATTTCCCATTTTGTTTTTAATATAACTATTTTTTTAAATTTTTTAAAGGATTTTATTCATTATTTTTAGAGGGAAGGGCAGGGAGGGAGGAAGAAAGAGAGAAAAACATCCATGTATGGTTGCCTTTCACCTGCCTCCAGCTACAGACCTGGCTGGAGACCTAGCTTGCAACCTGGTTATGTACCCTGACTAGGAATTGAACCAGTGACCTTTGGGTTCACAGGCCAGTGCCTATCCATTGAGCCACCAGCCAGGGCTTTCTGATATAACTATTGCTAGATATGACCCTCAAAAATAAAAGCTCTTCAACAATTTTTAAGAATGTAAAGGGTTCTGAACCCTAATGACTTAGAGAATCTAGGACCACACTGGACACAGCAGTACACTCCCACTCTCTCCCTGGAAGAGTTTATGACCTAAGGCTGGCATGGAAATGACATAGTCACAGTAGAAGTGGCTTGAATCCAGAATGGAGGGAGCACCTGGCTCTTCCCATGTAACGTGGATGAGGGAAGAAAAAATTTGAGAACACTCAATCCCATCATAATAGCAGTACTGGAGCTGTAAGAATCCATCTGTACCCCAGGTGCTGGAACGCACCAGCTATTCTAGGTAGCCATGCAAACAAAAGGGACACCTGTGTCCTCTAGGTAAATAAGATCTCCAAACTTGGGGTCCTGGCTCCTGGAAGTCAAATGTCTCATATGACAAGTTACAGATCACAGTGTTTGTCCCCTAAGGAAAATCCAAATTGCTTGATCTGATGCCTCATTGCACAAAGGGGAATTCCACATTGGCTGTCCAAAGATCAGCCCTTCCGCTGTGGTTTATAGCGTCTGCCTGCCACAATCCTCGGAAGAGCACCCAGCCAGGTTTGCATAAACTTTGCTCGAATTGGCCAAGGGGCCAGCCCCAACTCCACTCCTTTGACCACCAGGTCTTCATGGTAAAGCACCAGGCACAAGACCAAAATCAGAGGAGCCCAGAAGAGGACAGGTGCACAGATCTCTGTCCCCATGAACTCCCACACAGCCATACTCGGGAGCGTAATGCCGAACTGTGTGTGGACCAGGCCTATTGCAGCCCAACCACTGGGGAAAACTTCAACTAGGGAGCCGAGAAAGGTTATTCTAGAGAATACTAGAAATTTCAAGCTGGGGAACTATTGGGCACACTTGATGTCCTGAGTAAGAAGAAATGAAACTCCCACTATGGGCCTTGAAATAAAAACTAATGTACAAGCAGGAGCCAATCCCCAAGGGGATTCTTCATCGGAATACTCATCCCACTGCTCCAGGAAACCATCATCCCACATTCTCTGTCTGCATCATGAACCTCCCTGCTGCCCCTCCCCAAGTGGCCCTGTTAGCAAGGAAACTGACTAAACCCTGAGACCAGCAAGCCCAGATTCCCTAGCCCTCCTTCTGAAGCCTCAGTGCTGTCCACAGGACATTCCCCACTTTTGGGTCTTAGTTACAGAATTGCTCAAGGCTCAGGGCAACTATACCAAGCAGGCTGCCATTTTGCTGACTATGAAGGTGGCTGGGAGGTGACTCCTTATAAGATCCAGTGCATTGTAAACAGGATCCTCCAAATTCTAAACACACACACACACACACACACACACACACACACACACAATCTATCTAGAGCCCTCTCCAGCTAAAGCCTTGAAACTCACTGAGTGGAACTTTCCAGACAGAATATTAGGATCTCCTGGGTTGATATGCATTTGGACCTTGGGACCTGGCCCATGCCTCTTTTCCCTGACATCCTGCAAATCAGATAGGCAGGGAAAAGCAGCTGGTGGGTGACATGTGAGAGCTGTCCCAGCCTTGGACTACCTGCCTCTGGACTTCTTGTTGGGTGAGGCAGGAAAAAGAAAAAATCCCTTGCTAATCTAGTCAGATTTTCTTTCATTTGTAGCTGAATACCAAAATTAGGGAATATTTTATTTATTTATTTATTTAAAGATTTTATTTATTATTTCCAGAGAGAGAGAGGAAGGGAGAGAGGCAGAGAGGGAGAGAAACATCAATGTATGGTTGCCTTTCACCTGCCTCCAACCACGGACCTGGCTGGAGACCCGGCTTGCAACCTGGTTATGTGCCCTGGCTGGGAATCAAACCAATAACCTTTGGGTTCGCAGGCAGTTAGGGAATAGTTTAGAGCAGGGGTGAAAGAGGAGAGATCTTTTCCCTCCCACAACCTTTCTTTTATTTTCCAGTGAATCCCCACTGAACAATTTATTTAAATTGAATTTAATGAGCATTTATTAGATACCAGCTGTGTACCAGGCCATTTAACCTCAAGGAGCTCACAATTGGCTGAGTGGCATTTGTGTCCTCTTAAAACCCTCAAGGTTGAACAGTAAGTACCCAGACTGACACTCTTTCCATCCATAGGTCCTGCTCTCTCGCTTCCTTCCCCCAAATGGCCTTTTCTCTTCAGTGCTTCCCTTGGACTAAAATCCAAACTCAGGTCTCCTAACATGCAGATAGATGGTCAACATTTATGGCTCAGAGGTGACCTGTGAGTTTAGGACTTTTTCTAATGGACCCTAATGACTTTTCCAATAAAGATATTATCTTCACAGCCTTGAGAAATAAGATGACTCCTATTTTTATTCTCATGGTTTTGTCAATATAAAAGTAGGGGATCTCAATTTCTTTCAAAATGTTCATCCCTATTCTCTTGTATCAGCTTGACAGCAGTCTTGAGAAATATGTTGATAGGAAATGCGTAATCTCTATTTGTTGATAACAAAATTGCATCAAGAAATTTTGCCTAAGTTTATCTCAGACTGATTAGATTCTGAAATTTTGAGATAAGAGAGGACAACGACTTCAAGTCAATGGGGAAAGTATCAACTATTCAACAAACGGCTGATGGATTCAAGAAAGAGAAAAACGTTTTTGCCTACTTACCTTTTCCCTGCCATCTTGTGCATGCATGCACATGTATGTATACTTATATGTGTACGTATATAGCTCAAGTCATAAGAAAGTGAAAGAGATGCTTCCTGCCTCCCTGAGTTGCTTCCCCTATCCCTCTGAGTTCTTGCTATACCCCGACCAGCCCCCTCAGCATTGCTTCCTCCAGCCCCAGCCCCGGTTCCCATGAAACTGCTATGCTCATCCTAATACAGTAAAGAGAAAGCCATCTACCTGGCACCTACCAGGGGGCAGACCCTGTGCTCAGCACGAGGTACCCACAGGATAACAAAACAGCATCCTGCTTCAGGGACCTCATAGCTGATTGGGGGTGACAAGCAGACCCAGTCCAGAAAACCCAAGAGCCAAGAGCGAAAGAAGAGCATGGAAAAGGTGCAAGACCCAACCCCTGGCTCCTCTCTGCTTCCTGACTGTAAAATGCAGTCCTCCTAAGCCCAGTGTCAATCTGGCAGGAGAAGCAATTCCTGTGTTAACACCATTCCTGTTTCCAAAGGCTCTTTGTCCCTTCATGACTCTTGGATTTCTACACTAACACTCCTCAAAACGTCAGGAGGAGAGGTCACAGTCCCCTGATTCTGACCCACAAGGCTGGCCTGGCCTGTTCACCACACTTGCTCCGGTATAGCGACATTCACTGATGGGCAGGCTCAGAACCCTGTGCCTTTCAAGGTATCCCAATGCTGATGCAGGGAAGCAAGGAATAACAGAAATCGGGAGATGCCCTACATCTGAGCCCACTTGTTAATTCCCCAAGCCCCATCCTATGGACAGCTCAAAGCCATACTGTCACCTCCATGGGACAGATGGAAAATAGACATGGAGAGGACAAGGGATGTATCCTGGGTTTAAAGACTAACAGGACCAGGACAGAGCCCACACCTTCTGTCCCCAGTCCCAGGTCAGTGTTCTCCCCGTTACTATCTTCTCTGGTGGGTGAAGCCCCTATGGAAGGGGGAGGTCATGGCACAAAGGACCCCCAGAGACTTCCCAGAGATCTGAAGAAGTGATGTCACTGCCCCATCTTCCCTAACTAGAGGTAGAGCAACATGCTTCATCCCATCTGGCTGCTCTGTTCCCCGCCCTCCCCCCTACACACACACACACACATTTACCCAAACCCTCACACATTTATACACTCACATGCTTACACACACATTCACATGTTCAAACCCAAGACAAGATGACCAAGGCTCCTTTGGGAAAGGAGAAAAGAAATAGAAAAGAGAGAAAAAGGGGCCTGCAATCCAGCCTTCACAGAATCCTGACTCCTTTTCCGTATTATTTCTACTCCTTCCTCCCCATCTTTCAAGCTTCAGGAGTTTACAGGTGAAAGAAACCTGAAGGCCTCCAATCCAGCCTTTTCATTTCACACATGGGGAACAGTGAAGAGCAGAGTTAGGCCCACGGCTGATGACGGTGTCGGGCCAGCCTGGGAGCAAACTCTGGCTCCCTCACTTAGCACTTGTGAACATGTCTGTGCCTCTGCTGGTTCACTACAAAATGGAGAGAATAAGGGTCATGGTGACTGGCAGGTACCAAACTGTAGATATGTGTGGACCACTCTCATTCACTTCCCCCAAGCACTGGGACAGCCAAAGAAGTGGAGACATGGTCCTCAGTGCCTCAGTGAACCCAGAACCAGAGAAGAAACCTGGAGCACACCCCACATCCTGCCCACCCTGTGAAAAGTGGGTCTCTTCAAGAGGCAGTCTTGGAACAGAAGATGAGAGACCCAGAAGGCAGCTTTGAGGATACTTAGCTCCCCCTCATGTTTTCACTTGGGTAAATACATTTAAGGCTCAGAGAATTAAGGTGACTTTTTAATTCAGCAAGGAAAAGCCCTGGGTATTCAACCCAGGTTAGGAAAGGGATCCAATTATTTCTCAATCCCTGTATACTCTGGAATGGCTAATTTGTCCACGTCAGTGTGACCTAGGAACCCGTGAAAGGAACCCACAACTGCAGGCTTCTGCGTACAAAACAAATGTCCATCCCAGGAAATCAAGTGCTTTTTTTTTTTTTTTTTTTTATTAAGAGAAACTGAAAAATTATTTTAAAAGAGATAGCGTATCCTAAAAATAGCATATGCAGAAGTTCTTCAACTATGCTTTTTGCTTACAATGCAAAGAATTACACTTAAAGAACTTCATCGAATGCAAAGTTGGAGTGGTCTGGGGAGGGGCAAGAAACCTGGCCGGAAAATATGTAACTCTGTGGCTTTTTTTTTATGAATGGGGAGGCCCACAATATAAAAGGGCCACAAGAAGTGAAGGTCTACACATCAGGACCGTGCTCTTGCAAAATCAAACCACAAGGCCAGCTCGCAGAAGGCAGAGCACCACCATGCCCAGCTCAGCATTTCTCTGCTGCTTGGTCTTCCTGGCTGGGGTCGGGGCCAGCCAGGACCAGGGCATGCTGTCTGAGAACAACTGCATTCACTTCCCAGCCAGCCTGCCCAACATGCTTCGAGAGCTACGAGATTCCTTCGCCAGGGTGAAGTTTTTCTTCGTAAGTATGATGCCTCCTGGCCTTCCTCCCTGAGACCATCTGCATCCTGCTAGAGCCCCAAGAAGCCTCCTTCTTGTTTTCCTCCATCCCCAGCAACCCTTTGCCCCCAAAGTTAAATTTTTAAGAGGCTCCTGGGTCAGGCTATGGGTTTGATGAGTTAAGCTAAGCCTGGACGAATTGCCAAATGTGAGGGTTAAAAGCTGCCTATGAGGTAACAGCACTCTCTGTCCTGCGCTCAGAAACCTTTTTATAAGACTCTGTTGGAGCTCAATGCTTCATGGGCTGCACGAATTCATGAAGGGTGGGCTAGGAGGTGAAGATGCTCCCCACTCCCTTTGGCAGGCAAACATACATTGCCTCTGCTGAGAGTGGTCCAGAACCTGAAAGACTAATGTTGAGGGAAACACCGTGCAGGGGGGAATCCTGCATGAAAAGCTGTCTCCCATTCCTAGAGAGCTTCAAAGCCTTAGTGGGATGTGGGCAGGGCAGGAGGGGACAGACAGCGGAGAGCACAACAGGTTGGCAGGGGTGGCCTCTTCCAACCCGCTATGTCTCTGCAGGAAGAGAGGCAGGATCGAGTCAAGCTTAACATTGGGCAGAATGTTTTAAATAGCTTGACCCTGAAGGGTTAAGCCTCCCAGCGCTGCAGAATGCCTCATTTTAAGAACTCTCATCCCCAGTTTTGGTTCAGGGTTGCATGGAATAAAAATATTAAAGACATACAAATCTATAGGCAAAGGACATTCGTTTCAGATATTTCCCCAAACCTCCGGCTTATTCTCATGTTATTCTTCTTGCAGCAAATGAAGGACCAGCTGGACACCATGCTGTTGTTGAACAAGTCCTTGTTGGAGGACTTTAAGGTGAGAGCCAGCGGGGTACGTGTGACTAAAGGAAGGCAGGCTCTGCTTCAGGCCTGCAGGGAGCTGGGGCTGCTTTCACTTGAAAAGGAGAAGTGGGAAGATCTTAACTCAGCACATAACCAGCCAGAAGGGTTACAAAGGGCTCAGTCCCGAGGGAGGCAGCTGGTAAAGACAAAGCCTTTCTTCCCATTCACCTCGGGCTTCTGCCCTTAGGGCTACCTGGGTTGCCAAGCCCTGTCGGAGATGATCAAGTTTTACCTGGAAGAGGTGATGCCCCAAGCTGAGAGCCAGGACCCGGACATCAAGGAGCATGTGAACTTGCTGGGGGAGAAGCTGAAGACCCTCAGGCAGAGGCTGCGGCGCTGTGTGAGTAGCTGGCCGTGCTCTCCCTGTCAGCCCTTCCGAGACACCACCTGGCCTCCTGACTCCACTCACACCCAGGCACACAGGCGGAGTGCCAGAGGCCCTGATCACTTCTCTCAGAGCAGGGGGTGGAGTGGCTGCTAGGCATTTACATGTGAAGAGTTGCAAACAGCTTTCCTGTTATTTGTGAGTCATTTGTGGGTTATTAACTACTCCCCTTTCTCTGTATGAAAGGGGCCCAGAGCTTTAGTCAGGGCTCCTTTGTCCCTTGGGACCTCAGTGGCCCAGCAGGAGGGGCATGGAGGTGAGGATCCTGGAGAGAGGAACCGCCACTTCCCTCTTACGCTAGATCTTTTGAAAGCAGAGCTCTAAGCGGGGCCCTACTGGCTGACAGGATTTTCCCTGGTATTTTAGAAGGGCCCTGATGTTAGTGCCAGTGAACAATTCCCCAGGATAACCTGTTTCTCTGATCCAGTTCTCTTGCTGATAACGGGAAATCAGCTGATTGGGGGTCTCTCTTGTAAGATGGGACTATGCAAAATGTTCGGTCCACATCACTGAAACTGTGTCTCTATTCTCAGGGACTTAGAAATGGTCCTCAGTGTCTGGGTCTGAGGGGAGGGACAGGACAGAGAAGCAGGAAAGGACAGAAAGGCTCGCTCAGCTTCTAGGCAGCACTGTGTACACCCGGGAGGGATCCCCGAGACCTGGGCTGTCAGCAAGTCCTGCCAACATTTCAGAGTGGCTCCTGGAGGAACACGTTTCACCTCCCAGGCTGTTTCTTCTCCGTCTGCAGGAGAAGAATGAGAGGGCGGGGGTGGAGGGGGAGGCGTTCAGGATGTGTCTGGCCCCCTATCTCTGGCCACCAGCTTGTCCCCCAAGTGCTATGGACTCAGGGGCTAGAAGCCAGCATCTTTAACACTTTCTCTTTCCTTCCACAGCATCGCTTTCTGCCCTGCGAAAACAAGAGCAAAGCAGTGGAGCAGGTGAAGAAGGCCTTTAGTAAGGTGAGCTTGCATGGTGGCAGGGAGGGTGTGGGGAATGCCACCTCTGCCCACCCCCCAAGCAGCAGAGGTTGGCAGAGGCTAAGCAGTCCCCATCCTTCGAGGGGAGGGACTGTGGGAACCCAGCAGATGGTGTGACCTCCTCCACCAGTGAAGATCTGCCGCCTCGGTTATATTTGTTTTCTGTGAAGTCTCTTTGGGGGTTTCTAAATGACTGCTCACCACCTTTGCAGGCCTACGGGTTGAGCCAGCCAATCAGCCTGCGCACACAGTGAGCGGGGTTCTGGGGAGAGTGACAAAGGAAACAGAAAGTAGCTTGTTGGGAATCCAGGCTGAAGCCAGCACGTGCAGGAAGCCAACACGTGGATGTGCACACACAAATACATCCAAGGCTTCGGCCTAGACTCCCCAAAACTCAGAGCAGGAAGCTGGATCCTCACTTATCTGGAGCTGGTCCATGCTCACTTTCTATCCTGCCACTTACACCTCCCAAGATACCTGAAAACTCTCAAACCAGATAGGCTCTCACACTTCCAACTGTTTGTGAGCATTCAAATCCCACTGCCCAGAAGCCTTGTGGCCTGTGTCATTTTGGGGGGCCAGGGGCAGACCCTGGGCAGGGGACATGAATCCCCTGATACAGGCCAGAACAGCTGGGCAGGGCCTTCTCAATCTGTTGGTGGAAGAGAATGAACCTAAAAGAGACTCCCTTCTCTCCTCTCTCACTGTCCTTCTTTCAAAGTTTCAAAGTGGTTCCTCACATGATTTTTCATCAGATTTTGAATACACGTCATGTGAGCACATGACCTTTAAAACCGTTGAGCAGGCACCTTTTTGAAGACTGTGCTTTGTAGACTGGATGATCCTCTGGCTAACCTTGCCTCACTTCAATGCCCAGCCTTTCCCAGGGCAGCTGAGCCTGTGCTTGTGTTCTCTGGCCCCATCCTTCACCTTCCAACTCGGAAGCTGCAACCAAGTGCAGCTTCTGGGCCCCAGAGCCATGGTACCCAAGTGAGGGACCAACCTATTTGCTCAGATTGGATTCTCACTGAACATTTCTTACCTCCCCTCACAGCTTCATGAGAAAGGAGTCTACAAAGCCATGAATGAGTTTGACATCTTCATCAACTACATAGAGGCCTACATGACAAAGAAGATGGAAAACTGAAACATCCTCAGAAACGAAACATCCAGGATAATGACTCTACTAGACTCAAGGACATAAATTAAAGATCTCCAAAATTCAACCCAGGGTTCCAGGAGAGCTGGCCCAGCTACTCGGAGAACCCCATCATACCTCTCTCCTAGAATATTTATTACTTCTGATACCTCAACTCACATTTCTATTTATTTACTGAGCTTCTCTGTGAAGTACTTAGAAAGAAGCCCAATATTATAATTTTTTCAATATTTATTATTTTCACCTGTGTTTTAAGCTGTTTCCATAGGGTAACACCCTACGGTGTTTGAGTGTTTTAAAAGAAATTGTAAGTTATATAAAGAAAAAAATGTTTCTTGGGGAGCCAGCTGAAGCTTCCATTCCAAGCCTGGCTGTGTTCTATTCCTGTTGAGCTGTTTCCCTGACCTGCCTTGGATTTCTTTTATCCCTGGGCCTGAGGCTCCCAGAGTGTCAAAAAAGATCTCACCCTCTTAGGAAGAGAAACTAGGAAGCCCCTTTGGGAATTATTATCTCAGGGGCTTGGAGGGATTCCCCTGGCCTCATCCCCCAGCCACTTTATTCTTGAAAGCTGTGGTCAGCTTGTTATTTATGACAGCCTAAAATTGGTTCTAATAGAACTCAGTTTTAAGTAGATGCTCAATTCCTCTGGGAACGTTACATTGTTTGTCTGTCTTTGTAGCAGATTTTAATTTTGAATAAATAAATGGGTTTTATTAAAATCACGTTATGGTGTCAGTTGATTTCTGTCTAACAAAAATTATTCCTTCAAAGTATCCAAAATAGAAGAGAGTCGATGAATGAATTCTGCATCCCAGAGGGAGATACCAATAACCTGCACTCCCCCAGAAAGAGGATAGGTTTTGAATCTGAGCCAGAGTGGATGGGTGGGGGGAATCTCCCTTCAATAGCCAATATCAAAGACCGCCATAGTCTCCATAAACTCAACCCTTTAAGGAATTACCCTTAAATCCTCAAAGAGCATGCTGATTTTCAAGGCTTAGGATGACTTAGGAGAATAGGCAGAGGACACTTCTTAGTGTTCTTTGCTTCTTCAAGCACTAAGTTTCAAATTCCCAGGGACAAACACTCAGTTGCCCTGGGTTATCACAAGACTGAGACTGAGAGGAAGTGCTATGCAGGCTCCAGTTGGTTGTTATTGGTATTCACAACTGAAAAAGTCCGTCAGACCTTCCCTGAGCTGACGCAGCAGGCTGGACCCAATAGAGTAGAACATAAGCAAATTAGCCCACTCAATAGGATACCCAAGCATTCAAGCCTCTGCCACTCCTTCTTGAGCCATCAGACAAAGGTGAGGTTGGTTCCTGACTGTGATCAGCTGGGAGGGGCATGGTGGCTGGGGAAGCCCTACTCAAAGCCCCGTGACTTGAAGGAGCAAAGGGAAAAGGATGGGCCAAGTAAACACTGATCCCCTCACGCTCTGCCCGGGCAGCTCTGGTTCCGGGGGAGGGTGAGAGCTGACTGGCTGTGGTCAGTTTTTCAGTAAGACCTGACTCACTTCGGTTAAAGTAACCATAGGAAGGAAGTGGGGAGCATCAAAGCTGAAATTCTGAAATGAAAGGTTAGGTTCGAGAATGGAAGCTAACAGAAGAAAAGGAGAGAAGGAGTGATGTCGTCTTCGCTATGGTTCTCCATACAGAAATGGAGAAGCCACGAGGCCCCCAGCAGGGACGATTTCAGCACTTTGGGGCCATCTTCCAGGCAGTGCACACTAACTTACATTTGAGGTTGGCAGCCCCGTGAAGCAAGTGGGCATCTGAAGCCAAAAGACAGACACTCACCTGGGGAAGACACACAGCTGATCGATCAGGTGTTGACAACAACTGCAATTTACTGAGTTTACTTTGAGCCAGTCAGTGCTAGGCATATACGGTACCAAGCATACTATAGGGTATTTTGTTGCTATTTCCTATAAGAGGAAACTGACTCAGAAATGTTGATATGGCTGGCCACGTGCAATGCATAATGGGGAGAATGGAGAACGGAGCATAGCCTACAACTCCTTTTCTTTGTAGTAATCATTTATTGCTGCCCCCAAACTGTAATAGCTTGAAACAACGAACATTTATGAACCCATGGTTTCTGCAGGTCAAGAATCTGGGACTGACATCCAGGAGTTCTGGCTTTCTGAGTTTGTAGTCAAAATGGCAGTCAGGGCTGCAATCACTTGAAGACTTGACTGGGGGTGGACAAATCACAAGCAAGGCGGCACTTTCACATGGCTATTGATAGGAGGCCCCGTTCACTGGCTATTGGCTGGTACCCTTGGCCCCTCACTACATGGGCCCTTTCACAGGCCCTCTTGCCTGTCTTCACAGCATGGCAGCGTCTTCCTCAGGGCTTATGATCTGAGACACAGACAGCAAGGAAATAGTTGTAGTGTTTTTTAGACCTCATCTCAGAAATCTCACACCTTTGCATCTGCTACATTCTACCTGTTGAAAGTGAATAGGTAAGTATAGCCCCGATTCAAGAGAAATGAGATTCCACATTTTGAAGGGAGGCATATCAAAGAATTGGTAGACATGTTTTTGAACAACTACACCCTTCTAAGAGTTTACAAGAAATAACGCCGTCCTAGGTCAGGGGAAGGGGAAGAGCTGGTAGGCACCAGGGAGCATGCAGGAGCCACCATCACAGACACTACCTTTCTCCAGTTCTCTCCCACTGGCTCAGTCTAATGATGCTTATTTGTTCTGAGCCTCAGTTTCGCATCTGGGAAACTAGCAAAACTTCTTTCCAGGTGTTAGGGGCTGAATGTTTGTGTGCCCTCAAAAGTTGTATGTTGAGCCATGACTGGTGTGGCTCAGTGGATTGAGTGCTAGCCTATAAACCAAAGGGTCACCGGTTCAATTCCCAGTCAGGGAACATACCAGGGTTGTGGGCCAGGTCTCCAGCTGGGGGCACAGAAAAGGCAGCCATATATGGATGTTTCTCTCCTTCTCTTCCCCTCTCTCTAAAAATAAATAAAATAAAAAAAAATAAAAGTTGTATGTTGAAACCCCACCCCCCAATGGGATAGTATTTGGAGATGGAGCCTTTGAGAGGTAATTTGGATTAGATGGGACCATGAGGGTAAGGCCTCAGGATGAGATTAGTGTCCATATAATGAGAGACACCAGAGAGCTCCTCTCTCTCTATTTTTTTCTTCCATGTGCACACAATAAAGAGATCTTATGAGCATATAGCAAGATGGCAGCATCTATAAGCCAAAAGAGGCCTCAGAACCTACCTTACCAGCTCCTTGATCTTGGACAGTGCCTCCAGAACTGTAAGAAAATTAATTTTTCTTGCTTAAGTGACCCTGTCTATAGTATTTTGATATGGCAGCCTGAGCTTGATAATATAAGGGTCAAAAGAAATATCAGTTATGAAGGTATATATGCATTTTTGTTAGCACTTTTTTTAAAACATTTTTTTAATTCATTATTTTTAGATAGAAGGGCAGGGAGGGAGGAAGAAAGGGAGAGTAACATTAATGTATGGTTCCCTTTCACCTGCCTCCCGCTACAGATCTGGCTGGAGACCTGGTTATATGCCCCGACTGGGGGATCGAACCAGCAACCTTTGGTTCGCAGGCTATATATGCATTTTGCATAGAAAGTATAAAGAGGGGGTTTAGATGGTGTGTGTGTGTGTGTATGTGTGTGTGCAACAAGCCTTTATTCTCTAAGAGCAATCACCTCATTTCCTCCCAAGTCCATCTGTCCCCTCATACCAGAGTTTGGATAACAATGGAAAATGAGAATCTCTGTTTGTCAGTGTCCCCAGCTGCAGAGGTGAGAAGGTTGGGACCAGTGAAAGACATTTTCAGAATCTGTGATGACAATGGGGTGAGCCTATCTAGCCACTGACAGAAATGAGACAGGTAAAAAGTTCCACCTTGGGAGTGAGGCACAATCTGGAAGGAAGGGGATCGGAGATGAAAAGAAATGGGAAAAAGGAGCATGACCAGATGGCAGAAGCTGCCCATTCTATGGCATACTTCCCCTAAAGTCCTTGTATGGGTGGATTTGATCGTGGAAGACAGGGACCACCTTTAGGTTGGGGTGGTTTAGGAAAAAGCAGAAATAACACTCCAAGGAAAGTGGGAGCTGGAACATAAGAATACGTTCTCAGAATTTAAAATGGCAAGAAGTCCTTTGCATTTTCAAAAGCTGCAGAACTGGCTACAGGACGTACCAGTCTACTATGTATCTCTAAGTGATTAATGGGTCTCAGGCCACACGTGTCCCATTTTTCAGTACTCCTTTTACATACTAACTCAGCTGATGGTTTTGGAAACTTTCCTTACCTCATTTATGTTTCAGTTTCCTCAATAATAAAATAAGGAAGTAGATCTGGATTAATTATTTCCAAATGGGGCCACTAAGATTGATGTAGGTTCTTGAAGGTACTCATGGCAAGAAGAGTATTGTCCTTGAATAACATCCAAAATGTGAAAAAGCCTAATGAAATTGTACATTTTCTATATCCACCTCCCATAAATCTTCACAAGCTCATTGAAAAGCACTTGCATGTGCCTGGCTGGGGTAATAGTTACTTGGTCTGGAAATATAAGACCCAGGTGGTCTTATGCAAATCAGAGGCTCTACTCGATAGTCATCTATTATATATCTGATTAACAAAATTGGAAAGTGGAATTAGCTCCTTAAAAAGTTTTAACCAGCCAAAATATTTCAAAATAGAGATTCCCTAGAGAAAATTAATATAGCAGCAGTCCCTTGTAGTCAAAAGCTTCAAAATCACTGTATTTTGAACTGTGATTTCCCTTCAAGCCCATTTGTTTCTAATCCCAGCATCTGATTCCTTTGGTCACCCAGGCCCATTCCCACTTGAACCCTCCTCTGCAACACATTCCTGCATCTACATAGTCTGCACAAACCTGGAGACATCACCTACCTCAGTGATCTCCTCTGTACCGTGGGGGAAATCATCATTCCTTTAAGGTGTCATTGTTGTAAAACATAAAAGCATGAATACGTGTAAAGCATGTTTTAACACATAGTTTTTTAAAAGCAGCTCTTTCTCTCTTTCTCTTACACATTTAGAAAAATAATCATGTGGGACCAGATGGTGAGATCAATGCTAAAAGCATGAAAACAAGCTGGACACACCTTGTATGCCAACCACCAGGCCTTGACCTTTCCTTAATAATACCTTCTGCCTTCCTCTCTACCCACCATGTCTGCATAGAAAAAGAAAATGGACCATTTTTACACTTGGGAGAGAAAAAAGGAAAATGGCTTCTTAAATTTTATTTATTTATTTATTTTTAGAGAGAGGGCAAGAGAAGGAAAGGAACATCAATATGGGGTTGCCTTTTGCACACCCTGGCCCACTGGAGACCGGGCCCACAACCCAGGCATGTGCTCTGACTGGGAATCAAACCCTTTGGTTCACACGCTGGTGCTCAATACACTGAGCTACACCAGCCAGGGTGAAAAATGACTTTATAGTGCCTGAAGTTGGTCTCAGAAATACCTGGCTTAGTGAAGGAAAAAAAAAAAAAATATATATATATATATATATATATATACATATATATATATATATATCGCATGATCAATTGGCAATAATTTTGCATCTCCTTATTTCATGTGTTTCTTTGAAAAACTATGTTTCAAAGTTTAACCTCATTGTTTCAGATTCAAAGTACTAAGTTCTGAAAGTAACCATCATGTTAAAGGAATAGGATGTTAGATCAACCATAGGTTCTGGACTGTGTGCAGGGCGAACTTCTAAGGAAAGTGTGGACGTCAATAACATCCCTTTACATACAATTTACAACGTGAAGAAGGTGTATGATGCTGATCCTGATGTCGCCACACCAACAAGGAAAACACATCAGGTACGCAAGGATTGCACAAGTCCAGACATTGTACACAGAATCCAGGAGACTATCAATGAAGATCCAGGATGTTTACCTTGACGTTTTGAGGGTGGTTGTACTGTGGATGAAGCAAATCCCAAATGGACATCATTTTCTCTTCCAACAAGAGGGTGCACCAGCACATAATGCCAAAAAGGTGCAAGAGAATTTCACAGTGTCAGTGTTCCTGAATTCTGGTCAAAGGAAATCTGACCACCTAGTTCACTAGATGCAAATCCTTTAGACTATTATGTATGCAGCATTTGTGAGAGAGAAGTTAATAAACAACCTCATTCTTATAAAGAGGCTGTTAAAGCTAAGATTGAAAACATGATGATGTTCATGGATAAAGAAAAGTCAATTAAAACATGCTCAATGGGTGGGGAAGGGGACAGAGGGGAGCAAAAGGGGGATGGATGTAATACAACAACAATAAAATTTAAAAAAAAAACAACCGTGCTCAAGATTCCAAAGTCAAATCAGGTCTATTATTGCAGCAAATGTAGATTTTTTTGAACAATTTAAAAAATAATGATTATGTTTATGTATTTACATATAAAAATAAATTTATTTCAAAATATAACCCTTTTGTGGTATGTTGTTTACTAAAATTTTGCCAATTCACCGTGCGCACCTTGTATATATATTTGTGTGGGGGGGGGGTGTATGAATAACATACAGTAGAGTTGCATAAGCCTAGTGAACTGCTTAACATATGTGCCTAGTTGCCATTCATAGCAACAATAGTTACACATATCATTAAATACAGGTTAGATTAACAATGTAGAAAGTTCTTATTGATTACAACAGTGAGCTTTGTTCATATATGCTCATTATTCATCATTGTTGCTTATCTACTACCAATGAACCAGCATCCCACCCTGCTTCTTCCCTGACCACTCTTCAAGAAAAATGTACATATTTTCCAAAGCCAAGAAGCCATTGCATAACAAAATCCAAAGTTCATCTGATACACAACTCAGAGTCTCATTCCTATTCAAAGAAGTCTTCTTGGATTAGAAGAGGGGAACATCATGTCCCCATTTGAACCCTATGAACCCTATGATACCCATTTAATTTGATACTATGGCTAGTATGCTGCATAAATAACTAGCTAAGATCCTTACAGAACAATCTCTACATCCATATCAGACAAGAATGAGACTCAAATCAAAACAGAGGTAGATTGGCTGGCTTCTTCCTGGCCTTTGTGCCAAATCCGAGTTAGTATGAGATGCACATTTATTCACTCAGAATGTATCGAACTCTAGGTACTAGGTTGGGTGCTAGGGAAAGTAGTAAATAAACAGACATGGTACCTGCCTTTATGAATTTGGTAGTTAGGAGCAAAAAAAAAAAAAAAAAAGACAAAAGATGTAATGAAGTTAACTACACAATTTTATTATGATGATGATAACTACTCAATGAGAAGTGGAAATTTTTAACAAAGAAACTAACCTAGACTTGGGCTTAGAAGAAGGCTTTCATGAGAAGCTGGCAGTCAGCTGGACATAAAGAATGAGAGGAGTTGGCCAAAAAGAAAAAAGAAAAAGAGGTGACAAGGACCTTAGGCAGAGACAACCATATTTGAAAGACTTAGAAGTTCAAAGAATGGGGGCAAAGGGTATCTCTGAAGCAAAAGTTTATACTAATCTCAACTTAGTAGACCCTGGGCTCTCTTCAGGATGCTCCAATTTCTCCATCTCCTCTCATGTTCTGAGACCCTGAAATAGGAAGGAACTAAACCTATTTAAGGAACTCCAAGGTGATGCACAACATGTGAGGGACATTATGCATGAGGGAGAGAGATTTAAGACAAGCTGGAAGAAACGAACCAGGGTAAAGCTTTGAGGTTTTCACCTAAGAGTAAAGGGAATCCATTGAAGGCTACTAAGAGGAGAATATACATATATCTTCAAAATGAGACCCTTTCAGGGCCATTTATTTCCAGTCCAGACAAGAGGAAATTATAGTCTAGACAAAGGTGACAATAAATAGGAACTGAGAAAAGAGCACATGTTAAAATATTCAGCAACTACTTAGATGAGAGTGCTAACAGCAGGTGATGACCAAGACAACTCTCAGATTTCTAGCCCAAACAACTGGGTAGAGAAAAAGGTTAGAAGGGGAAGGTGGTACATTCTACAATGGTCCTGCTAAGTTGGAGGTGCCTCTGGGACTTTGAGTGACTATATTCAGAGTGGCCAGCTGGCCATAGACTTGTAGTCTGAACATATGGGAGTCCTTGCTATAGAGATGGTAAGTGAAGTCATAGGAGTGGAGAAAATCACCAAGTGAACAAATCTAGAGTAAAAAGAGAAGAGAGCCCAGAAACCAGGCCTTGGAGAACCTAGACATTTATAAGGCAGAAGAGGAGATGCCAACAAAAGAACTTGTAAAGAGATACCTGAGCAGTAAAAAGATACACCAAGAGAGAGTGGCATGCCTAAGGACAAGAAAGGCAACTATTTCAAGAAAGAGAGAATGGACAGTTGGGTCCAATGCTTTCAGGAGGTCAAGTAAGATCAAGACAAATGGGCTCTTACTGATGGTGGCACTGGTGACTTTATCAAGAATTGTTCAGGGGAGTGGCAGGGGATGGAAGGTAGATGGGATTACATTGAGTGGGAGGTAAAAGAAAAAAGTGGGATGACAAGTATGAATGACTCTTTCAAAATATTGGGCCAATAAAGGAAGAAAAGAAATTGAAGATCAAGGCGTGTGATGGAAAAAAAGCTGAAGATACTTTCTCCAGAAATCAGGAAGGGGTACCATGCAGACAGAGGAAAGAACAATCTTTAAAGGAAGAGCAATACCTTCATTGAATACCAACAAGAAGAAAGTAGGGACAGTGGGTAAGAAGTAGGATGGTTTGAAGATTTGTTGGCAGGAAGTTGAGGTTGTTTCCATCAGATGGTTTCCACTTTCTCTTTAAAAAATAAGTAAAAAGGAGAGAATTCACGGAGATTTGAGGAGAGAGAAAAAGATTTGGAATGATGTTCACAGGTATGTGGAAAGTAAACAACTCTAGAGAAACACAGTAGATTTTCAAGCAATGTTGAGCCCAGTTGAGAGAAGTGATCATGAATTGATGTGGTCTGTCAGATTGTATAATTTTTTTCATAATTCCCTTAGCATCCTGGAGTGAACACAATAGAAAGCAGAATTGATTTGCCCCATGAATGTATAATAACAAAAGGACAAGGGGAAGAGGACATTGAAAATATAGGAAAAATCCTGATTGGAAAGATGGATCCAAGAGTCAAAGTTGAATAATGAAGGAAGTGAAGACAGGAGCTTACAGAAAGGGATAATGCAGACTGGGGTTATGATGAGCTCAAGAACCAGTCGTGATGGTAGAATCTGAATCACCAAGGAGAAGAGGCAGCAGTTAGAGAGCAGAAAGATTGAATGAAGAGGTTGTGGAGGTGGGCAGTTTTCAGGAATGACGAAGTCCATGCTCTAACCATTAGAGTAGATACCTGCATGAAGGCAGAGGAAGAGGTCAGCAGAAAACCAGAGATCATAAAATGGAAAAGCCATATTTTGGATAAATCATCCACAAGGGCCCTGAAGTCCATCAGGCTCATGGCAGTGGGAGGGAGATCAGTAGAAGGCATCGGAAGGAAGCGTATAGGATGCTCAAGTCAATTGTGATTGAGAGATGTAAATGTCTCAGTCACCTGGGGCTTCTGGTGGATTCTAATTCCCACATAAATAGAGTTGTCAAGGGTTTTTTTTTTTTTTTTTAAGATTTTATTTCATTATTTTTAGAAAGAGGGGAAGGGAGAGAGGCAGAGAGGGAGAGAGATATCAATGTATGGTTCCCTTTCACCTGCCTCCAGCCACAGACCTGACTGGAGACCTGGTTTGCAACCTTGTTATGTGCCCTGGCTGGGGAATCGAACCTGCAACCTTTGGGTTCACAGGCCGGCGCCTTCTCCACTGAGCCACCAGCTAGGGCCTGAGTTCTCAAGTTTTATACACTGGACAAATACTCGTGTTGTTTTTTTTTTTGTTTGTTTGTTTTTTTTAAGGTTATTTTTATTTATTGGTTTCAGAGAAAGAAAGAAACAAACAAAAAAAAGAGAGAGAGAGAAGGAGGGAGAGAGGAAAAAAGAGACAGACAGAAATATCAGTTTGATGTTCTACTTATTTATGCATTCATTAGTTGATTCTTATATGTGCCCCCACCAGGGATCGAACCCACACAACCATGACATATCATGATGAGGCTCTAACCAACTGAGCTATCCAGCCAGGGCCAAAATGATCATTTTACATTTCCTAAATCTTAGAAAAGAACAGGTCTAGGCAGCAACTTCTTAGGTTCCCTATAAACTTCTTGGAGTTTCCTAATAAATAAAAGGACCAACATATTAATAAACATATCTTAGCAGATTGAAGTCATTTTTACGTCAGAAAAATAATAAATGTCCAAACATTAATCACACGCAAGCTCAGAGTCACTCACATCAAGAAGTTTATAACTTCTGCCACTATGAGTCATCATTCAATGACATAGCACATCTTTAAACACAGACCTTTCCTCCTGTAGTCAGGTTCTTTAACCCGCAAATTTCTTCTATCTCACATATTCCCATTGTGCTCAGTCTCCTTCCTGCCTACCAAGAAGATAGAAAGTTAGCATCAAGAAAGTGTTTCCCACCCTGGCTGGGTAGCTCAGCTGTTAGAGCGTTATCCTGATACTCCAAGGTTGCAGGTCCAATCCCTCCTTGGTCAGGTCACATGCAAGAAATAATAAACAAATGCAGCAATAAATTGACAAGTTACTCTCTCTCTCTGTCTCTCCCTCTCTCTCTGTCTCTCTCTGCCTCTCTCTGTCTCTGCCTCTGTCTCTGTCTCTGCCTCTGTCTCTGTCTCTGTCTCTGTCTCTGTCTCTCTCTCTCTCTTTCTCTCCCTCTCTCATCAATAAACAAAAATTTGAAGGAAAGTGTTTCCGAAAGTGTAACACAAACCTGTTGCTGAAAACTGAATTCCCCATGAGAACGGCAGTGCAAAACCTAACCTTTTTCGATGATGTTTGGCTCAACCTTACAATCAGCAATTCACCCACACTCATCTCAGCTGTGACAGCAGAGCACCAGATATCCTGAGCTGAAGACTTGGGAGGAGGATGAAGGCAGAGAGCAGTTTAAATCAGTGTTGCTCAGTGCAGCCCAAAGATCAGGGCTGGTCCGCAGTTGGTTACCCGTCATTGGCAAGGGGAGTAGAAACCAAGAATAGGTGTTTAGAGGACTTGACTACAGTTTGACAATATTTTTTGTTCATTAATTATTTGTTTGAAAATGGGGCTTGTATTTTACATATATCTTTATAATTTTTCTCCTTTTATTTTCCTAGTCATTTTTATTACAGTTTATTAAAATGTTGATGCATAATAGATTGGATTTTTTTTTAAGATTTTATTTCATTATTTTTAGAAAGAGGGGAAGGGAGAGAGGCGGAGAGGAAGAGAGATATCAATGTATGGTTGCTTTTCACTTGCCTCCAGCCACAGACCTGACTGGAGACCTGGTTTGCAACCTTATTATGTGCTCTAGTTGGGGAATCGAACCTGCGACCTTTGGGTTCGCAGGCCGGCGCCTTATCCACTGTGCTACCAGCCAGGGCCTAATAGATTGGATTTTTTTAGCCAAAGAGAGTTTGAGAAACAGGCATCTTTTTCCCCTTCACAAGAGGATACATTCATTGGTTTTAGAAGGGGGGAAGGAAAGGGTGGGTAGGGAGAGGGAGAGAGAGAAACATCAATGTGAGAGAGAAACATCAGGTGGTTGGTTACCTGTTGTACATGCACTGACCAGGGATCAAACCTGCAACCATGGCATGTGCCCTGACCAGAGATGGAACTCACAACCTTTTGGTGTACAGGATAACGCTCCAACTTACTGAGCACCCGGCCAGAGCATGGGTCCTAAACATACTCCCTGGCTTATTCCTAGACTCGTGGAAACGAAGTTGGAATAAAGAGGCAGTGAGATACAAATGGTACGAAGACATATATCATACTTAGACTAACCCAATTTCAAATCCACATCCTACCATTTCCGGTTAACTTTGGATAACTTATCTAATTTCAATTCCTTATCCCAAGGCGCAGATAACGGTCCATGACTGCAGATTTAAGATGAAGCTGACTGGAGCCACTGTGCTGCTGGCCTAGCACAGTAGCAGACCCAGAATAAGGGCTGGGAGTTGCCTGAAAGGTCACCTGGTGGAACGTATTGCTCCAGGGAAAATTTCTGGTCCCACCAGAGAACCAGCCACAGGCAGCCTAGCACAGGCCACGAGTGCATCCTGACCAGGAGCCCCAGCTCAGGCAAGGCAAGCAGTACGGCCCAGTCCTTTCTCCCCAGTCTTCATCCTACCTGAAGAACCCAGCACCCTGACTAGGAAGACATGGGGCAGCCACCCTCTACCCCACCCCGATAAAGAACCCTGATTTGTTCCAGTAGCAGACGTCTAGGTGCCCATAGTCCTTCCGTTGTCCAGAGGCTGAATTAGGAATGGGTTTGTGGTGTAGCCTGGTCCCTGAGAAAGGAGGAGAAGTTGACTAGGGGGCTACCTGTCCATGTTTTTCTGACTCTTAAAAGAAACCAAAATAGACTTTTTTTCTGCTTCTGATTGTTGTCCACATTTAAAGCCGGGAATTGCTGAAGCTTCCTGAGACCATGAAGGGGCTCAGCCTACGAAGATAAATCAGTGGGCAGACAATAGCAAACAGGATAATGAAAAGAAGTCGGTCCCTGATGACTTAGTTAAACCCATGAATTAACTAATCCTAGGTGAGAGCTATTTCGGAATTATTTTTATTCTACATTTTATGTTATTTTTCAATTTATTTTTTATTTATTATTTTTTAAGATTTTATTTATTATTTCCACAGAGAAAGGAAAGGAGAGAGGAAGAAAGGGAGAGGAACATCAACGTACGGTTGCCTTTCACCTGCCTCCAGCTAGGGATCTGGCTGGAGACCTGGCTTGCAACCTGATTATGTGCCCTGGCTGGGCAGGCCAGTGCCTTATCCACTGTGCTACCAGCCAGGGCCTATTTCAGAATTTTTAATATGTGAGATAATTTTCCTTTGTCTAAGTCGCTGTTAGTTGGGATTGCGGTTACTTGCAGCCAAAAGTATGTACAAAAATTATATGTGAACTCTCTGGCTATGGGGCAACTTCAATCCTGGGGCTTCCCCTTCTCCTGTCCTCCTTCTGGGTAGCTGAGTCACCTCTGACTCAGCCACTGAACCCCAAATATTTGAGGGAGTTCAGGATAGGCAAGGAGTCCATTCGCTTTCACCGCAGGACACGATATGAGTCTCAGCCAATTCTCAGGCCGGCCCACATTCTACATTGGTTTCATCAGGGAAGCCAGAGCTGTGCGGGGCTGAGTGCAGATTCTGATGCTGGGAATGAGAGAGAAGGGCTCCTTCTTAGGCACCTGGCCCACACCTACCACCTGCCATTCTCACAGCGCTCTCCCATCCCAAGGTAGACCCTCCTTTACAGCCCTTTCCCGTCCTCTACACGTGGCCTTTCGAAATGTCTTTTCTTCTCTGAAGCCCTCGCACAGCGGGAGGTCACCTATTTATCTCAGTTTGCTGACCAAACCACTGTACCACACATTTAGACAATGAGGATGTTCTGAATGGTTCTGTCTTCTAACTGTGTCCTACGAGCTTGACATTGTCCGTCAAACCTGACTGCGCACCTTTGGGTGCAAAGCCTTGCAGCCCTAGGCCCCCAACAGCATCAAGGAAATATTTGAGTTCAGCTAAAAAGAAAACTCTCCCTACGGTCATAAAAATCACAGCTGTTTTGAGCTAGACCCTCAACGGCTCTCCCGCCCAACTGCCGCCCACCGTGATCCTAACAGATGGACTTCTAGCTTGTGCTTCAATGTTTGCAATGGGAAAGGGGCCCGTTACTTTGTGCGCCACCTCTTTCATTTATGGATGGCTCTCGCTACGAGGGAGTTCTTTCAGTTTTCTTATCAGGCCCAAATCTGCTTTCCTCTAACTTTTTTTTAAAGATTTTATTTATTAATTGTAGAGAGAGAGGAAGAGAGAGAGACAGAGAGGGAAAGACATATCAATGTATGGTTGCCTTTCACCTGCCCCAAGCCATGGACCTGGCTGGACACCTGGCTTACAACCTGGTTATGTGCCCTGGCTGGGAATCGAACCAGCGACCTTTGGGTTCGCAGGCCGGTGCCTTATCCCCTGTGCCATGAGCCAGGGCCTTGCTTTTCTGTAACTTGCTTTCAGTTGTCTTACTTAATACTTTCCAGGATAAACTAGAATGAAGATATTCCATTTTCACATGATAGTCCTTCAAATATTGAAGGGAACCATTACATCTGTTCTAGATCCCCGTTTCTTCAAGCTAACTACAGTAGGTTGCTTACGTTATTCTGAAACAGGTATGGTTCTCAGAATCTTTTCCAGTCCCAGATTTTTCCTTGTGTGCCCTCAGTAAGAGAGCCATTTCTCTCTTAAGCCTCATCTATTAAGTCAGCAAATATTGACTTAGTTCTTGCTACGCACCAGGCATACAGCAGAGGATCAGACGTCGAACTTCCAGTCCAAGAGGGAAGGCAATGAAACAATGAGAATGCGGAACAGAGTGTCCTGGCAACCACATTGCACAACTTCGGGGGCACTGGTCGCACATAATACAATTGAAATGTCACCCCCTGGAGTTGCACAATGTCCTTGCTGATGGGAGCAAGCAAACTGTGGATTAGGAAAGGCCTCCTTAGGAGAAAAAAAAAAAAAAAAAAAACCATTTAAAAGGAGGCTTGAAATATGAGTATCATTTCATTAGACAAAGAGAGAAAGGAACCATGTACAGTGAGTGTAAAGAAGTGGCAGAGAAGGGGGAGGGGGTGAGAGTGAGAAGAGGGAATTGAGAGAAATGAGGCATAAGAAGTAAGCTAGGATGAGGCCTGTAAAGTTTCTATTAGGGCCACGTTAAGGAGGCTGACTCATATCCTAAAAAGGGTGGGAATCCATCGAAGGGTTTTAAGCAGGGAAGTAACAGAGCATATTTGCATTCTGTGTATTGCAGGGAAAGTGAATTAAAAGAGAGTAAGACCAGAGACTGGGAACCAATTCAGAATCTGTATAGTAATCCAAGCCAAAAAAAAAAAAAGGAATCAAGTTTTTTAGTTTAGTGGCGAAAGTAACAGCAATGGGAATAAAAAAGAAATTACGTAGACACAATTGACTAGCAACCGTGGAGGAGGTCCAGGTTTGTTAAAAATGGAGAAGATGAAGATGCCAGAGTTGGGTGGGTCCAACTGAGATACTTAAAAATATCTAAGTGGAAGTGTCTAATTGGATTTCAAGAGACAGCTCCGCAAGGTTCCGGAGTCATATAAATGGTAGCTGAAGTCATGGGAGAGGGTGACCACTTAGGAAAAAGGTATGTAGAATGAGAGAAGAAGGTTTCAAGTACTGACGAAGACAGTCCTTGGGTGGCTGAGTTGAGGGTAATGTACCAGCAATGGCGAAACAGCCAGAAAGATGAGAGGAAAAATGGAGTACGAGGCATGGAAACCAAAGGAGGGCAGGAGGAGCCCGGGCTGCCCGTGTCTGCTAAACATGCCTGGCCCGGCAGGCATTGGACCATCACCCTCCTTCCCCAGGATTAGCTATGGCGAGGGAGCCTCATCACTGTCATGCAGATTTTTCCATGGCAGCCTCGTGCCCTGTTGGTGTGGTGGGTTGAATGGTTTCTCCCCAAAAGCTACGTGCAGAGCTCTGGGGTTTGCATGAGTTTCCCATGCAAATTGCCAAACATTTCTTAACCTGGGTTAGGAGTTCACAGGCTTTGGCTTTTATGATTGTTTTTAAACCATACATACATGTTTTATATAAAGATATGACGTCACGGTAACAAAAATAGCCCCGAAAAAGGGGAGGGGGGAATGTGTTCAAGTCCTAACCTCCTAGTACCTGTGAATGTGGTCTTATTTTAAAATAGTCTCTGCAAAGGTAATCGAGTTAAGATAGCTAATACAGAATAGAGTGAGCTTGAATCCAATGACCAGCATCCTTATAACAAAAGGGAAATGCAAAGACAGAGTCAGAGACACACAGGGAAAAGGCCATGTGACAATGGAGTCAGAATTACAGCCATGCTGTCACAAACCATGGAACACCAGTACCTTGATTTTGGACTTCTAGACGCCAGACCTGTGAGAGAATATATTTCTGTTGTCTTAAGCCACTCATTTTGTGGTAGTTTTTTACAGCAGCCCTAGGAAACTCATGCCCTGAGATCAGCTAAAATCCCAAGTCTTTTGTATTTCAACTATGACCAAGTTACCTCCTTCTCCGTCTGTTGTACACTGAATTTTTTAAAATAAAATTTATGACTTACACTCACCCAAATCTGCTCTGTTCTTAAACATTTGGGGAAATTGATCGAAATTTGATAAACTTGGCTTCTGTATGATTGCCTAGATTAATAGAATAAAAAATATGGAGGATGAGCCCTGGCTGGTGGCACAGTGGACAAGGCGCCGGCCTGCGAACCCAAAGGTCGCAGGTTCGATTCCCCAGCCAGGGCACATAACCAGGTTGCAAACCAGGTCTCCAGTCAGGTCTGTGGCTGGAGGCAGGTGAAACGCAACCATACATTGATGTCTCTCTCCCTCTCTGCCTCTCTCCCTTCCCCTCTTTCTAAAGATAATGGAATAAAATCTTTAAAATTTTTAAATTAAAAAAAAACATATATATGGAGGATGAAAGCCAGTGCACATCGGATATCAATAAAGGTCTTTCTCCCAGCTAGAAATAATAGCTTATCCACAGAATGGTCATATAAGACTTGATGAAATCCAGATGTATCAAGTCTACTAGAAATTCCAAAAGGTCATTATCAGAGAGACCCTGAATCTGTCCTCTCCACTCCCACGCCCACACCACAGAAAAGCATCTTTTCATTTTGTTGCGTGAATGTGCCTCCCTCCACCCCAGGCAACCCCGCTGACGACGCTGCTTGTTCTGTCCTTGGATCAGCCTTCAGAGTTGAGGTATTTGGCCTCCCAGTCATGACTCTGTCTCTAAAATCTGACTCAGTGTCCACACCTACAGACCTGACTCAGGCATCTCCCCAAGCACAGTCCTGACAAGTGGTTTACGCAGCTTAACGGAAGGACCTAGACAGTGAACCTTTGCTGAATCCTCGTGACAGTTGACAGCTCTTTTACACCCTTGGGTTAATGGTCTGTCATTTCACCCCACTCAGAGGTAGAGAGAAGCAGCGGGGAGTCTTTCACACAGAAACCAGGAGTGAGGGGGTGACAGAAAGAGAGGATGCACTCATACCAGGAACAGCATGTCGGAAGTTGAAGTTTGCTGAGGAGGGGATGGGCCAGATGTAACTCAGTGTTCCTCGCCAGAAAGCAGGGCGTTGTGGGAAATCTTGAATTCACGAAGAAGAGGGAGGGTGGGGAAGTTCCTGGGCTGCGTTTCCCTTGGGTCTCCACGGCCCTGTGATTTGGGCATGTTTATTTGGTGGTTGATTTTTCTCTCCTGGGTTCTTTCTTTCTTTCCCTTCGCCTATTGTTTCGTAAGGCATGATAACCTCCTCCTCCCTCCCCTTTTTTTTTTCCCACCAGAAAATACTATGAATGAATAAAGTCATATTAATACTGTGAAACAAATGAACAATCTGTCATTCCAAAGTCAGAGCATCTTTGCTCCTGTATCCTGAATCAAATGGCTTTGCTGTCCACAGTCACGTTGCTGAATGAAAAATCAGCCTCCGCTGTAGTCAGGCCAGGACGACTCTACAGAGGTTACCACTCACCACTTTGCAGAGTCACCAGGGGACAAACCAGGAGGAAAATGTGCTGACGTGGCTGCAGAAACCCCGTCCTGGGAGGGAGTCAACTCTGGGGTTGGTGAATTAAGCTATTGAGTTCATGGAACCTTAGTCTAGAGTTTATTCTTTTTAAGTGGTGCAAACATGCGGTGGGAAAAGTAATATTGTTATATATTTTCTGTTAGTGTAAACAGATCAAGCGCTAGCCTTGTGACCACAATAGTTACAGAAATTGCATCCATTTCGCTTTATAAATGTTCAGTGGTTGAGGGCAGGGATGCGCTTAAAGGCTCGTAGGGGTGAAGCATGTAAAATAGTATTCGGTGTTCTGTGATTCTAAAATGTTTGACACACAGCAGGATCCCTTTGCAGGCTTCCGGGCCCGTCAGGGTGTGTGATTTAGGGAAGCCCACAGTATGTGCTGTGCTCACCCACTCTCTGATGTGCCTGGTAGGGCAGGTGACACAGCCAGAGAGGAACTACAACCCCTTGAGAACTGGGACACACCCCACTTTTCCTGTAGGCCCAGAAGCAAGGGACATGTCCCCATGCCCACGATGGGTTGTGGCCTGGCATTGCCCCCCGACTGGGGCATCACAGGGGCAATTAGAAAAGTGCCTAGACATCAGCAGGGATTTAAATGGCTGGGTTTCAAATTCCTAGTAAGAACTTTCAAGGCTTACACGGCAATCCTCACGGCCCCATTTCCCCCAACCCCCCAACCCTTGATTTTCTTACGTATTTGTATCCAGCTATATTGTATTACACTGAATACAATTTTGAAATCTTCTATTTGGGAAAAAGTGACAATAAGGTACTGAAACACAGATAAATAGGAAACTGAAATAACCAAAATTTAGTGGAAATGATGTCCCACTGAGTCTAGACCAAAGCTGGGTGGTTAGGACTTCTCTGACATTTGGTAATTCTCAGTTTCACTCACCTGCTCAGCCAACACCCGCTGAGCATTCTCCGTGGGTCACCTTCCCAGCAGGTGCCAGGAGTGAGCCTCCAGGAGTCCACCCTACTCCAAGGACAAAAGTTTTCAGCGTGGCCCTCCTGGCTGCACAAGTCTGTGGGAAATTTATCTTCAAGAGCCTTGGCTCTGCCTGTTGGGATGTGGGGTGGAGGGAGGAGATGGGTGGGAATGGTTTGTGTGGTCACTGCCACAGGACCCACCAAGGGCAAAGAAGAAATGGGTAGAAACAGCAGTGGAGGTAACAGGGGCTGACAGAAGGAAGGAGGTGCTATCGTGGGTGACAGCTGAGCTCCGAGTTCCAGGATGCCAGTTAACCTCCTCCAGGAAGCCTTCCTGGGTGTCATAGAGCTGTGGGGTGGCTCTGGCTCCAGGCCTGCGGCTATCTCTGCCACACCCTTTGACACTTACTCAGACAGTGCCAGGTGCTGTTCTCCATGTAACTGTCAAGTACGTTTTTATTCTCCACAAAGAAGACCAGCTGCTATCAAGTTTCCACCAACATTCAGCAAATATTTGAAGGCCTACCATGCGCCGAGCATTGGCGGTGTAGCAGCAAATAAAGCAGACACAAATTCCTACCCTGTGGACCACCCATTCTAATCATTACATGCAAGTAAATTATACAGATTTTTAGAAGGTGATCAGATCTCTGGAGGGAAAAGTAGGGTAACTTTGGTATGGACATTACAATAAAACCAATTTTAAAAATAAGGCCATGGACCCTGACCGTGGCTCAGTGGATAGACACAGGCCTGCAAACCCAAAGGTTGCTGGTTCGATTCCCAGTCAACGCACATAACCAGGTTGCAAGCCAGGTCTCCAGCCAGGTCTGTAGCTGGAGGCAGGTGAAAGGCAACCATACATTGATGTTTCTCTCCCTTTCTTCCTCCCTTCCTGCCCTTCTCTCTAAAAATAATAAATAAAATAGTTAATAATAATAATAAAGCCATGGAGGGAAACAGAGTGCCCAGAGTGGGGAGTCAGAGGAGAGAGGGAAGACTGCAGTGCTAAATAGAGCAATAGGGTGGGTGTCATGGAAAGGGGGGCCCATGGGCAAACTTTAAAGGAAATGAGATATGCAGATACCTTAAGAAGGAACATCCCATCTTGGGGGTTGGGGCACAAAATGGGCAATGCTGTGCCCTTCCAGCCCTTCAGGTCTGTGAAGGCTATAGGTCCCTAAACTGTGGATGGGCCACTGGCAAGGGGCCTTGAGCCTTGGAGGTGTTGGCTGGCTCCTCTGTGCCTTGGGGAGGGTTCCAATAGACTCTAAACGTCAGCTAAAATTAGGGTCCTGCACTACAAAAGATTGTTTCAAAGGTCCTTAATCAAGCTTAGCCTCAGTGTACAGATCTGTAAAATGTGGGTAGTAACACTGCTACCTCATAGAGTTACTGGAAATCAAAATCCAAAATAGAAAAAGGGACCAGGGCCTCTGAACTGGGCTACGGGGCAGGGGGAGGGGAGGGAATCCTTCATTGGGTTTTTATTCACATGTGTCTGAAACTGGGCTGAGAGTTTACACTGATGAACTAAAACCCAAACTAGACAGCTACTTCACATTTCCTCCCAGCCAGCCCTAACCTGTGGCCTCCTTTGCTGGGATATAACCCAGTGGTTTCCTCGGGCAAATTCTTCTAAGAGAAGAGAACAACCCCCCAAGTGAGGGGCCTGATTAATTTGGGTGACCGTGGGAGGGGAGGAAAAGGAATGCATTCTCAGAACTGGGGCGGAGGGCCCCCCTCTCTCAGCTCACTCTAAACACGAGGGGCATGCGGCTTTTGAGAGAAACCCTGTGACTCACCCTCACTTCTTATGACCTCTGTTTTTTTTTACTCAAAGGCACTCCGTCTTCCCATCATCTGCCCTTGGCCCCATACTCTGTCTGGCTGCTGACACCCACCCAGTGACCCACCCAGCTCAGCTATTCACACTGCCTCCCAGCCGTCCAGGTCTCAGCACAGGTGGGGTCGTCTCTGCTGGGCTAAGGCCGGAATCCTTATGGGCCCCGTGCGCCCGCCCCCCCCCCTCACCCAAAGCCACACAGCACTAATCACCTGTCTCGGAAGAGGGCAACCAGGGGCTCACCTGGGCCGCTGGCAAGGGCGGGGACCACTGCTACAAAAGGACGGGAGGAAATGGGGGCGGGGGGGGGGGCTGGAGAACTCAGGAGGAAATGGAGCAGGGAAAGGGCAGGAACATGCTTTTTTTTTTTTTTAAGATGTTATTTATTTGTTTTTAGAGAGAGGGGACGGGAGGGAGACAGAGAGGGAGATAAACATCAATTAGTTGCCTCTCACGTGTTCCCAATTGGAGACCCGGCTCACGACCCGGGCATTCACCCTGACTGGGAATCGAACTAGCGTCCTTTCGGTTCGCAGGTCGGCATTCAATCCACTGAGCCACACCAGCCAGGGAAGCAGACAACTTTCTTAATGCCCAAGCCCAAACTCTCCTTTGTAATTAAGTTGACCTGCACGCACTGGCAGTTATCAGACTACTTACTCTGCTATGTGGTTGTGACTGCTCGCTATGTGCCAGGGACTAATACGCAGACTCTTACATGATTTTCCATTTGCTCTTTACAACCCCAAGAGGTAGGGGATGGATGGTATGTTAGGCTGGGTGCCCAGAGAAGCGGGTGCCAAAATGACATGCAAGGGTCTTAGGAGGAGAAGTGTCTTTATGAGAGAAGATAGGGAGGGACCCAGGCCGGGCCAGGAAGGGGGGTGCCCACCCCGTGCTGAGAGGAATGAGGAAGGCAGCGTGCCAGTGTGCTAGACTGCAGGGCAGTCTCAGGAAGGGTCACAGGATTGCCAGGGAGTCCTCCAGCCAAAGCCAGCTGCCACCTGAGTCCTCGTTTCCCCAGGCACCGGTGGAGAGCAGATAAGAGAAACACGGTCTCAATGCAGAGGCTGCGAAGGACTTCAGAGCACAGCAGCCAGGGCCCGGGACAATGATGCCAGAACTGGGGATCTTCGAGGCCTCTTCTCATAATTACTAATAAATGAACATCCTAAATTTCCATAATTATTAATAACAAATCATATAAAATTATAATTCTCATATACTATAGTTATATTTTTATTTTGGTAAGTATACATGGTTGTATAATAAACTATTGGCTTATAATTCATAATTACGGGGTTCCCTATGGTACTGGTTGCTAAGCTCCGAGGGCAGGTCACCTGCCCATAGCTTGAACCCAAGTTCAATACAACGCCAGAGCTTTCTGCTGTGCAGCGTGCGTCTGAGCTACTGGCCTGGTCTGAGCTACCCACCTCCTCGCTGGCCTGGTTCCTCAGACTCCAGTCACCCGCAGAGGGCTGGGCACACCATCAGCGTCCCAGGGTTTTGGAAGAGAATGTGGCTGAGCGTCTGTGTAGTAAGAAAAAAATCCTGGCCTCCGCAACACGTAGTGGCCTGAGTCAGAGCCACCTCCCCAACCATGTGCCTTTCGTTCCCCATCCCTCTAATCAGAGGGGATCCCTACCCCGTAATCCCCTCCCCACTCTGGGCCTCTCTCCCAGCATCTGTCTTGCACCTAGGTCATTTGCACAGTCTTGTCCTTGGTGCAACTTCCCTGTGAGTCAGGTAACCTGCTCAAGAGCAGAAAGCAGAGGGCGCTGACCAGGCTGAATCTCAGTTTGTCTTCGAAGCCATTCTGCCTACACACCCAAAATACATGCAAATAACCCTGATTTGGTGAGCAGAGCTGCTGACACGGGGAGAGATTGAAGGAATCCCCTTGGCCCCTCCAGGTCTGATTCTTCCAGTTGTCCATGAGGCGACCAAGGGCAGATGCATGTATCATTTGGGGAACTGCTTCAAATGTCCTCTTAGTCTACCCTCAGTTTGCCTCACTGCTGACAGCGAATCCTTGCATGGACCTCTCATTCAGAAAGCAATATGCAAAGTGCATTCATTCATGATACTGTCTTCTTTGGCAGTGCCTACTAAAATATATATAACCTTTGCTCTAACTATTCCACTTCTAGGACTCTAGCCTAAGGAAATCCTTACACATGTGCGCAGATATTGTACAAGATGTTTGCAACATTAATTCTGATAGTAAAAAAAAAAAAAAAAAAAAAAAAGGAAAAAAGGAAATAAATGAACTATCTATCCACAGCAGATAGTTAAATAAAATATGGTGCATCCATACTGTGGAATACTCTGTATCTATTTTTTTTTTTTTTTAATGGATTTGATGTTTCTGAGTCCTACCAAGAACACTCACTAAGACATGCTAAGTTAGCCTGGCTGGAGTGGCTCAGTGGACTGAGCATTGGCCTGTGAACCAAGGGGTCACTTGTTCAGTTCCCGGTCAGGTCACAGACCTAGGTTGCAGACAGGTCCCCGGTTGGGGGCACGTGAGAGGTAATCGCACACTGATGTTTAAGAAAAAGATATGGTAAGTTTAAAAAGCTACTTGCATATGGATGAACAAGTATGAACTATTTATGGAGTTTACACAATAATGTGAATATATTTAACATTACTGAACTCTGCACTTAAAGATGATTAAGATGGTTAAGTTTTATGTGTAATTTACCACAACTTTTTTAAAATTTAATTTTACTGTTGTTGTATTACATCCATCTTAAAGATTTTATGTATCATTTTTAGAGAAAGGGGAAGGGAAAGAAGCAGAGAGGGAGAGAGATACCAATGTATGGTTGTCTTTCATCTGCCTCCAGCCATGGACCTGGCTGGAGACCTGGCTTGCAACCTGGTTATCTGCCTTGGCTGGGAATCGAACCAGCAACAGTTGGGTTTGCAGGCCAGCGCCTTATCCACTGTGCCACCAGCCAGGGCCACAATTTTTTTATAAAGCTAGTTGCAGAGCAATAGGCCTAATGATTTCGCTTACACTTATTAGGACCCTTCAATGAAATTTCTCCCCTGGGTTCATAAGCATCCATGAATGAAGATAAATTAATGGGGGGAAAAATAGCTAATCAAACTGTTGAAAGAAGTTACTTGGGGAGCTAGCGTAGTTGGGTGAGAGTACGAAGAATTTTCACATTCCACGTTGCGCACATGTATAATTGGGTATATACACTGTAATTGCTTTGATGTTTGAGTGAATGAAATAGTTTGTGTTAATTGTTCTTTAGATGCGTTCGCCAACAGCTACTGAGCACCGGCATTGAGTCAGCTATCATTTTTAGAACCAGGTTGGATCTCTATCCCCTTCCTCTTTTGCAGGCCAGTTAGAGAATGGTCTGCTCTGGTTCCCGCTGTGATGGGCGAGTGGGGCGAGAGGTAAGTCTAGAGTCTCACTATGAGGGCCTTTTCCTTAGAACAGGTTTCTGACCAGAAGAGGAGACCACTGCGTAGCAGAAACCCAGAGTCCCCTCCAGGTCTTACTATAATCACCCGCTCTCCATGGACCGCAGGCTCCAGTCACACACCTAAGTCACACAAAGTCTGCGTCGAATCAGATGAGGTCGTGGTTTCTTTGAAAAGCAAACCTCCAACTGGTGAATTCAGAACACCTGAAACCGGAGGCCTCCTAGGTCTCTAAATCAGAGAAAAAGGGCTGGGAGAACTCAGCTCATCTGAAAACGGAGGCCTCCTAGCCCATGGGAGGAAGCCCTCACCATTTGATGAACAAGGGGCCTCCAGCTGCCCGGATTGAGGAAGGACAAGATCACATTTCATTCACATGGTCAGACAGCAGGGATGGTGCCAGCTGCTGACCCGGGCGCAGCCCATAGCCACCCAGACCAGGGGCTCAATTGCAAAACCTATATCGATACTTTGCATCACAGGAACACTGCTCCCATAGGATCACAGAGGGGAAGACCAGAATCTGGTCACAGAGAACCTGAGCGACAGAAACAGAGGGAGAAGAGGGCCTGAGATAGGAGGGGGGGATGGCAAAGGGGAAAAGCCACTCCCATATTTCACTTGCAAATCCAGGCAGGGTTGTAGGATGGGGTAGGCAAGTTCACTGTCCCAAAGAGCAAAGTATTATGCAAATGAGTGCATTTGCATAGCAGTTCTGTGGCCCTCAGGTTCCAGGGCCCCTCAGCAATCCCCGTCCCACACACACATGCCCACAGCACCCCCTGGAAGCCTGCAGCCCTGACAGCCAAAGTATCCTGGGCCAGAAGCTTTGGGCAGCAACTTCCCTTGGGAGTCTCTCCCGTGGATGGGCAGATGCAGCAAGGTAACCTCAGGCTTGAGAGGCTGGTGTGCAAAAAATAAAGAAGTGTGGAGGCTGGAGTACATGAGAATGAGTATTTGTAACGGGCAAGCTCCCAAGGGCTTTGTGTTGAAGGACACTCAGGGGGGAGGAGCAAAGCAGCCCTTGGTAACCATTCTCCCCAATTTTCCAGAAGGACCCCATTCCTATTCACGTAACATCCTTTTCTACAATGATTTTGGTTTGGGGGAAGCAAACGCAGTGAATGAGGTGGGAGAGGCTGAAAAGAGAACATGGGCAGGAAACACGAAGGACACCCCAACGGGGTGAATCAGACTTCCCACCGACAGAGCTGGTGGGGTCAAAAGTTTCGCTGAAGAGAGGAGCAGAAAGCAGAAGAGAGGAGCAGAAAGCAGTTCGGCCCAGATGGACAGGGTGAACCGAGGCTCGAAGACACTGGCCCCAGGGCGAAAATCTCCACCACATGGTTCCCACATATTCTATCACCCAAACTGTCCTGAGCCCCACCTGAGGGCCAAATAGCTCCACCTTCCGCACCAGACACCCACCCTGTCCGTTCATGAGAGGTTGATTCTCCCTGCCTTATGCTGAGCTCATGTCTGCCCGCTCCCCGAGACAAGGTCACCCTGATGTCCTGGGCGCTGGGCGTCACACATGGTAGGTACGCAAGGTAAGCTGATTAAGACCGACATGTTTACTCTTGGACAGTGGGGAGAAGTCTTCTCAAAGAGCAGCTTGGGGCTGAGGCCAAAGCACTGACCCTGCTGGGAGGGTGGCCTCCAAGGACTCAGTGGCCCTGTTGTTTGGTGACACAGGCATCATTAGGACTTCCTGCCTCTCAAAGTCCTGGTGTGGCTGAGTTTAATCCTCACAGGTCTGGGGTGGGGGCGGGGCACCAATATTATCCCCAAGACGTGGACTTGACCGCTTCATGCATGAGGACCCAGGGCACACTACTTTTGACCTCACTTATCTCCCCAGTTGTTGAAACTTCTAGGACCCTAGGAGGCTGCCCTGGGCCACCTGGGCTTGGGTGTCACACCGTTCCCTGTCTGGAGCAGTTTTGAAAGGGTGGATTCGGGCCACAAAGGGTGTCCATCATGTGGATGCGGAGGAAGACAAGGGGCCCCCATGCTTTGGATCTCGCTGGCTGGGAACTGAGCTGGAACCAAAGCTTACTCTTGTTCTTCCCAAAGCATCGTGCATGTACTAAGTGCCTGGGCATTTAGTGGTTTGGTTTGTTGGGTGGTCTCTTTACATTGGTCTCATTGATTGAACGCAGGGAGAGGTAAATGAAGTCACCAAAAGGCCCCCTGGAGCCAGAGCCTGGTGTCCCTCCCAAAGGAGGGCTCCTCCCACACTCAGTCAGACTCCGCCTGGGGTGGCTGAGGCCCCAGCCACGGGCTTCAAGAGAAAGAGCCAGGGAGGGGCTGCATTTCCAGAGCTGAGGACACGGACACTGCCCCCCAGGTCCCCTGCATGCCCACGCTGGCCCTCTTGGGCAATGCCCACGTTTGTTTACGTGCACCAGCGGATGGGATCCCCAGCCTCACCAACCTCACCTGCCTCCCTTGAGTAACTAAATTTCCTTCACACCTTGGGCAGACAGGCCTACCCACCCTACCCACTCAGCACGTCACTAGCAGCCCTTAGCCCTCAGCATTTCCTGTCTCTAACCCAGTCGAATGAAAACCCCAAGTTAACTGTTATTGTTTACCAACCCAACTGTCTCCTCACACCAGGACTCTGAGGCAGGCCCCCAGTGAGAGCACAGGCGCTCAGACCAGGGTCCCTCCCAACCCGGCTTCCTTGTGCCCTCTGGGCAGAGCACCGTGATCAAGGCCTCCTGGTACCTTACAAAGAATTGAAATCATCTCCTTGAATTCCTCACAAGAGCCACAGGGCATAGGAACATTACCCCCATTTCACAGAAAAGGGCAACTCTAGCCAATTGAAAGGGATCCAGTCTGTCTCTTCCCTTCCCCTACCCCCTTATTAAGGGTGTGTGTTTTAAGAAGCTCTACAGGTGGAAGGAGGAGGCAGATTCACCTCTGCTTCGTTGTGAGGCCTTAGGGGAGTCATTTCCTTCTCTAAGTCTGTTTCCTCTGTTTCTCTAAGTCTGTTACCAGTCAACTGGACTTGACTACCTCCAAGGGCTTTCATGACTGGAGACATCAGGATACTGAATCCCCTAGCATGGCCCTAGCGCTCATTAGGTGCTCACGAGTGTCCTTGGCCCTAGCCACATCTCAACCTGTAGCACCCACGCAAGCCAGCCTCTGTGTTCAGTGCGACAGTGCCATGGTCATCCGACCTGGGAGTTTCGGTGGGAAGAGGTTAAGTTGTCCCTGAGAGACAGCGTGGGCATCCCAGGGCCAGGTCAGCGTGCAAGGCCAGAGCAGGACCCCCCTCACCCAGCCAGGCCCCTCCTGGCCCTTCACCGGGGCCATCCTCCCTGAGTGTCAACTCCTCACTGGCCACAAAGGCATCCTGAGCCCGGCTCACCGGAGGGAGGAGCGAGTGGGACGAGGGGATAATAAGGCTGAGACCAGGCCTCACAGAGCAGCGACCGTCAGATGCCGTAGCCCATGACCAGGCACCCATGACCAGGCTGCCCCGCAGGCGCACAGACTCTGCAGGTGAGATTAAGGTCAAGAGCCTCTTGGATTATCTGCATAGGTCCGATCTAATCACACGGGTCCTTAGGAGACTCCTTCCTGGTGAGGTGGGAGAGACGTGGGAACAGAACGGTCAGGGAAGCGTGCTGGTGCCGGCTCCCAGGGTGGAGGAAGAGGGCCCTGAGCCAAGGAGTGAGAAGCCTCTAGAAGCTGGAAAGGCAAGGCAACAGAGTCTCCCAGAGCCTCCAAAACTGAATGCAGCTCTACTGAGACCCGGATTTTAGCCCAGCGATACCGTCCCAGAACGGAAAGATGCTTAGTTTGTGCTAAGTCATGAAATACCTTGTGACGGCAACAGAAAGCTAATACAGCCTCGTGCAAACAGCAAAGTGCTGACAACGCCCTTCTCCTCTCTCACCTCAAGTCCCTTCCAACCACCTTGTCCCCAACACCTCTTTCCCAGGTTGTCACTGCTGACTCCTTCATAAGCTCAGACAACTTCGCGATTTCTCTGAAAGCAAAACCGTAGTAGGTATATGCTGGTTCATCCGAGCAGTGGTTTCTAGGGTGATGACTAGTTTCAAGGTAAGACCCAACCACAGCTGTCCTTCCCCAAGTTACGCAGGGACCGCCCTGCCTGTGTCCCTGAGCCTGAATGGTGGAGACATGACCTGCCAATGACTAAGGACGCAAGGGGCCCTCGAGTCCAGGCAGGAGGTGGGGTCTGAGGGCAGAGATTCCCCAGACCTTGGGATCCTGAGTTCCAGTCACACCAGTGAGCTGTGCAACCCCCAGCACCTGCCTGGGCCTCTCCATCGGCCCCCTCACTCCTAAAACAGGGGTAACCACCCGGCCTCACCTCTCACCTGACAGCTGTGAGGTTCAGGTGAGGTTCAGGAATTACTAGGATGCGCTATTTTACCATCCATTTGACTGGGCGAGAGAACAGTGGGGTGAGTAGACTAGTTTCTCCCTTCGGCCCCACCGCACCCCAAGTCATGTTATCTCAAACATCCCACCCTGGGCCTCAGTCTTTCTACCTGTGAAGGGAGGGGAATGGGTCACTTGAACCCCGCCTGAGGCCTCTCCCAGCTCCGCGTTTTTGGTTCTGCCTGACTCCTACCGCCCCCTCATGGAAATTTCAAGCACTACAGCAACCTGTTCCTCTGCTGGCTCTTAGGATCTGAGCCCAATTAACCACCACCCTCTCCCTTAACCTCCCATGCCAGTTGGCCAGACCAGGCTGAGGGTGCCAGTGTCCACCTGTGGCTAAATGGGCGAAAGGATCATGCGCCAAGAAGCAAGGTGGTGCCTGATTCAGTCTCTGGCCCCTCGCCCTGCTCTAACGGGGAGCGGCATTGCGGTCCCTGCACGGACACACCTGGACAGACCCTCCACGGGGCAGGCGCTGGCTCACCCAGGAGGCCCTCCCCTCCCCTCCTACCCGCCTCCCTCCCTCTCCTCCTCTCCTGCCCCCCCCCTTCCAGGACACCCAGCCTCTGTCCTCCCAGCAGACAGAACCACTGTCCACATGCTGAACCCTACGAAAGAAGAGAAACAAAACCTTTCAACTATTAAATCTGTTTAGTAAAGACAATTTCGCTCATACAAAACAACAGTTTACAACAATCTGAGTGCTGGACACACCATCAGACACGGGAGGTGCGGCAGGCACTCGGGGAGCCCTTCCCCTACGACAGAAGCCCCTGGGTGCCCCTCACCACCCTGCCCTGAGGGAGATGAAAACTGAAGTATCACTGACCCCCACCCCTGCCCCAAAGGAACCATGGCCCTGAGGACTCTCCCCATGCTGCACCTCAGTAATACTGGGGGAGGAACCCCGCCCTCCCCTCACTGGCCTGGACACTTGAAGCCAAGTTGTTTCGGCTGGGGACGAGGTGGCTAATGGGAAGTGGCAGCGTCGGGACATCTTTGGTGTGGAGGCCTCTGCCCCCCACTAGGCCACACAGTGGAAATGTGTGGGAGGACCACCAGGACGATGCTCTTGCCCAGGAGGGGTAGTGGCCCAAGCTCCCAAGCCCAGGGCAAACTGCAGAAGCTTTGTGTCACTTATAAAGTGCCCAGGCTCCCCAACGTGGGCTGAGAGGAGGCCTGTTGAGAAATGGCTAAAACTGTAAGAAAAAACAAACAAGAACAGGTTGCTAGTGGTGGAAGGGGAGGAGAGGTCACTCGGCAGGTTAACCAGGTTAACGCCTCCAAGGACGAGGGCCAGCACTAAAGGGGGGTAAGGGTCCAGGGGCGGGCGCTCCAGTCTTCCTGATTTCCAGCCAGTGCCTCCGTCCCTCCTCTCCACCTCCTGGACCAGCTAACAGGCCACGGAGGACCCGGATCCGAGTCCCGGCAGGCTTCCAGGCACGTGGCGGGCCCAACACGGGCAGGGCCAGCCCAAGAGGCAGAAGGTTCTGGGGCCACAGCAGGGCCCCTCCCTGGCTTCCCCGGGCCCCACAGACACACAGTGCCAGGCACACATGCACTCGGTCACACTCCTCACTGCCTGGCACACTGGTGATGCCCGAGGGATCCAGGACACAAGGTGGGTGGCACTCTGGCCCCATCCTTTAGGACCCTGAGCCCCGGGTGGGCTCAGCCATGGTGAAGCTCAGGCTGTGGTGGGGACCTGGGGCAGGTGGGACAACACACAGGGACACTCCCCATCACGGTTTCCACAAACACCCTTTAGCAGGAGGAAGGGGCCTGGGGAGAGGAGTGGGGAAAGAACAATAAAAGACGTTTCATAAAAATTCTAAGTCAAATTACTGATAAAACTGCAAAGTGAGCACAGGTTCAAGAGCATCTTGCTCCCTCCCCTCCATGCCCTCCAGACGTCCCGGGGCGGCCGGAGCCACAGACGGACTCGGCCTCTCGCGAGGCTCCAGGCTCTGCAGCCAGGCGCAGGGAAGGCAGCGCGGTGGCGAGTCTCCACTGAAAACCGTTGGGACGGAGAGTTACTGCGTGTCCTCCGAGGGAGGGTGCCCAGCGGCTCAGTGAGCCAGCGCTGCGGCCTCCGGGGCCCCAGCTTTCTTCCGCCTCTTCAGAAGCAGGGGGTTGGAGGCATCTTCGATCTTTTTTATCTTGATCTGCTCGTAGTCGACGCGCATGGTGGCCAAGGCACTGGTCATCTCCTCCTGGGGGGAAGGGACCCAGCAACAGAGACGTGAGGGAGGGAAGTCAAAGCAGGATGAGGGCGACAGAGCAGGCTGGGCAGCGGGTCCAGGGCTGACGGCTGGGCTAACTGAGTCACCAGCCGCCAGCCCTCCCTGGAGGCCCTGCACCAGCCGAGCAGGAAGGCAGAAAGGGCACTGGCCGAGTGGGGAGACCTGGGTTGGTTGCCCCAGCCACTCATTAGCTCTGTGACCTTGAGCAGGTCATCACACCCCTCTCTGGGCCTCAGTTTCCTCATCCGCAAAATGAGAAGACAGTACCAGGTGGCCCCTCAGGTCTTTTTTATTTAGTGATCCTGGGAGTAGAACTGTAGGAGGCAGTCAGCCAAGTTTAGACTGAACAGACTCCTATGCCCCAGCCTGGTGGGGAAGTGTTCAGTCTCTGTTCTGACTGGGCAGAGAATGCAGACAGAAATCCCCCAGACCAGAAGCACCAGGCACCCCCTGAGCTGCACCCCCAAACCCCTCTCGGCCAGTGGTTCCCTCACCTTGACATCCTCCCACCGCTCCTTGTCCTCCTTCAGGACCCGGCTGGTGTGCAGTGGGGTCTGGGGGACCTTTGTTGATTGCTGAGGGGAGAGAAAAGGGGACCAAGTGAAGGCTCGGGAAGGGCAGAGTCCTAGCTAAGGCCTCATCCCAAGGGACAGTTCCCAAGGACCCAGGTTTCGCTGGCCTGCCAGGCTTACCATGATCCAGGGGTGGTTCATAAACTCTGTAATAGTCATCCTCTGAGTGGGCTCTGTTTTCAGCAGGTTCCGGATGAGCATCTTCACTGCGGGTGACACAGGGGACAGAGACAGCTCAGAGGCTACTCTCCCTCTCCTGCTCCTGCCCACAGTCTTCAGGGAGAAGCCAGGGGGTGTTGCATGGGGCAGATGCCCAAGGCTCTGCCCTGAGGACCATCACAGCTATCAGTCCCTGACAGCCCTGCGCCAGGCCCTTCACGCAGGCAGGACTCGCCCAGCTGTCGTGCGAATATCCACAGCTGTGCCACCCACGTGAGAAAGACACCCTCATGGACACATGCATACACACGAGTGCACATTCACACGTGGGCTCCTTACCTTCCTCTGACACTTCTGACCACTCTGGGTTGGGAAATTCATACTGGCCCATTCGGATGCGACTCTTCATGCCCGGAGAGATGGCAAGGCCATGGTTGGAATAGAAGGGCGGATACCCACACAGCCTAAGCCGGGGGTGGGGGGGCAAGAAAAGAGAGAAAGAGTTGGTGTTATTTAGGGGACCTGCACCAAGAATAGGGCAAAAAACAGACTTCTTATAAAGGTCACAGAGAAACTGAGACTCTAATTTAGGCACAATATAGAAAGTCAAGGACAGAGCCCAGGATTCCTATGCACCTAAACCACACCCTTCCCCGCCCGTTAGCTGGTTTATACCCATCCTTAGCTATCAGAACCCACTAAGCAAGGGGCTATGTGGGACATTCCCAGGGACTCCCCATCCAGGAGGAAGATGTTAACCTTTGCCTCTTCCTCTTGTCCCAGGGAGATACAGGCCTCCTTCCACCCCTCCCTCCCTGGCCCCATCTCGGCACACTCACAGGATATACATGATGACCCCCAAGGACCACATATCACAGGACTTGTCATACTTCTCTGGGCCCAGCACTTCTGGAGCTGCAAACCAAAGGTCAGTGTGGGTGACCTGGCCCTCAGGCCCTGTGACCTGCCCCAGTCTCTCTACGGGTGATGCTCCCACCCCAGCCCTCCAGCTCATCATGATGGGGCCATAGTTTGGGGCGGAAGAGGAGTAACCATACCCCAGCCCCGGAGTTGGATGGAGAAGAGCAAAGACCCTTCTCCAAGTGGAACCAAGGGCTCCGATCTTCAGATAAAGTAATTCTTGGCAAGAACCTTTCAGACTCACAACATCCACTGAGTCTGACTGACACACCTGCAAATGTGTCCTGTGCCACCAACGGGGATGCTAGAACCGCATCTGCGGACCAGGCTCCACTGGGAACCTGCCATCGGTGGTGGCTCTTCCGGAGGAAAAATGCCCACGTGCACAAAACACTGCCCCCAGCCTCAGCCAGACAATTCCCTACAATACTTCAACCCCAGCTTCACTCTGACAAGCCCTCCCCCAGGTCAGGTCACCCCAGAACTGGCGGCCAGGGCCTGTGCTCCAAGATCGGAAGAGGGGGCTGGACAAGCCCCGCCTCCTCCGGACTCACCCACATAGTACGGCGTGTAACAAGGCGTGGTCAGCGAGTTGTGGCTGGTGGTTTCCTTGGCAAAGCCAAAATCGGTGAGTTTCAGGATGGCGCTGGGCCTTTTGGAGGTGTACAGGAGATTCTCAGGCTACAGAGACAGAGGAAGAACAATCCTGCTGTGAGGGCTAAAGAAAATCAAAAGGGTGCAGGTAATGTCCTTCCTGCGTCAACAGCCACTTGTTCAGCCCCTGTGACCTGCATGCCATCAGCTGCATGTGACCAGCTAGCTGCCTGCCATCCCAGGGCTTAAGTGTGCTGGGAGATAACCAGCAATGAGCACCACCGGCAGGGACACCAAAGGTGTGACTGTGTGGTGCTGGCTGAGAGGACCACGGGGCTGAGCGTGGCCAGAGGCTTCCCTGCTGGGTTGGGGGTCTGCCCAGAGAGGGGAGACCCTGCAGAGCAGAGAGCAGTGCCTGCCCAACTCTGTCCTTGGGAAGCAGGTAGCAAGGAGACAGGATGACACTGGCAATCCTTCTTGTGGCCACCATGACCCCAGAGCCCTCAGCAGCACCTGAGTTAGAGGTGGGGGTTGGGGGATGGGGAGCAGCTGGTACCTTGACGTCCCGGTGAGCAATGTTGATTGAGTGCAAATATTGAATGGCCTCGCCAATGCTCTTCATGATTTCTGACGCTTCTGTAGAGGGCAGGGGAAGAAAGTCACAGTTTGTCATTTGATTTGAAAACTCAGTACACTAGTCCACCCCCCACCCCACCCCAGGGCAGCCTAAGGCTCCTTACATCCACCACCCACCCAGAAACCAAGACACAAGGAGCCACCAGGCTCCTCATGGAGGACGACAGCTGCCAGCACGCTGAGAGAGGCAGCCGGCACCGCACAGGCCCCTTCGGAAACCCCACTGCCCCACCTGCCAGAGCCCGTCCCACAACAGACCCTTTCTACCTCTTTCTGTGAACGCCTGGTCCCCTCGGTCCTGGATTCGGCTGAAGAGTTCTCCACCGTCCAAACTGAAGAAAAGCCACAGTGAGGTCTGGGGACAACACCCTACTGCCACTACCCCATCACCCCCTTCCCCCCCCAGAATCCAGCATTCCCATTTTCAGCTTCCGGGCACACCTGGCTAGTCCTCAGAAAGAGAGGGCCGGGCGGGCGGCGGGGCCAGGCCAGGCACAGAGCGGGCGGTCGCTTACCACTCCATGACGATCAGTAGACACTTCCTGCCCGCGTACAGGTTCTCGTAGACGTCCACGATGCGCACGATGTGTGGGCACTGGGAGGCCCGCCAGTGCAGCTCCACCTCGCGCCGGGCCTTGGGGCAGTCCTGAAGCATCTATAAGCCAAAGAGCCCATGGAATAACTGCACTGTCTCTGCAGGGGTCAGCGGCTGCTGCCCCCCCTGGGCCCGAGGCCCTGGTCCACGTGCCTGCTGACAACCCCACTGGTGCACCAGAAACCCCCTCTGCCAAGCCAGTCCCCTTGGCGTTTTCCCTGGCAGCTCCTTCTCCTAAATCCTGACTTGGAGCTTCAAAGCTCGCTATCTTCTCAAACAGAAGCCTCGGTACGACCCCTTGGGGCCTCGACAGCCTGTGCAGCTGAGGGCACAAAGTCTGCTCTAGAAGATCGGCAGCAGTCAGGCACGGGAAGCCAAGGGCGAAGGTGGCACGGCGAGAAAGACTGAGGAAAACCAGTGTGATAATAGAGAGAAGAGATTCAAGAATTTGTAAGAAACAGTGCCTCCACGATCCCTCAAACCCAGCACACCAAACCCCAAGCAATGTTCTTTCTACCTCTGTGGTTCACACTTCATTTGACCACAGATGGCCTCAGAGTCAGCCCAAGGTAGACTGCATGCTGACTACTATGAGGTCTGCAACTTCGACCAAGTTATCCAACTCACCACGCCCCATTCACATCCCCTCATCCTTCATGGACAGGGTGGCCAAGGGCATTCAAAGAGCCTGACTCCTTAGAGAGTCTCAGGGGGTTGAATCGTGATCAGTCCAAGCTGGTCTCCTTAAACCCAGGCGCTTTACTAGTGACTGGCTTAGAAACAAGCATAAGATCCAATGTTGGTCAAGAACCTCACATGAAATTGGCTGAGAAGCCTCTGAAAGGGAGCACTAGGACCATACATCAACTCTCCTGCTATGACACCTGGGACCATGACAGTCACCTTGGGGCCACCACTTAGGGAGTCTGCCTAAGAGAATAAACCAACACACTGAAGATGGCAACCAAGAGAGGGGACAGCTCCCTGGATCCTTGCCGATGTCACCACACATCCCTTACCACTTCTTTTTGGTAAGAGCCAAAAAAGCACCCTGATGCATCCCTTTGTAAAAAGGGATAGATGTGTCATAAAAATTAAATGAAAGAATTCTGCAAAATGCCCAGCAGAGTGCCCAGTAAGAAAGGCAAACACTAGAAAAACGAGCACATGTTTATGCTATGATCCATGATATGCTCAACCTTTTCCAATTTCACATTAATTGCCATTTATTTACAGGATGAGAAAACTGAGACTCAGGGGAATAGCATATGCCGGGCTCAGATTTGGGGAAAGGCAGAGTCAGGGTTGGAATCCAGCACTGGTGGACTGCAAGGCCCAAGCCTTTTCCACGACGCACCACGCAGCTTTTAGAGAAGGAATGGAGGCCGACGCTTGTGAGCCTCAGGCCGCGGAAAGCAGACTGGCTTTGCAGAGGGGATTCCAAACAGAAGCCCAAGTTACTCAGTCGCGAGGGAGGTCCCCATGTGATCGTACTGCCACCTAGTGGCCATGTGAAGACACTGCCCAGGTCCTGGGTCGGGCCATCCTCAACTTGACTCATTTGGATGCTCCAAGAAAAAAAAAATTGTTTTGATTTTTCTTTCCCAAGCTTTACAAAGAGGAGGAGGAGGAGGCAATGACTGATTTCATGTGCGTGTAATTTAATCCTACAAGCGTTTATTGAGCTTCTACTATGGGCTCTACATAGTCCTGGATATCAAGACCAAATTGAAGAGTCTTGATTTGAAACTCAGGCTGGGGAGAGGGTGTGTACTAGGAAAGCACATAGAAAATACTTAAAACCCACTGAGACAATGGGCTGTAAGGCTGATAAATTCAAAGGATTCGGGAGCAATAGTTCTCAGAACAGCCCAACAGGAAAGACCTCTATCGCCCCCTATGGGTACAAAGAACTAAAGCCCTAAAAAGAAGAAACAAGTCGTCAAATTTACTCAGAGGCAACATGAGGTCATGGATTTATTTTTAAAGATTTTATTTATTATTTTTGAGAAAGGGGAAGGGAGAGAAACAGGGAGGAAGAGAAACAGCAATGTATGGTCGTCTTTCACCTACCTCCAGCCACGGACCTGGCTGGAGACCTGGCTTGCAATCCAGTTATGTGCCCTGGCTGGGCATCGGACCTGCGACCTTTGGGTTCGCAGGCCAGTGCCTTATCCACTATGCCACCAGCCAGAGCTGGATTAACTTTTTTTTTTTTTTTTTTTTTAAGATTTTATTTCATTATTTTTAGAAAGAGGGGAAGGGAGAGAGGCAGAGAGGGAGAGAGACATCCATGTATGGTTGCATTTCACCTGCCTCCAGCCACAGACCTGACTAGAGACCTGGTTTGCAACCTGGTTATGTGCCCTGGCTGGGGAATCGAACCTGCGACCTTTGGGTTTGCAGGCCAGCACCTTATCCTCTGTGCTACCAGTCAGGGCTGGATTAATTTCTTAACCTTGGAGAGGTCCTTATCTTTCTAAGCCTGCTTGGCAGCTATAAGTTAGGGGTGATGTTACCGACCTACCTAGAGCCACTGTAAAAATCTAATGAAATAACACCTCTAACAGCGCTGCGTGAGCAGACAGGCACTCATCACTGACCAGCAGTGTAACTGTCTCTCATCACATCTGTGCTGAGGCTCAGCACACAGTACAGACAGCACAGGTCATCCACAGGGCGGTAGGCTGGGTTTCTGTCTGCAGCCTGGTGACCACCGCCAGGAACCAGCTCCAAGCTCTAACCAACCTCAGCCGTGCCAAGTGAAGAAACACCGAAGTGCCTGGCCCCTCCTGAAACAAGAGCACACACTCTATGTTCTGTTCTTTCTGCCTTAAGACACATTACGGAGTGGCATCAGGCACAAGAGAACTGCAGTCAGGAGACCCGGGTTTGCACCCACCCCTTCGGGCTTACACACAATTCTTCCCCTGGTTGAGCAAGCTAATGAACCTGGTACAGCACACCTGGCCTTTGGAATCACATACAACTCAAATCCCAGTTCTGCATTTCCCGGCTCACGTCAAGGAAGCCAACTTATTACTTCTGCAAAGGGTTTCTCATCTGTAATTCTGGATTCTATTTGACAACAGTAAGCAAATTGTGCAGTAGTATTTTTTTAATTCTAAGAGAAATATAATAAAAATTTCCCATGAAGACTAGTAACTGACATTCAGGGTCATGTTTATCAAAAGTCCCTGAATGGATGTGAAAACCAACGCAAGCAATGAAAGCAAGACCTTCCAATCAGTCAGGAGGGCAGGCTGGCTGACGTCATGGGGCAGAGCCAGGAAGAGCCAAAGAGGCTTTGTAGACAGCTGTAGGGAGCCTGGAGAGAGGAAACCAAGAATGTGCTAATCTGGAGTACATAGCTAAGTAAAGAACAGCAGGGGAGGTGCCTGAGCTCCAAGCCAGGGAGAGAGACATGGAAAGAAAACAGGATTTCCAAGGTGTTGACAAGGGCCACCAACAGAGGTGCTGCAGAAGGCTTGATCAGAAACCCTGAGAGTCCCCTAGAAAAGGAGCCACCTCCCTGGCATGGAAAACAACAGAGGCCAAAGGGCCCCGGACTATGTCCCCACGAATCTGAAGGAGGGGAGCGCCTCCCACTAAAAAGGCACATAGGCTCTTCAGCAAGGAATGCCTGCCTAGAAGGGACTGTGAAATATTTTAAACCCATGCTAAGCCTGGGACAGATACTGTGGCTTCCCTCCTCCCTCCTCGCTCCTGATATTCTCCTGCGCTGCGTTTGCTAGACTGCAATGCGATAGGCAAGCCAACCTCCCAGTGTGGCAGGGGCCAGGCACCAAGCCACACAGTCCACTGCCTGGAGGGGGTGGGGGGGACCCTAGGGTGAAGGTGGCAATAATGCAAACAAGGGAGCTCTCCCAAAAAACGCAGCTCCTGCCTCTCTGTCTTTGCCGGAACCTGGAGGGTGCTGGGATGGTCCCACCTACCCCTCCCACCAATCTGCCATCACAGACTCACAGGAAAAGAATGGAGAGCAGTCAGCCTTCCAAGCTGAGCCAGAAAAAAGGGAAAGCAGGGCCCAGGCCTGGGGCCCTGCTCACCAGCAAAGCAGATGGAGGACAGGAAGGAACAGGCCCAGGCCCCAACCCCAAGGGAGCATCCCCTCCATAACGCTCCAAAACCACTTAACAAGTTTTCAATCCCTTCGTGCCTCAGTTTCCTGTCTCTTCACCAGAATAATAGTACCTATCTATAGAATCGAATAATATGCATGTACATTATGTAAACTACCAAGAGTGGTACTTGGCACCGGAGTAAGCAGTGCTTTAGTGTTTGCTAATTGATCTGCCCCTCCCACCCCTCACCATTTCAGAGTCCCATGGGGGTGGGGAGCCAGACTCCCAACTCCTGCCTATCTCATTGAAGGTGCTAGCACTGGGCAGAGAGGGGGCGCCCAGAACACTGGAGTGGGGGGGCCTTTGGCATCCTGGCCCTGAGCAATCCCGCTGCCTCCCTATCCCACTTCAACTGGACATCTGGCGGCGGGGCTGCGATGTAATGGGAGAAGCCATCCCTTCCCAAGAATGACCTTGTGCCAAGTGATGCGAAGGTCTGAATCAGGCGGTATTGCTCCTGCGTGGTGCTTCAGTTAAACAAGGCAGCCTCCACGCTCCCAGCAGCGGGTTAAGTCACGCACCGTCCCCCAACTTGTACCACACAGAGAGGGCTGAGGCTGTCCTGGAGGCTGTCCAGGCGGAAGAAAAGAGGACCTGGGAAGGAGGGTTGCTGCTGGGGGCAAGTCTGAGCAACCTCCTCCCGAAGAGCTGAGCAGGCAGTAGGCCCCAGACCCCAGGCGCAGGGGAAAGGGAGCCCCTGCCTCCACAGGGTGCTCTGTTACTTGGGCACTAGGTAGTGGCAATGGGGACCCTCACAGCCATTCCACACCCCCCGCAGGAGGAAGCATCCCGCGTTCTAAACACCAAAACTCAGGCTCAGAGGCACTAAGCGATTAGTTCAAGGCCTTCCAGCCAGTTGTGGGGGGCAGGGCTGGAACAGGACCTCCGTTCCCACTGCCCCCAAAGCCTCTTGCTCACCACCCATGGCAAGGCCAAGGGGACAGAATCTGCCCAAGGCTGTGGTAGCAACAGCCAAAAGTGGGGACTGAAAATGTGCATAAGCCTTAAAGTGCAAACCCTTTGACCTTAAAAATTTCTTTAGAATTTTACCCTAAGGGACTAATCACGGATGTAGTTTTAAGGATATGGAGATATGTATGTGTGTGCGTGTGTGTATATATATATATATATATATATATATATATATATATAGTATATGTATACACACACATATGTGTATATTTAGGCATATCCCAATAGTGTTTACCTGAACTAAAAATGGCTAACAAGCTGAGTGCCCAGCAACAGCAAGAGATTCAGCTATACAATCTACAATATTTAAAGTGATGTTTCTAAATAATATTTAAAGGAAATTGGTTCATATTTATCTAATAGCTTCTCAGTCATCATCATTGCCACCGTCTATTCTTTTTTTTTGCAGCACAAATCCCAACATGTAAACTTATTTATTAGAAAGTATCTGGTAGTAAGTGGAAAAGCAAGTTACAAAGCCTGTGAACAGTACAGTTCTATTTCTACATATGTATATACATACACACACACACATACAGGTAGATATACATATGTGTATATGTAACAGTATATTCATAACTCAGTAAAAGTTAATGGTAATTATATCTGAACGATAGGATTACAAGCCACTTAATTTTCTTTATTTTATCTTCATTTTCTAAGTGATTTATAATTAGCATATGAGGTCTGTCCCAAAAATATTGGCCATGCAAACTGTTTTGATTATACTGCCACTGGTTTGATACTTTCGGGACAAACCTTGTACAGTATATACTCTTGAAGAGGCAAAGAAGCTTAGCTCTCCACATTTTAATTGGAGGCTGTCATCCACACCCCTACATGGCCAGGGCACAGTGGCTTGTCACTTGCAGGCAGCTCTGCCAGGCGACTCCACCACCCAAAGTCCATGGACTTCAGAGTCTTGGAGCCTCGAGAAAAAAAGCAGCTCATGCCCAGGGAGAAGATAAGGAACATGTGTAATGCAGCTACTGCATTATTCACAGGTCCCAACCTAGCCCTCCTGAGCTCCCCAGCTAGGACTGGAGCATCCAAGTCCAGCTCAAAGATCTTCGGCCTCTCCTTCCAGCCTACACCCTGGGGAACTGGTCACCAGCCCCCGCCCCGCCCCCAAGCCCTGTACTGGCAAAACAGGGAGGTGTGAGGTCACAAGGCTGCAGGACCAGAACACAATGTCCTTACATCATTTCTTATCTCTGCAGGGTCCATCCAAAGCCTCTATCCCAGGATGTGCAGCCAGGCAGGGACACGGGGAGGAGACACACAGCACAAGCAGGACTTGATCTCACCTTCCAGGAATGCCATCCCTCAGCAAAAGCCTGCAGCATCCAGTATGCGCCACACGCTGGTTTGGTACTTAACAGAGAATGCGACAGGTAAGGCCTGTGCCCCAGTGGGACTTATATTTTAATGCATGAGGTACACAATAAACCAGAGTTTTTGTTTTTAGTTTTTAACTTCTAATTGTACATTGTGATTTATGCTGCAGGGGAAATAAATAAGGGAGCTGCCTCAGCACTGGTGGTGAGGGGGGCTCTCTCGTCCCCTAAATTACAGAGAGCTGCTAAAATAAAAGGCTGGGGAACTGGGCCACAGGTCTCTTCATCTGGCCCGGCTGGGGAACATGAGAGATGACAAACAGCTAAGTCTTGATTGAGATGATGCTTTTCCTCCTCATCTACTGGGGATGGGGAGTGCACCCAGGCCCAGAACCTTGGCCAAGGCCAATGGGGAGGAGGTGACGGACGGTCCTCCCCCTGAAGCAGGTCTAAACATCAACCTCACAGCAGGTCCGTCTCACCTTGGAAGGTCACTGTGATCATTGTCATAAGGTCCACAGAGGTACATCATTGAGGCCTCTCATGTTGGCACACATGTTCCCAAACATGGGTTGGGAGGGAAAAGCCTCTGTTACTGACTTTCATTCATGCGATGGAGGAAATCCCCACCCAAAACAAAGCCGAAACTTACAATGGGAAACCCAGTTGCAAAAGCCACGCTGAGGTGATGCAGCCTTTCTTGTGGCCCCCGCCGCCCTTGATCCCCACCACCTTTCCAGGGCGCCCAGAGGACCAAGATTCCACGAAAAGGCAGGAGCCTTAAAAGCCACACAGTAAAAGACGATATTGTTGAAATATTTGCAACACATGATGGCTAAAAGGCTAACTTAACTCGGCAAATCAACTGTAAAAGATGAACAATCCAATATAAAAATTGAGCAAAGAATAAGATTACAGGCAGCTCAAAAGCAAAGAAATACAGATGATGGCCAACCAGAAGATGCTGGATGCAACTCATTAAGAGAAATGTTTATAAAAACAATGGTAATGATTTCACAAGGATGGCGAAACTTTTTTAATGTTTGGCCAGTAACAAAGCAAAATAAAACTCCTGGGTTTATTCAAAAATTTGGCGAGGAAAGAGCACTCTCTCATATATAATTAGTAGGGATCCAAACTATTATTTTTTAGAGGAACTTGGTCATAGCTATCAAAATTGGAAATGTTCAAATCTTGGATGCAGCAACTACCCAGACAGGAAATCACCCTATAAATGTGTTCCCTAAATAATTTTAATAGCAAGAAAAAAGGAAAAAAGAAAGAAAGAAAGAAAAGAAAAGAAAAGGAAAGAAGGAAGGAAGGGAGGAAGGAAGGAAGGGGCAATAACCAAAATGCCCTGCCCTAAGATGCTGGTCAGGTAAATGGCAACAAAAATACACACCCGAGTTTTGTAGAGCCTTGTAAGGGGGAGGTCACACATCAGGGCTGTAGGAGAAGAGGCTATGAATCAATAGTCAAGCAGACAGAGAACAGGATGACACTTTAGCTTCACCATTAATGATCTAATTTTTTAATGGAATTGCATTCTCATTCTGTAACTTTTTCTTTAAAAAAAAAAAGAAAAGAAAGAAAACAACGAAGGCAGCTGTTAAGATTTTACTGAAATTATTTTTAGAGAAAGGGGGAGGACGGGAGAAAGGCAGGGAGAGAAACGTCCATGTGGGAGAGAGATCAGTTGCCTCCCATATTTGCCCCAACCGGGAGGACCTGCAACCCAGGCATGTGCCCTAACTGGAATCAAACCAGCATCCTTTTGCTTTGTGGAATGAGGCCCAACCAACCTAGTCACACCAATCAGAGCTGTAACTAATAATCAGGCCCTGGCTGGTGTGGCTCAGTGGACTGAGCATCGGAATGCAAACCAAAACATCACTGGTTCAATTCCCAGTCAGGGCTCATGCCTGAGTTGTGGGGCCAGGGGCCAGGTCCCAGATTAGGGACGCATGAGAGGCAACTGATCACTGTATCTCTTGCACATCCATGTTTCTCTCCCTCTTTGGCCCTCCCTCACCCTCTCCTTAAAAATAAATACATAAAATATTTTAATTTTCTTTTTTTAGAAAATTGAAAGTATAATCAGAAAGATAAGAAGCAAACACATCAAAAGGTTAATTAATGATTAATTCTAAATGATGGTAATATAGCTGACAATTTCCTTTGTTGTGGTTTTTAATTTCCAAAAATACAATACCAAACAGAATATAAAATAATACCCCATTTGGATGTTTTTGTTTTTGTTGTTTGGTTTATTTTTTAAGGCAGCGAGAAGAAGATATAGGGACTTATAGATGCTTAAAGTTTTCTGAAGGAATCTACCCCCAAAAGGTACATTATCTGTGATAACCACCAGGATATAGTAGGTACTGGAGAGAAGATAGTATTATTCTCTTATTTTTTTATATCTTTCTATTGTTTAAATGTTTGCCATCTGCATGTATTTTCATAACTGAGTCAGGGTGTTTACATTCTAAAGTGCAGTATGCCTCAGGTCTGACACTGACAGTGTATGAGCGGGGACCCCAAAAAAACCAGAATTTATTGAAAACTGTGCATTTATTCTTACATATTTGTACTTCGGTCACCTTCAAAGTACTGTCCAGTTGATGTGATACACCTATCGGGACCTTTTCCACTGCTCAAACCAGTTTCTGAATTCATCAATGGTGCCTCTAAGTGCTTCCGTCACTTTTTGTTTCACCTTTTCCACATCAGCAAAACATTCCCCTTTAAAAACTTTTTGACATCAAGGAAACAAAAACAAAGTCACTCAGGCAAGACTGGGTGAATAGGGTGGGTGGGACACAGGGGTCATGCTGGTTTGGGTAGAAAACTGCTGAACTCTCAGCACAACGTGGGCAGGTGTGCTGGCAAATCACCCATCGTGAAACAGGCTGAAGATCCTTCCCAAAAAACCCCACTGAAGCTGCACAGTCTCCCACAACAACGCCAGGAGGTATGCTGAGCCACTGGGCCCCTGGAACTCTCACCCAGCAGGGAAACCTGTGCTCTAGAGGCCTGCCCTCTAGAAGATGACTCTGGTGTTTCGGGGCCTCCCTCAGTGCCTCAGAGCAAGCCAAGCTTCCACTAGCGAGGGAAATAAGTGGAGATGCGGAGCCCCACCCTGGCCACAGGAAGAAGGACTCGGTATGACTCTAAGTATGAGAGCAACGGAGTTGATAATAAAGGCCTGGCATCCTCCTGGAGAATGTAACCAAAATATGGTGACGAGCAGGCCAAAGCCCCAAAGTACCGCCGCCAACACTTCCGGTGCTCATGGACAGGAACACCACACGTGGCTGGGGTGTCAGGCCCTCCAGAGCCTGGGGTAGGAAACTGAAAAGTATGGGGTAGGAAAGCTGGAGGACAGATATTTTTGTCTCTGCTGGCAGATGATTTTGACTTCGAAAGAGAAAGAAATTTTCATGTCGACTGCGCCAACATGTGCCAGGTGCACTTTATATATAGAAAGAAAGCTAGATGCAAGCCTCGAAGAGCCCTCTCAAATAGAGGCAACTGCTGGCTCCACGTACAGGTGTGACCACCAAGGCCCGGTAAGTAACCTACCCAGGGCCACAGGCTGGAAAGTGATAGACCCAATTCAGACTCTACGCTCCAAGTCCTTTTCTTTCCCCACTACAAAGGAGGCTTTGCAAAAACCCTGAGATTCTAACATTGGTTGACTGGTGCCCTATCTCATTGCTCCTAAATGTCTCCCCTCCCTGCTCTGTTCACAGGCCTCCACCCCAGTTATCTCTGAATCCGTCAGGGCCAGCACAGAGCTTAGTGCAGAAGATTAAAAGGCATCACTACGGGCTGTGGCCTGCAAGACACAAGGCACCTTTCCCTGGGACGTGAGGTAGACCATAGGGTAGGAAGAAAACACACTGAACTCTCCAAGTTGGCTGTACGCTAAAATATGAGTGGCAGGAAGAAAAATGTCATGTTCTTTGCAGTATCTAGGTAGACTTTTGAAAACCCACAGAGATGGAGAAACCACCAGGAGAAATTAAGATGGAAGAGGTCCAGGAACACCGCTTCTGGTCCTCACAGTCTTTCCTCCATCAATAGAACCCTGCACAGCTGACAAAGCAAATTTAAAATTTTACCTGGAAATAACAAATATCATCTCATCTCTATCACTCTAATTTAAGGAAGAAGATTCCTGGCAAGTATACCTTAATCAACAGATGTAATGGGAGGTGAGAGACAGTGGAAGAAGAGAAGGGTCTTATAAATCAAGAGGCAGTGTGCACACACACGCCCACACATGCCCGCCACTCCTTGACAATTTCACAATACCACTTGCCTAAGAATGGAGGACAACTGAATAAGGTAAGAAGGAAAAACAACCATATATGGTAATACCTGGGAGAATACATGCTCAGGCAGAAGATGTAAACCATTCATTCTTTCCTACTCAGCAAAAATGGCTCAGATGCAAGACAGAGCTCAAGGTACCCAACGTGGACACAAGGACATCTGAAAGAGAGAGATGTCGGTCTTGTCCTACAGAGTAGGGCAACTAATAAATTCTTGTCTTGCTTTACTAAAGAGTTTCTTCTCTCACACAGTCTAGGATTCAAGGAAGGAAACTACAAGCCGAAACCCAATTCTGACCACAGAGCAAAGTCTTCACTAATAAACTCTGTTTAAAGGGAGGAGAAGAAAGAAAAAAAAAAACCCCACACACTCAAAAAAAAACCCGACTTAGCAAAAACAATACAAACAAGAATTCCACATTAGGAAGTTAATTTTTTTGCGTTCATAGAAGAGAAGAAAAAACCTGGAGACAAAAACAATTGTTTAGCCTAGATTTCCAGAAAACCAATATTTAGATGGTGGCACAAGGAGCAGATGAGCAGAGATCCCCAAAGGGAATGCATTTTGAAAACTATGTCCTGCCCTTTAACAAGTGGCTGTGATCATCTAAAGCACAATAAACCTACAAAAGAAATGAGAAGCAGACAGCCACAGATGGTAAGGCCACAGCAGAGGCAGCTCTTATGAGCTCACATATTAAAGGATATGTGAAAAGACATGAGCAACTGCCCATAACCAGGACAGGCCCAAAGAGAGTGGTTCATGAAGCAGAATGAGCAGAGCTTGTAAAAATGCAAGAACTATGAGAAGCATGCCTTAAACCTATACGCCAAGCTGTAAGAACCAACCAAGGGAGGAAGTGGGCCCGTCATGGGGACAGAGGCCAGAATCTACAAAAATAAGATTTGGGGGAATGTTCATCTCCATATGTCCCACTGAAACTTTGAAGAACACTCTTCAGATGGAACAAGCCCCACATGTACACACACTCAAGGGAAACCTCAAATCCAAGAGAGACCAAGAGCCAATTTACGATCACCCAAGGGTGAGACTGGGTCAGAAGAGGCCAATCTGAGAAGAATCTCACCCAGAACGTAGAAAGAATGCGCAGGTGATTCCAGAACCACAGCTGGTCCTGAGCTGGACAATGTCCTGCTTTCGGACAGCACGCCTTCCCTCGGCACCCACTATGCGGCACATGCTAGGCTCCACACTTGGGCATCCAAAGAGGCCAAGGTCTAGTCAGGAATCAGAAGCCATCTATAAACAGCACTGTTGATTAGAAGGACTGCTCAGCTTCTCATCTGATTCTGGCAAAGCTCTAGTACAGATCACGAACGGGACCACCACCACCCAGCCTGGGTTCCATGCAACTAGCCCGATTACCATTTTTTTAACAGGGTTACTAAATTACAGACCAAAGGTCAGGTACACAGGGCTTGACTCCTATAAAAGTATACAAAGTCTCCTGGCAGACCTTTGGGATGAAAAAGAAAGGGGGAAGGTGGGATTAGATGACAAATATTTCCATAAGACTCACAACTGGTATAAATGACCAATAATAACATGTCATTTCATGGATCACACTGCACTCACTGCCCCTCTCACTTGCTCCCCAGCCTCAGTTAATGACAATGACATCACCATCTCACCAGACTCTCAGATATAAATCTCCATGCAGGCATTCTCTCCCCACTCCCGCCCTCACCCCCTGAGGCAATCCAATTTTGTCTTGGAAAGATCTCACAAATCCATCTTCCCTGTTCCAGCCCAGCCGCCACTTGCTTCGTTTCCTGCGCTCTTGGGCGCTTTTACCTGGTTTCTAGATGGTAGCTCAGCTCTTCGTGAGTCAACCGTTGGAAGACAGATCTGAGCTTCCTTAGGACTATCGGGATAAAGCCCAAATTCCTTAGCTTGGTCTTTCTAAGCCCCTACCCAACGCACTCCCTCACCTGAGATACCCCGAATTTGGTGTCCTCAAACAAGCCGTGCCTTCATAGCCTCCAACAGCCACGGCAATGCCGCCTCCTCTGTGAAGCCTGGGGGCTTCCAGGCGGTCAGCCCCTGTCCGCTCTGCTCCCACAGGCCTGCTAAACTCCTACTTCAGCACTCACAGGTATGTTCCCGAGACCGGTCGTCCTCCTGTCCGACTGTGCCCCTTGGAGTCTGATTCCAAGATCTGAGGCTCGACCCACGGCACTATGGACTTACTCCGAATCTGCTTGTTGGCTGACCCCAGCCAGAGACCACCTCCAGTGACAATCCAAGGAATGCCACTTTTATCTTTGCCTAGCATTTTACCAGCAAGACGGCTGAAGACAGAGTGGACAACAAGCTCATCAAACTTGCAAGCGACTAAACACTGGAAGTGGGCTAAGATTTTTAGAAAACTGCGTAAGTGGAAACATGGGCTAAAAGTAACCCAAAACAAAGTCATATGAGAGCATCCAAAAAGATCATCTAAACAGCTTGTGATGAAAGGGACCTACCTCAAGTCAGAGCCGTATCACACCAGGAGTGAGAGCAAAAGTTCTGAAGCTCCTCCATTAAACTCACAGTGGGACCCTGAAAGTCCCAACCTTCTTAGATCTCCAGTTTCCTGCAGCACAATACAGATCACAGTATCTACCTCACAGGGGTGTCATTTCATTAATTAGTAATACTAATCATGTATTTGCAATTAGAAGTGTGCCTAGCCCTCATTGGTGTGACTTAGTGGGTTGAGTACTGGCCTGCAAACCAAAAGGTCACTGGTTTGATCCCTGATCAGGGCACATGCCTGGGTTGCAGGCTGGGCCCCCACCTGGGGGTGTGAGAATGGCAACTGATTGATGAGTCTCTCACACATTGGAGTTTCTCTCCCTTTCTTTCTCTCTTGCTTCCCCTCTCTAAATAAAAAATAAAATAAATAAAAAGAAAAAAAAATTATTGTGTCTAGCTAAAAAACTCTACTATTATTATTATTATTATTATTATTTTTTTTTTTTTGCTGCTGTTGTTTTATTATTATCAGATACTTCCAAGAAAAGAGAAGCTGTAAAGTACTATGGTTAAAAAAGCAAGGACCCTGGAATTAGACTGTCTCAAGTTCAAATGTCAGCTCTAATCTTAGTAACTGCCTAACCTTTGGTAGTTATTTCACTTTCTCATCACTGTCTTCATGAATTAAATGGGGCTACTGATAGTATCTGTCAGATATATTCACTTCAGCATTCTTTCAAATGGGAAAGAAAATGGGAGACAAACTAAACAACCATTACTAGAAAACTGATCAAATAAATGATGGTACATCCACAATGATGCATAAAATAACTACTATGCAATTATCAAAAATAAGGTTGATCGAGATGTATACTGAGATTGAACTTTCTCCCCAAAAAGATATTCTTCCATGATAAAAGCGAATTGTAGATTGATACATGTAGCCTGATTCCATTTTTGTAAAATGTTTTGAAAAAGAAAAAGAAATGTTTGCAAATATACACAGCCTTTGCTCAGTACAGTCATGTGGAATCACAGAAATGACTACGTAAAGCAATCTTAATCACTGCTGAAAAAAGGTTAAGATTGTTCCATGACCTTGGGAAAGCTTGCCAAAAATTCAAAACTCTGTCAGTTATAAATGAAGAGAAATGAAAAAAATAGTAAAACTAATATTTATTTAGGACACTGTAATTAAAAAAAAAAAATCAAGACACGCTGAGAATGAGCGTAATTTCTTGGTAAAAACCTTATCCAACAGTGCTTGTTGCAACATGGGAAACAGCTCATGCATCTTTTCTAACTTCTGCAAACTATCACGCTCCTTTCTAAGTTTGGATCGGTTTCCCCCATTTCATCCTTCGTACTTTTAATGTTACAAAATAACCTCCAAGAGGGCCCTCGATGTGGAGTTTTTTTCCAGTGTCACTTCCTCTGGAATTACTTCATATCTCTTGTCATAATCACTTACGTCGGTGAGTTCGTCTTTACCGAGATCCTCTGGCTGCATCCGTGGTCTTGAACAGGGACAATGTCAACATTCCTACAATCAGTTATTTAGTCTATCGTTCTTTTATGCTCAGCTCACACTTTTCATTTCTTGGCTGAAATTTCAGCTTTGTATGCCAATTCCATCTTTTGATTATCTATTTTCATAAAATGTCACATCTCACCACTAGGAGACATGGAGGCACACAGCTGCACACTTTCCTGTCTACACGTGAACTCAGCAACAGATGGGCAATGACCCACCAGCAGATTCTGAAAGAAGGAACATGAATGGTCACCGGTCGTAACACACATCTGTTATGTACATGGTGATTTGTGGACTAAAGAGCTAGTAGCCCAGCCTGTACTCCACACAACTCAGAGTGAATTGATACACCATGGCAACTGGAATTGGAGCCGTGAGGCTGGGGGACGAGTGTTATTTAAGGAAACCATGACGAATGAAACCCATGCATGCTGGAACCATGACAAGCAAGGTCTTAATACTCAAGTATATCCATTGAAGAGTAACAATGGCGACCTTTTGGGAAGAGCTATTTCCAATAATTAAGTTCTACACCTTAGGAATGGTTTCAACCTGAGATGACTTTCCCCCACAGGCAATGTTTGAAAATGCCTGGAGATATTTTTGATTGTCGCAACTTGGGGGGGCCTGAAGAGGATTGTAATTCGGATCTGTTAGATAGAGGTCAGAGATGCTGCTAATTTCTTAGAAGCTCAAGTCAATCCCCCACAACAAAAATTATCTGGTCCAAAATGTCAATAGTGCCAAAGTTGACAAACCTGTTTGAAACCAAATAGCTTTTATGAAGTTATTTTTAATAGTACCTTTCTCATTAAATGATGGCAAAGATTATGAGATCATGGCAAGTAGAACACATAATATTGCTATGGTTTATTAATTAATGAAAATGCTATTAATATCACTCTAATGACTTCAAGCTAATTTACCTTTTTTTTTTTTTTTTAAGATTTTATTTATTACTTTCAGATAGAGTGGAAGGGAGAGAGGTAGAGAGGGAGAGGGACATCAATGTATGGTTGCCTTTCACCTGCCTCCAGCCACAGACCTGGCGGGAGACCTGGCTGGAAACCCAGTTATGTGCCCTGGCTGGGGAATCGAACCAGCGACCTTTGGGTTCGCAGGCTAGTGCCTAATCCACTGTACCACTGAATAAGTATCTTAATGCCACCTTAGACTTGTCATATTTTTTTACAAATGTCAACTCATTAATGCCATGATGTGCCTGTCAAAAAGTTCACATCACCTTTCAGCTCACTGACAGATCAAGTACTTAGATCAAGACAGGAGTCCAGACCCAACCCACACTCTGCCTCTCAGACCACATCTGAGAGCCTCAGCGCTCACTTCTGGGCTACGCATTCAAACAATTTCCAAAGGATGGTGACCAGGACGCTGAATGCCTGAGAACCCTATCACATTGAGAAAAGGTTCAATAAACTGGGGCAATTAGCCTGAAGCAGAGAAACCCTAAAAAAGTAATTCAGAAACGGTCCTGAAATTCTGTAGGGCTGTCACAGAGAAGAGAGCTCACTAAGAATGGTCCTGGGTGGTTCCCGAGGTAGAAATGACAAGGAGCTCTCCCACAAAAGGAGGGCCTGGAAGGTAGTAAAGCGCCCTATCCCTGGAAACATTCAAGCAGAGGCTGTCAGTGGGTTTTCAGGGGACTCCTACATTGAGTAAGAAAATAGTCTGGATAAGCATTAAGGCACTTAATACAACTTTGAGTGTAGGATACGAGAGGGCAGCAAGATAGAGTCAGGAACAAGAAGTAACAGTCTCCTTTGACCCAGCAATCCCATTCCTAGGTGCTGACCCAAGAAATGAAAACATCGTTCCCACAAAGACGTATACACGAATGTTCACGGGAGCTTCTGTCATCATAGTCAAAATTGGAAATATGCCATCAACAGGGAAGTGGACAAGAAAATTTCATCATATCCCTACAGCATAATACTACTCAGTATAAGAAACAGACTACCAATACAGGTAGTATGACCCTTACAGAGAAGAGTTCATACTGATTATTCTATTTATATGATGTTCCAGAACAGGTAAAACTAATACATGGGGGGAAATCACCAGAAATGAGAAGCCTGGGAAGGAGCATGAGGGAACGTAGGGGGGTAATAAAAATTTTTTATTCTACATCTTGACAGAGGCTTGGGCTGCATGGATGGAAGCATTTATCAAAACTCATGAAACAATACACTTCAACTGTGAGCATTTCACTTTATATCCATTTTGCCACCAAAAATAAAACTAAATGTATGAACAAATATTTAACTAATATTTATGCACACCAAAATGTTTAGAGGTGAAGTGTGCTGATGCCTGCAACTTGCTATAAGACGTACCCCCCAAAATAAGACATTCTGATAAATGGACAGAGAATTGGAAGGATGGAGAAACATGCGACAAAGCAAGAAGAGTAAATTGTTAATGACAGAATCTAGATTGGCTGGGTACGTAAGTGTTTACTGCACAATTCTTTCAAGTTTGCTGCATATCTCACCTGTTTCATAATAAAAGGGGGGAAGGAACAGCCAGTAGGGAGCACGAAGAAAAGAAGAGGTGGCAAGGGGAAGAAGTGAGACTGTTTCCGCCCATACAGTGGCCTCTCCAAGGCACACGTGCACAAAGCCTGGCTGACCTAGAGACAAGGGATCTTAGCCAGGATGGAGACCATGGGAGGTTGATGCGCAGCCCTCTGTGGTCATAGCACCTGTCCCCATGAGATCAGCTCCATCACTACCTCACTCTGCGTCCAGGACAATCTCTGCCCCTTTCCGGCCTTGATACCTTCCCCTGGACTGAAGGGACCAGTTCAGAGGATCCTTAAAGCGCTTTCCAGCTCTGTTTCCCACCAGTTTCCTACATGCAAAGGGCACAGAGCTTGCAACTGTGTCAGCTGGGTACAGCTAGCTCTCAACTGCCTGCCTGTAGATTGGCCACAGCAAATACGGTGAGCAGGAGAACCCCACCCCGCCCCCCAACACACAGCAGGGTTTCTGGGACACAAACCTTGGGAAGCCCAACAGAATTAAGGAGATACATTTGCTGGAGAGGAAAAAAAGGCCTTGATATTTTTAGACATCCAGTTTCAATCATTTTTAGATGATCTACTCCACTGTCTCTCCCTCACCCCAAAGGCATGGATAATTTAAACTGAACTGCATGAAAGACTGTCAGGCTCTCTGTGGTCTGATCTACCTGCTCTCTAGCTCTCTACCCCGAGGACACACACCCTGGAGAACACCAAGTGATAGAAAGACAGGACAGAAAGCTGGCTGACCCAGTTCTAGTCCCCCCTGTTAACTTGCTGGACCTGGACAAAAATCACTTTCATGGCCTCTTCCTCTGAAAATCTAACATACTCCTAGCCTACCTGAGGTCTAAGGTTTCTTCCAACTCTAAATTCTTTGGAATCATTCTTTCTCCCTGGATAAGTAATATAACCTTGAAATTTGTTTAGTTTTCAAAAACCATCTCATAGACACAGACACAGAATGGTGGTTACCAGAGAGGAATGGGTTGAGGGAGGGAAAAGTGGGTATATCACACTATAATCCTGTACACTTGAAATTTATATAAGGTTATTAACCAATGTTACCTCAATAAATTTAATTTTAAAATGTTTAGTTTGCTTATATTCTATAGCCCTTCTTGTGTAAGATCATCATTAAAATTGCCATCTAGGTGGATCCAGCACAATCCTCATTGCAGGCACATGGAGACAAAGGGACAGAGGGTTTAAGACATTTGCCAAGGTGCCACAGCTGGTGAGTGACAAAGTCAGGGCTAAACCCACGGTCCTGAGTAGACCAGGGAACTTCCTGGAAAAGCCCTGGGGGCCCCAGGAACCTGTCCTAGATTTCAGTGCCAATGATGTCCCCTGTTTCTCTGCCTTACCCACTCAAGAGTCTTGTGCTCCTGTCCTCAGATCTTAAAGGGGAGGGGAATGCGTGTGTGCTTCTCAAACCAAAGACAGTTACCTCATAAACCAAAAACACCTTCTGGCAGAACGTCCTTCTTCCCACCATTCTCCTGGGGAGCGAGGACAGGGGGGTGGGGAGGGCCAGACAGCTTAGAGGTCAAGATTTGGAAATGGGAGCCCTGGAGCCTGGAGGAAATCTCTGGAGTGCCTGGAGTTGGGGAAATCCCACTCCTCCCCAGGAATAACCATGACAAATCATCTAGGGAAATCTGGGATCCTCATCATAGAGGACAACAGGGCCCCTAGCCTAGGACCAGATGCGCCACAGCTGCAAGTGTGGCCATGACAGGAAATGGAGGCCCAGCAAGGCTGGGACCTGTGAAAAAGAGCAAAGGGAGCTGTGCAGCGCCATCCCTCCCCACTCCATGCCCACTGCACAGCTCTGGGAGGCGCAGGGAGACCACCAAGGAGAGATGACAGGAATGGCACCACCAACAACCCTGAGTGGCCACCGGTGAATGGCTTAGTCGCACCACCAGAACCTGGGAAGAGCACATGTACAGGTTCTTCTGAACAAGCGGAACCCCACTGCAGGGTAAGAAAGAACTTCCGTAGCGACCAACTTGTCTAGAAGTGACCTGAGTGCATTCCCAGCTGTGATGATGCATCCCTGGCTGATGGAGGAAGAAGGGAGTCTCTGCACTCCTCCCCAGTCCTCCTCCACCCTTATCCAACACCCACCTCGGTGAGCTCAGAGCTTCCTGGCAAGAGCTCTCCTCTGGGGGCCACAGCAAGTCCGTGGGGTCAGAGTCCCTGGGCCTCCTGGGACACTGGAGCCTGGAAATCTGTCTGCAAACGCAGCCCCAGTTAGCAACAGCAGCTAATATTCCTGTTTCCCAATCCAAAGCCTGGCCCACCCAGACTTGCTATGCAGGGGAACTGAAGGATGGCATCTGCCCCTTCCCCTAACCCAGGCAACCATCAGAGAGGGTCTGGGTACACTCCTCTCCCACCTGCGTGACACTGGCCCCTGTGGCTGTGGCTGGAGCTGAGGAAAGGCAGGGAGAAGGCCAGAGGAGCTGGGAGGTGACAGACATCTTATCCTAGTTCCTAAGGACAGACTAACTCCTCTCCATTTGGGTCAGTGAAAGAAGAAAAGCAGCCTGACAAAATATACCTATGTACACACACAAAGGTAGGAGATCCTGGGCCTGCCTCAATCGCAGCGAGGTCTGCTCACGCTGGAGTGCGTGCTTCCCAGCGAGAGGGGCTGAGTCCCACCCACACGCCCATCTTCCCCCAGTTGCCACTTGCCCCTGAAAAAGCTGTCCCAGGAGGGTGCTGAGGCCTGCAACAGGCTCAGGAACTCCCTGCGTTTGTTCCAAGTGAAGAACCCAGGGGGGCCTCCCAGGCCTTCCTCAGGGAGCCGGCCAATCATTCATATCCATCTCCCGTCATCACAGTTCCGAAAACAATTCTACTCGGAACTCCCCAATTTTAGAACTCCGAGTACTTTAGTAAACCGACGTCACAATTCTGAACCTTAAATCTAAACCGAACGCCTTGACCTCCCTGCCCTGAAAGCCAAGTGCCTTCCACTCTGTTCCCCACTCCGAAGCCCTTCAGTTGACGAAAAGGGGCGAAAACATCCAGCCCACCTGTCTCTCCCGGGCAGCTACCCTGCAGGTTCAACACAACCTCCCCCATCGCGCAGGAGAGGGCAGAGATGAGGGAGCTAAATCTTGCTCCCCTCCACTCCCAGGATTAGCAAGCAGCTGCCCTGGGATCACCAGCCCCTCCCTTCTCTGACACTGAGGAGCTCTCAGTGGCCTGGGCCTCAAGCAGGGGTGCCTGCTCCCTGCTTGTCCACCCCCCACACTGCAAACTGCCGCTTCCCAGGCATGACAGATGTAGCTACTATTCAGTACTTCAAGCCCGGACAAAAGCCTCCTCCAGAAGCACAAAGCCAGCAGGGAGGCAGACAGGGCCAGCTTCAATAGAAGCCACCTGCCAGAGGCCCTTCTCTGCCACACCCCCCAGCACTCATTCACTCACACACACACACACACACACACACACACACACACATTCTTCGAAGCCTCTCAAACCTGTGCTGACCTAGAGTCAGGTGAATTCTCTCCCTGAGCCCCGGGACAGTTGTTCCTGAGCAGGGAGACTGTACCGCCATTTTTCCAATAGATTCTGGAGGATGTTAGTAAATGACAAGTGAAAAAGCAGTCCTACGTATATGCCAGGAGCACTAGGCTATGAAACCTCATACAGATTCTTTACTACGGAACATGCGCACTGCAAAATGCTTCCCAGTTGTAAGGGACATCATGGAGCATCTCGGGACTGGCATTCCACCCACACGTTCCAGGGCTGCAGTGCTGGGGGAAGTGGGTGCTCTCCCCTCCATGCCCACCCAGCCCCGGTACACAGCTCCGCTGCCATTTCGAGCATAAAAGAAATACTTTTCCCCTCAATAAGCTTCCAGTGAACAGGACATACATTTATGGCATCATCACTGTTCAATTCAACTGGTGATGAGCTCCTGCAAAGGACCATTGAAACTTCATCAAAGAGACTAAACCTTTGCACCCATTCAAGCCAAGCATGACTGTGACTCACCTGTGCTGTGTCACCAAGGACAAGGGTTCAACCCAGAGAAGCCAGCGCTTTTATTCCCTCATCAAGTCTCCCCTTAGATTTCCCCAACTGTTTTGCATTTGGCTATCAGGGTCACTGGGTAACCACAGTCAATGTACATACCTGTGGTCAGTGAGAAGTCACAACTGTCACCCAAGGTCTGGGTGATCTCAGGCACCAATACCACTCCTTCCGAAAGAGAAACCTGAGAGGAACAGCAGGCTGACCAAGATTGGTGAGCAAAGCTCCCACCACCCCTCTTCCGGTCAGGGCCAGATGCCAATGGACTTGTAACGATGACACTTGGGCATCAATTGTCAACATTTCCCAGAGTCCCATATTTTCATTCTCAAACTATGTATCTCAGACGGTGTCTTAGATGTGATGGTAGTCTCCACACACACACACACACACACACACACACCAAAAACCAGCTCTTTCAGACAGACCTTTACTCTGGGTTGGAAAAAACAGAGGCTGTACACCACAGGCGAACTTGGGGAAAAGACCCTTTAGCCGCCTCTCTGTTTTCCTACGTGGGCTTTTTGCCTCATTCGGAACAAAGCAAGGGCGTCTCCCACTGACCTGCAGTGAACCCAAAGGCAGGTGTCCCCCACGACAGGCCTAGGAGCACCCTCACGCCCCACCCCGCACGCAGGAAGCCATTTCCTCAGCAGCTGCCCCAGCTCCGAGGCCGGGACTGAACCTGGCCTACATACACATTTCTCAGAAGGCCTCCAGCAGAGACGGACACTGTGGTTAGCATCTGGGCACCATCACAGGCTGGGGAATTCCTCCTGCTCTGGTTCTGACTAGGAGGGAGGCAGCCCTGTGTGAGCTCTCCCCGCCCTCTCCCAGCAGCATCGAAGGAAACAAGATGACATGCCACTGGGCAGCACTGAAGCATCTGTTTATCACCAAGTACAAGAAATGCGTGCTTGATGGCCTTAGGAGAAAGCCCAGACTCCACTCCTACCCTCTTTTTCTAAATTTCTCTTCTTGTCCACCTGGCAAATCAGTCAACCGTTAGAAACTGGAGTGAAAGGGACACTGACAGCACCTTCTAGTGAAGCCCCCCCACCCCCACACACACCCAGAGAGCTCCTGCCAGCTCCCCACCCGCCCAGCCTCTTCCCCGGACTCCCTCAAGGCTAGAGGGACTCCGTGTTTCACTCCTGAGTCCACTTCCCCTCTCTAATTGGGGAAAGGGAGGTTGTGTTTGCAGTAGCTGCTTCCGGAGCTGACACTTTAATTCTTGACTTAAAAATCATTATTGTTTAAATACCAGTTTGCCTCCGAGGCAGCTTGTTAATTACCAGCTGTTCGGTGGCACTTTTCTCATCACTTTCTCATCAGAGCTGATGAGACTGGAGGCCCGCTGGGATCCAATGCAGGTGCTGGGAAAAGTGGCTCCAACTCCCCCAGTGACGGTCTCATCAGACCCAAAGGAAGAAAAACAGGCAAACTAACCCCTTCCGTGGGTGTGCACTGCTCCTTGCCGAGGCACCTGACACTGCCTGCACTGGGGGACACCAACACCACAGTCCCCATCCTCAAGGAGCTCAGGGTCCAGCAGGGGAGAACATGGGAGTGACTGTCATTCAAATTCATGGCAGTCAGACAGCAGTCCCGATCACCACTGCTTCCCACTGCCTAGACTGGCGGTGGGGACAGGTGAAATGTAACCTCGAAGGAGTAAGTATGTAGAATTCCACCGGGAGATAAAAGGATGGACAAATGGAAGGCCCGGGAGAAGCTATGGAAGCGTAAGACTGCCCTGCAGAGTCGGGGGCAGGCATCTGGGCAGGGTGCGTGTTTGTGTGTGACGGGGTAGGGGTGGAATGGAAGATCCAGGCCCGCCTGCTCGAAGACCGTGTTTGGAAGCCTGAGCCTTGCACTGGAGACAAGGGGAACCTACACGGTCCCTAAACAGAAGTGGTGTTTGTGGTCCTATGTGACCGAGAACGATGGCTGAGTCTCTCAATGCCTCAACAGAAAAGCAGGCCAGTGCCCTCAAAACACAAGCATGCACCATGAAGAGAACCAGGGAGCGGCACAGAGAGGTGGAAGGACACGTGGTCCACACCAGATGGACAGCCCTTGGGGGTCCACAGTCAGGGTCCAAGACGTGCACCTTTCCTCAACCTCACGAGAAGGCCTGGGCACAGCATCACCTCCGCATCTCTTGAGAGCCCGCAGCAGGCTGGGCACTCTGAGAACGTGCGGTGACCTGGGGCGGTGGGGACATGGCTGAGCGCACGCAGCCGCAGAAGACAGAATGGATGCACGCTGGGAGGCTCCGAACACACAGCTAGCATTACGTGTTATTACAAATGCAGGAAACCTAATTTGGAACTGAATAAACACAGAACTTTAACAAGAGCAATTTTTTAATGCCAGGTTTCTGAAAGGGAGTAAGCTCTCCAGACTGGAGAACTTAGGCCTGGGTTCTACAGATCAGTGGTGGCCAAACCCGGACAATTACCAGATAAAAACACACATTGCTGAATGCCACCCCCGGGAAAGTCTTGAACTCAACAATACACAAAGAGCGGCGCCCAGAAATCGCTATTTTTAAATACTACCCAAGGTGATTCTGACCATGGACTTGGTTTGGGAGCCAGTGGGCCCCAAAAGTAGCCTTAAACGAGGCACACTAAATTACCCTGCTTACCCTGCTACTTCACACATTGTTGACGGGCAATTCTATACCAAAGCTAATGCGACTGCAAGCACAAGTTACAGGCCAACAATGTTTGGTCTTGAAAACCAGAGTTATTGCAGTGTTTTCGTGAAGGGTCGACAAAGCATTGAGGTCCCCCTCTAAATGACTGCCTTCTCTCTCCCCCTGGCCCGGACCTCAAACCTCCCCTCACACCTCCCCTCGGGCTCTTCCACAAATCTCCTTCCAGCTCAGATAAACCTTCACCGGAGGGCAGAATGATTAGGTCAGAGCCCAGCACAACCTGAAACAATCTTTTATTGATGTACTTAACTATTTAAATGTACATATAATAAATTTATTTCAAAATGTAACCCTTTTGTGGTATGTTGTTTGCTTTACTAACATTTTGCCACTTTATTGCTTGCACCCTGTATGTTTCCATGTTAAAACCAGTAGAGCTGGGGGAGGGGGGCTAGGTCATGAGAAAATGTGCTAGTTACTATGAAGCCCAGCCTGTTCTCTCACCTCGCCCAATCCTCCTGTTGTGTCAACAGCAGAAGTTTTTAAATTTGAATGCACATCCTGACCAGAGTGAGATCTCCCTGATTTTGAAAGAACCTTTTATGATAGATGGCATGTTCTCTATCTGTGCTGCCCAAAACAGTGACTAGTGAACATCTGAAAGGTGGCTAGAGCTACAAAGGAACTAATTTTTCATTTTATTTATTTACATTTCCATAGCTACATGTGGCTGGTAGCTACCCTGCTGGCCAGCGCAACCTCCTGCAAATGAGCTTCCATAGTCGCTGTGAAATCCAGGCAAAGGAGCCAATTCCGATTCCTTTCCGTCAACCACCAGGGAGGGCTTGAGCTCACCTCCAGCCTGAAGAGACCTACCTGAAGACTGCGAGATGAAATGCAAAGCAAACAGCAAGAAAGGGGGGGCTCCGTGTGGGCTGTACCAGAGGAAACAGGTACAAAGAACAAAGAGCCTGAGCGAAAACAGCCCTGACTAGGATGTGGCACAGCAGCTGCACCAGGGGCCACCTGCCGCCACCACCATCCCTGCACCAGCTTCCTCAGAGCAAGCGGCCCTGGTTCTCGGGTGACCCCTCCCCACAGGCAGCTAACGCTGCAGTCTCAAAGCAGGGTTGTGCTAGAACTTTTTGGCTGTACTAAGGTGTAGAAATCCAAGAGAGAGGAAATGAATCTCACCGAAAAAATAATAATAAGTTCCACTACTTTCCAGACCTCCAGAGTTTTCATCAGAAAAATATATCATGTGAACACTTCCCAACACAACTGGCTCCCTGCCCAGGTCCAGCACAAAGGCCAGATTCAAACCTGACCAAGGACTCCAGATTAACATGTGTGGTCTTCCAGCCTGGACTTCTGCCTCCCACGTTCCAGGCCCCTTTTCCCAGCATCAGCCAAAACACGTGCTCTCAAGCGTCTGTCATCAAGCATGGGTATCGGAGCTGAGAAACCGGTGTTGCCTCAACTTTGCTGGTGCCACATGTACGCAGGCCCAGACCAGGCGGGTGTCGGGAACCCAGTGCCCCACTCACACAGCTTTCACCGGCAAGAGGAGGCCGCCCCACCACCTTCCAGGCGGGACCTGATGCAGTCTGTCTGTCTCTCGCCTGGAGGACAACAGACAGGATGCTCTCTCATGGCTTCCTCAGTCCAGGCCAGGGACGCTGGCTCCTGGGAGAGGCAGCAAACGTGCGGCAGAGACAGTCCCTCAGAGAAGGGGGGACACCGGAAGGTACCTACAGGGGAGGAAGGATGGAAGGAAGGCTACAGACAAAAGGCAGTGGGGGAGAGAGGAACAATAACCATCCATCAAAGGCTGCTTTTTTCTAACGTTGACTGGAAGATGTTTTCCCCCCATCTTGCTCTATAAAAAGAAAGAAAGAAAGAAGAAAAGAACATGTTGCAACTTCCTTTGCCACAGCCCATGGTCAGGAAAAAAGACCTGACCCATTGCTTCACTTTCCCATCTGCACTAACGGTCGGTCCGTCAGCTCTATTCCTAGTCCTAACTGCTGCTGGCCCAGCTCCTGAGAGGCGGGGAGCAGAGATGGCCCGAGCTGGGGACAGACAGCCTCCAGTCACCCTGCCGCCTGCCACTCCTCCACCTGGGAGGCTAGATGCATGAAGGACGTGATTCTTCAGAGCAAGAGAGAAGCCCTGTGAGGGCCCAGAGGATGATAAAAATAACTTCCGCCACACGGTTAGCCAGGTCATTTCCTTTTCATGACCCCCTCCCTCCCTGGCTCTGCCCAGAGCCCAGGCAATACCCCATCCCAGCACTTCCTAGAGCCGGGAAGATCCATGGGGAGACACTGTCTCTCTCCCCTTGGCCACACAGGTGAGAACGCCCAGTGAAGTTCCTCTGTCCACTCCACTTCTGTCTGCACGGTCCCCTGGGTGTGTCACAGGGGCGAGTCCATGAAGTGTTAGTCTGCGGCAGGCAAAAGCGATGCCACCCTCTTACCCCCTCCAGCGCTAGGGAGCCCATTCCATGCCTCTGTGTCCTTTGTTGGCCATTCTGCTGCCTGACTCCATCCTTTCCCAGCACCTCCTCCCTGAACTTCTTCCTTAGTATGTAAAACCAGGAATCAAACCACCAGGCCCACCTGTCGGAGAGCACAGTAGGTCCTTACTTAGCGTGGGCAACAGGTTCTGAGGCTTTAAGTGAAACACTGGATAACGAAGCCAATTTTACCACAGGCTAATTGATACAAGAGTTAAGTTCCTACAGCAGCATCTTATCAGTGTCATAAGCAATCGACATTATTATTTGAGAACCGACTATCCTGTCAGTGCCAAGCGGAAGTATGTGCAAAAGGGTACAATGCAGGTTCAGGGGGCGGTCTTTTTTCATTTCTTGCATGTGTACACACACGTGTCCTCTCCTCCCCATCAGCACTGCAAGTTTCCGAAGGCAGAGCCTACATCTTGGCATTGCAGCAATTTGCACAAAATAGGCATTCCATAAATATTTGATGATAAAACATAAATTGCTAGGTCAACTAAGTCCTCAATTATAATGCTGTTGCAGAAGAACTATTAGAGAGGCAATCTTGTAAGCTACAAGGAGCCCCGGTTTTAGAGTTAGAAGCACCCATCAGTCATAGCCTCAGGCTCTGCACTTGCTATGGTCAGCCTGCTACCCCTCCCCATCCAAATATTTCCAAGGTTCACTCAAATGTCACTGTTCCTGGCTGGTGGCTTAGTGGATAGGCGCCAGCCTACAGAACCCAAAGATCTCTGGTTCAATTCCCAGCCAGGGCACATAACCAGGTTGCAAACCAGGTCTCCAGCCAGGTCTGTTGCTGGAGGCAGGTGAAAGGCAACCATACATAGATGTTTCTCTCCCTCTCTGCCTCTCTCCCTTCTTCTCTCTCTAGAAATAATAAGTAAAATATTTTCTAAATAAATAAAACCTTAAAAAAAGAAAATGTCACTGTTGTGGTGAAGCCCTGACTGAGCCCCTATTTAAAATGTGAACACCACACACACACACACACACACACACACACGCACACATACATGCACACACAGCATTCCAGAGCCTCCTCCTCTGCTTTATCTTCTCTTTGATAGCTATCACCACCCTGTAAGCTGTACCATGTAATGGACTATGTTTTGTCTGTCTCCCTCTGCTAGAACACAAGTTCCATGCAGGCAGGATATGTTTTGTTTTGTTTTTCTGGTCTGTTTTGTACAGTAACATATCACCAGGGCCTAAAATAATACTTAACACTTAGTAGGTGCTCAGTAAATACTTGCTAATGAGTGGATTATCCTGAACATGCTTGAACATGTTTCTATTCCTGTAAAATGAGAACTTTTATTTTGCAGTATTACTTTAAGGATTAATAACAAAAGCATAAGTAAAAGACCTAACACAATGCCTAATATATAATAACATCTGATCAATGAATGCTTGTTATTAATTGGGGAAACTTTCAGTGTTGCTAAACTTTCAACAGTGATCTGAATGCGGCATATTTTCAACAGGGATCTGAATGAGGCAGAAGAGAGAAGATTGTTTGATGTTTCAAGTCAATCTGCTGTTCTGATTTTATCCTTAGGGAGCCTGCAGAAGTCAGTCTTGGCTCTGCTAATTGATTTTCTTGAGCAGCGAGCTGCTTTGGGTCCTGGAGGGATAGAAGGCACCTTCAGGGAAATCCTGGTTAGAAAGGCAGGGGCCTGGTCTAAGTTGCCAGCAATCAACCCTCACTGTTCAGAATTCCTTTCATCCCATATAGCAGAAGCATTACAGGGGCCTAAACCCAAGGGGGTGGCCCCAATTCTACACCAATCCTGATGGCCAGTCAGCAGGGAAGACAGAAGGCAGGAATGAAGGAGAGCAAGTGTTTGTACACATTGGTTGAAAGGCTGAATGAACAAAAATACCACCAGGAGGAGGGTGAAAGAACATGGGCTGCAGACGGTGAGGACAGATAGAATTTCTGGCTCCCAGTCCCCAGGCTCCCTGGAACCTGGGCTGACTACCTCTTTCCCAGCATCTGGTTGTTTTTCTCGTAGTGGGGTTGCATCAAAGTAAGTAAAGAAAGCTCTTCAACTTGCAGTCCTTCCAGATCAGGTCTAAGCCCTTTTATTTGCAAACAAGAAAATTGTGTGAGGCCCAAACAGGTTCTAAGGCTCGCTGAGGACCACACAGCCAGGTGTCTCAGTTCTGTTTCCTCTGGACATCTGTGACATGGAGCTAAGTGGCCCCACAAGGTTCAAACTTCTGACCTCAGTCCCGGCAACTTTGGTGCGAAACGCTGGTCCTCTGCCAACGCAGGGAGAAAGGCCAGCACAGATCACCTTGGACTGCATCCGTGCGTCTCTGCTGTGTCTAACTAGAAGATGCCAAGAGCTGTAGGAAAGCTGGCAAGTTCCACATCTGTCCCTCCCTCAAAGTTTTCCAAGAGGCAGAGGGTCATCTCCATAGCAGAGCAGGAAAAGGAGGGGCTCTGGAACAGGGAGGAGAGGGAGAAGAGGCATCAGTGGGAAACTGTGGTCAGGGCCCTTACAAGAAAGAGAACTCCGTTAGCAGAAACAGAGAGTGCCAGCTTGAGTCAGCAGATCCGAGTGGGTGGAGGGAAAAAGTGGCCAAAAGACTCTTCTGAGAAAGGCTTTAGGGCAGACAGGAGGAATAACAGGGACAAGCACTTAGGGGACCTTCATATACACCTAGGTCAGTCAGAGAGTCCAGCCCAATCTGGTCCTTCTCCCAGACCCTCCCCCCGCAACCCTGAGGATCGCTGCCAATACCCAACAGTATTTACGTAGGGAGCATCCATGCTCAGTCCGTTACAAGTACCACCCCTTTATCAGGCAGCTAGGTATCATGCGCAATGCCACAGTACTCTATGAATTTAACAATGGCGTGTAGTCACTACATGGAAATAAGAGGATGCAAAAGCAATAAACATGAAGGTCAATCCTCAGGAACTTAAAATCCAATATCTAGGGGAGCACCTTGCACATGGAGAAAGACACTTCAAACGTGGATAAAAAGCAGCAGTGTCTTGGCAACTCTGATAAGGGAAGAAGCGGAGAACAGCTTCCAGTGTGGAAGGCGTTGTGAGAGCAGCAGCATTTATGCAGGTAGAGCAGGCAGACCCACACAGGGCTGGGATGCAGAGGCAGAGAAGCGACAGGTGGGCAGATGAGCCACGTACCATGGCAGAGGTGACCGGCTGGAAAACAGTCCTATTAAGGGCACAGATAGGTAAGGCACTTAAAATGAAACACAGCATGCATTTTTTTTTAATACTGAGGTCAGCCCTGGCCGGTGTGGCTCACTTGAAGCATCATCCCATAAACCAAAGGGCCATGGGTTCGATCCCCAGTCAGAGCACGTGCCTAAATTGCAGGTGTAGGCCCTGGCTGGCATGCATACAAGAGGCAACCAACCAATGTTTGCTCTCACATATCCCTACCTGCCCCCCGCCACCCCTTCATCTCTCTCTAAAATCAGTAAGCATGTCCTCAAGTGAGGATGCAAAAAAGAAAATGAAGGCTAGAGCAGGAAAAAATTTATAATTCTCTTGGATTCTACAGGCAAAGGAAACCTCCTGAAGGGTTTAAGCTGGGAAGCTACATAATTAGAGCTGGAGTTTGTCAATCTAGCCCCCCCAAAACCTTCCTTCCATGGCTGAGGATCTCAAGAGTTAGGCACTCATTTCTGCTTCCCATCCCCACCCCGACCCCTACTATTCTCGATTCCTTCTTTCTCTAATTATACCTCAAACCCAATTTTATGCCCTTTTGAAAACACCTAAGGCAAGGCAACAAAAACAATTGCACGAAAACAGGAAATAAATACATGCAAAGGGGCACTACGCCCCTTTTCCTTCTCCCTAAGGGTACAAAGGTAAGGGACACAAAGGGTATGAGGTCCCCGAGAACCCCAGGGGCTCTGTGGAACCTGGCAGCCAGCAGGAATAATAAAACTCAGCATTTCTATGAGCTAAGCCTTTACAAAGCAGGTTACATGCATGCTCATTTAGTGCCCTGGCCTTCTGCCTTTAGATCTGGGTGCCTATAAGAAGGGGCGCAGAAGCCCTGGCTGGTAGCACAGTGGATAAGGTGCTGGCCTGCAAACCCAAAGGTTGCTGGTTCGATTCCCAGCCAGGGCACATAACCAGGTTGCAAGCCAGGTCTCCAGCCAGTTCCTTGGCTAGAGGCAGGTGAAAGACAACCATACATGGATGTTTCTCTCCCTCTCTGCCTCTCTCCCTTCCTCTCTCCCTGGAAATAATAAATAAAACCTTTAAAAAAGAAGAAGAAGAAGAAGAAGAAGGAGAAGGGGCGCAGGACCAAAGGTACAGACCGACCCCTTGCTGCCCTCACCAATGCAGCAGAGCGGAGAGCCTAGGCTCTGAGACACAGTCTCTGCACCCGTCCACCTGCACTCCTAGATGCTCCAAATTCCGCACCAGGCCTCAAAGGCACAGGGCTACCCCTCTCCCTCCCCAGCCCCACAGCCCTGTGGGCTCTGCCGAAGTCAGATGTGAAGTCAGACGTGAAGTCAGACATGCATGCAGAGTCTTCACTTAGCAAGGCTCCCCTTCCTGGCTGCTGTGAAGCCTGGTCTTCAGAATCCTGCCAGCCTTCCTCTGAGGATTGCAGGCGCCAGGGAAGGAGGCCCAGGGTAGGGAGAGAAGAGGAAGAGCATGGCTACCCAAGGACAGGGGCTCCTTCTGTCAGAGTTAAAAATAAACTCTTAGCAATTTTCACCCAACTCCTCCCCTCCAGGGACCAATGGGCCTTGGCAAATACATCTTGCCCTGCAGAGGAAAGGCGACAGACAGGAGGCACACAAGGAGACACGGTCTGGGCAGGTAACTGGCCGAGGGCAGATCCTCCCTCCACTTCTATCACCTCCCCACATACCCCTTCTTCCAAACAAACCCTCCCCCCACAATGCAGACCCAGAACCCTCCCCTCCTATGCTACGGTTAGTGCCAGCACCTGTCCAAGGACTAGAAAACTCAGAAAAAAGAGTCTTCCAGCCACACTGAAAGAAGTATTCTGCCCAGAATCAGCAGTTGAACAGGTGGCCCAGCTGTGTGAGCCCCTTTCCTCACCTTCCTCTCTCGGTGCCCAGGATCCATGAGCAGCAAAGAAAGAGGTCACCCTGATGCACCTCAATGGCCACAGATCACCGGTCAATCACCCTGTCCCCACAGTCAGGAGGTAGATGAGACCCATGCTCTCTGTGACATCTCGTACGTGGTTGAGCTGGGAGGGTCAGGGGGCCTGACTCAGGAAGGAGGCCCAGCCAGGGCCCAATTATTCTTGGAAGCCAACGAGATGAGGTCACACTTGTGGCTGTGGTAACCAGAAGCCCCATGCTGCTGCAGAGGCCCAGCATCGCTCAGAAACAAGGGCAGGAGTCCTAGGGCAGGTAGCATGCTCAGTCACAGGGCAGCTGGGGTGAGGGCCCGGGACAGCAGTGAGCAGAGCTCTCCTCCTCATCCTCACTTTCTGGCAGGGAGGCCTACTTGCAGGTGGAGCTGGAGGAGGCCAGAGCTGGAGCAAGCGCAGGCCAGTAAGGGTAACGAACTCTAATGAACTTGCTCACCCTCCTCCCTGTCTCACCCTTCCCCCAACGGGGAATAAGCAAGGGAGCTCCCCAGAGCCTTCGTGCACATACAGCCTGCTACCTGGACAGCCAGCTCCCAACGCTCAGAAAGCACCTACTAAGCGCAGGCTGGAAGCTAAGGGGCAAACGGGCAGGGTGCAAGTAGAAAGAGAGAAGTTCAGTGGTGCAGCAGCAAGGCCTGGGGCAGACAGCAGGGTCTGGCAGTGAGGTGAGAGCTTTGGCAGTGGCAGGTTTATTTTTAGCTGTTGGGACAGGGGGGCTGAGTAACAGTTCTGGGCCCTGGGCAAGAGACCAGGTTGCAAATGGCCAGTGTGGGCTGGCAGCCTAGGAACAATATGGATAATCAAAATGGCAGCAAAGTAGCCCTGGCTGGTAGCACAGTGAATAAGGCGCTGGCCTGTGAACCCGAAGGTCGCAAGTTTGATTCCCCAGCCAGGGCACATAACCAGGTTGCAAGCCAGGTCTCCAGTCAGGTCTGTGGCTGGAGGCAGGTGAAAAGCAACTATACATGGATGTCTCTCTCCCTCTCTGCCACTCTCCCTTCCCCTCTTTCTGAAAATAATGAAATAAAATCTTAAAAAAAAAAAAAAAAAAAGGCAGCAAAGTGGCCAACGCAGTCATTTGCCTGGGGAGGTGCTGAGGGTGGGGGACGAGGGTGGGTGAGCTGGCAGGTATATTACAGGTAGGGCTCCTCTTAGACCCCTCCCCTATCCAGGGCGACAAAGATTTTCACCTTTACTTCTGGTTCAAAAGGAGATTCTTCAGGCCTGGCCAGGTAGCCCAGATGGTTAGAGCGTCGTTCTGATACGCCAAGGTCGCAGGTTTGATCCCCAGTCAGGGTACATGCAATAATCAACCCATAAATGCTTAAATAATGGAACAACAAACTGATGTCTCTCTGTCTGTCTCTCTCTCTGTCTGTCTGTCTCTCTCTCCCTTTTTCTAAAATAATATCAATCAATACATTTAAATTTTTTTTAATTTAAAAAAGAAAAGGAATCTTCGTAAAGAAAAACCAAACCGAGAAAAGGCCTAATCAAGAATGTTCTCTGAGACACAAAAGGCTTCCAATGGCCACCAGGCTTATGCCTTTAGTCGTCAGCTTCACCTCCCAGACAGCACCTAGAAGCGTCCCTTTGAGTAAGATACCCTTTCTTATAACCTTTGGGACAGCTCAGGTTCCTAGCCTGGCTGGTCTTGGAGGGGACATTAATTACAGATAGGGACTGACCTGCTGGATGGCTCACAAAGGTGTTTACTGGAATAAAGACCGCAAGAATCCAACACTGCCAACAGCATCTGATGGCCTGGCACCCAGGACCTGCCAGTCCAAAGCTCCAAGGCTGAACCGCTGCATTGGCCTGAGTGAGCAGGAAGGAAAGAACACACACGCCAGCGGTTGCCACCGCACGACAATATCAGGGGCCAGGTTTGGCCCATGACTTCATATGGGAAAAGAAGTTCAGACAGGAAGATAAAGGATTCCCCATCTCCACCTTGAGCCACCACTGCACTAAGACTTCTAATTTCAAGGAAAGTAGATTCCTACCCCACAGGGTTACCTAGTCCCTCCTTGCTGCTAACTAAAACATTTCCCCAGTATTCACACTGCAAGGTATGGGTCCCCTTACCAGCTGGTTAGTGAAGACAGTTAACTGGATACAAGCTGCCCTGGACTCAGCACTAAGCATATCAAAAAACAAAAGCAACAACAACAACAAAAAGAAAAAAGAAAAAAACGCACCCACGTTGGCCCAGACACTGCTGCCAGTCGGACAGAAAGCAAGTCAGCAAGCTGCCCTGCCCACCCACTCTTGGCCTCTGGCCTCCAGGGTGGCCTTCCACCATCCTGCACCGCCAGTGATCAAGAAGCCACCGACGGCCTGTGCACTAAGGCCTGGAAGGGTTCACTCACCTGCTCAAGGTCACACAACTAGCTAGCAGAGCACAAAGACTAAACTTTCTTCTTTCGGATCTAGCACATAACCCATCACAATGGGCTCATCTCTAGATGTTTCCATCCACAGATACCTTAAAATACAAAATGTCAGTCAGCATTTCCCTAAAAACTAGAAAAGGCAAAAAAATCCAATTTGGATTACATGCCTGCCATAGTGGCATGATCCCTCCTCTTTACCAGTGTCCTCATTCATAAGGTGACCTACGTAGAAAAATCCTAGTGACAGATTAGCGGAGCTCAGTTTTGCATTGTCAGGTCTACAGTCCCAGGAATAGTACCTCTAGCAACCCCCGGCCCCACCCAGAAAAGCAAAGGAACCCAGATCAAGAGGAAGCAGGTCCCAAGACATGGCTCTTGTGCTGGCACCAGGGTAAGACCTTGGATATACCACTAACCCCGCTGGACCAGCCCCCGGCCTTCTCCTCGGTGAGATGAAGAATCCAGAAAGATGACGAGGAGTATGGTCAGCTCTAAGGTGCTGCAAGGTACGGGTCCCTTTACCATGGGCCCTAAATCATTACTAAGAGAAGCTGCCGCCCCTTCAAACACAAAGAATAATTCTGGCTGCCTGTTCGCCTCCCTCTGGGACACCTGGAAAGATGCCATATAGGGAGGAGGAGAAAAGAGAGCACACGTGGCCCTTGGAAGGGCCCAAAAGAGGAGAGGAAGCAGAGATGTATGAATCCTGAGGCACAGACATCAAAGCACGGGTGGCACCCTGGATCAGAGTGTGGCAGGCCACCTGGGAGCTGTGAAAGGGCTCAGAAGCAGACACCCAAGCTCCATCCTTCCGCACTGTGGCTGACATTCCTCCTGGCACAGGCTGCACAGCCAGTGGGTGACAGAAGCTTCGGCCCCCTCCCCCAACCCCAAGACTTGGCCAGGGATTAAGTTCACCTCCTGCAGCCCTACAGCCTGGCTCCTCCAGGCCTCAGTGTGAATCCCCTGCACCTGCTTAAGTCACATCAACTGATGATGGCCAGACTTCTCAGGTCCCAAACAGCCAACACGTTGTGATCATGGATACCAAAACCTTCCTTCTCCTGAGGAGGGGCCCCTCTGTTTCCCAGACACCCACCAGTACCTGGTCCCAAGGTTCGGGGCTGCTTTTCTCCACCCCACCACCCGTAAGCCACTGATCCCAGATCTTAGTTGGAGATTATTTTCCAGCTCTATCAAAGCCCCAGAATTCACAAGTGAAAACAGACCATGAGCCAACCCAGCTTTGATCCTGCCTCAGTGGATGCCAAGAGCCCTCTGCAGGGGCCCAGGGGACAGACAGGGTCTCTAAAACCGTAACTCCCAATACCTCAGCAACTCATGACCTTTCTTTACAATGTCCCGTTCACTCACTTCATGACCCTCAAACACTTTAAAAGCTGCCATTAATACTAAGATGGCTTAGATTCCATTCTGGGCCTCCGGCCCCAACTGCTCCAATCTGCTCTGCCCTCAACTAGACCACCGGGGCCAACATCACCCACCACCACCTCCTACAGATAGGAGGTGTATCATTCCTCAGAGGCGTCCAGTGGGCTCTTCTCAGCTCCCTCCTTCCCCACAGGTTTCCCTACTTAAAAGCTCCTCTGTTCCCAAACACACACGTTAACCCCCGACCAGCAAGTCCAGTGGAACTTTCTACAAGGAGGAAAATGTCCTTCTGCATGGTTCAATTCAGGAGCCATTAGCCACCTGCAGCTACTGAATACTTGAAACATGGCTAGCAACTGATTTTTAAATTTTAATTTAATTTAATAAATTTTAACTTAAACAGCCATGCATGGCTATTGGTTACCACGTTGGACGGTGCAGCCCTAGACTACATTTGATAACTGCACCTTCTCCGAATCGGTTTCATGACTGCCCCCCTCAATTTTTAAGGCCAATTTATATGTCTATATCCTCCATACAACAACATATGGTAGGATGCTCGGCAAACGACTAACTACCTGGAACCGTACAGGACATAAAGAGGTTGGTTTAGTCAATGAAAACTTCCTTGCTCTGTGATTCCACCCAGCAAACCCGAATTCGAAACACTACCTGTCGCCCAGCCATGGTACCAATCTTGCGCCCCAGCAGGTGTACATGAGGTGTGCTAGGTAAGACACTGCTTGTCCTGGGGGCATGTGAGAGCTCTGGCACTCCCTCTGACAGTATCCAGATCAACCATGACAGCTTTCCAGTCAGCTCCCCTTCAGAACACCAAAGGAAGCCACATTGCAGGGGCACTGCATGATCTGGGAAGAAAGGACCACTGGAGGAAAGAAAGGAGACGAAAGCACAGGATCTTGTTTTCTCTAACCCATGCAATGGAAAGATAAACAGAGATAAGTTAAGATAGCATTCTATATTTTCTTTAAGCAATGACATGTTTCCCCTAATCAGAGTCACACAGCAGATGAGGGACAACAATGCCAACTTTAATTAAATTTGTTCAGCTAATGCCTAAGCGTTACCATGACTCAGTGAAACAGGAAGCAGCTGAGCAACCCCACAGGGACTACAACCAATTACCACTCCAGAGGGTTGAGACTAGGCATCCCTACCAAAAAAACCAGTTAACAGAATCCCACATTCTTGTATTAAAAAAATTAGTAATAAAAACGATTTCTATCAAACACTCCCTAAAAGGGGAAGGGAGTGATTTTTAAAAATAAATAAAAGAAGAATACATAAGGCTTGTGACCATAGATTCAAAACTCACTGAGCTGCTGAGCTGGTTCATCAACTGCCTGTCCAATTTCAGGGTGCCACTAAATGCCCACCCAGTACCCCCTTGCCAAGTCAAGAACAGCCCGAGGTGACAGTGTAGCTTCTCAAGGGGCTGGAGCAGCAGTCAGTCCCAGGTACCAGCCTACCGACGACACTGCAGTGACAAAGTGGGAGCAGGCCCGAGACCCAGAGGCAGGTGTCCTGGGGTCTAATCCTGCTCTACCAAGAGCATGGCTGTACTGCCTCAAGCAAGTCTTCGCTCTGGGCCTTACTTTTCTCATCTGCAGAATGGGGGTGTTAGATGAGATGGCCTCTGAAGTCCCTTCTGACGCTGAAGTATGAAAATGACTCGAAACTCAAGAGAAACAGCCAGGAGTGATGGGGAGGTGAGGTCATAGCACCCATCAAAAGCATTTACATGTTAGAGCTCTCAGGTACAGGTAGAGAACAGAAGGGTGGGCAAGTTGAGGCTGCTTTTTTAAGCACTGGTTTTACTTCATAGGCTATGTTACAGACCAGAAACAAAGACTAGGGCATCTGAGCAGCCACCTCCCCCCCACCCCACCCCATCAACCTTTGAGCTGTGAAACGGCAGGTATCAGAACCCCCTGAAGGAGCCCTGCTCTTCACCCCAAATAAATCCCCAGGAAAGGCATGACACACTGTATGGCGTAGAGGTCTTGCCCTTTTTCTTCAAGACACTTCATGATGGGGTGACACCTCTTACTCCATCCCCATCTTCCCTTGCTTTAATAATCAAAACAGTCTGGGTTTTGAAAATCACTTCACTACTCAGCACCTAAGGTTAGGCTCAAGATTCAAGATCTAGAATCTCTTTGGTATATGTCTGGAATAAGATTCTTTGAACCGGATCCCCCCACAGCTGTAACTATGCATTAGCCAACATTTGGATATGGAAGTGCTGCTGACACTGCTGTCAGTCTCTGCCTCATCCCTCCTTTCTTCCTCTATTATTACTTTTTACACAGATGTGTGGGAAATCTACAACTTAACAGTTGAGTCAACATACAAGATCTAGGAGCAGACTGCCTGTCAAAACAGACTGACTTCAATCTTCCACCCACGTCTAACCCCAGAAGGATCAACTATGAGTTTTACTTAAAACATACTGCTAGATTTTCCCTTTCAGAACTATTCAAAAGAGGGAAATAACCAAACCTCTCTCCTATTAATTACAACAGAAATCTTAATCGCCACCCAAATGCATCTTAGAGGGTGGTTTTATGTGCCTGTTCAGTAGAACAGGGAGCAGACGTTGAGAGCTTTTGTTCTTAAGTCTTTATACAATATTTCAACTTTTCAAGAAAATGAGCAGCCAGTGTCCCCAAACTAGTAATGGATGAAGACAGAGGTCTTCTTCAGAGGGGCCAGAAAACTCTCCAGGAAAGAAAGGTCTGCCACTTCCTCTACAGTGTAGGTTAATTGTGGTCAAACAGTACTCACTCAACTCTGCTCCCCAAGGTCAGAGCCACGGTCAAACAACCACTGCTCCTCCCAGCCCCCAGTTATGAGTATGGAAAGAGTGGTCTAAGGCACAAAAAGTAGTAAAGTGTTCAAGATGCCGCTAATTCCTTTTCCAACAGTCCAACACTAAACAATAAACAAAAGCCCCCAGCACCACCTTAAAGTAGAAACCAAAGAAATCTGACAGCGTTGGGGGCTAGTTGAAAGCTCTTGACCAAAAGGGAGGATGAAAGCATCACGAAGAAATAATTTATAAAGGGCTAAAAGCTGGAAATTGGACATTCTTGCCCTCTAAACCCTGAAGTACATACCAGGGTTTTATTGCATATAATTATATATTCCAACAGTCCCATCCACTACACATATCTGAGTTTTGTGTTAACAGCTGAAATACAGCAAGCAATGGGGCAACTGAGGAGGAAGAGAGAAACACAACACAGGAAGTAATTTTCTCCTCCAATCATTAAGACACCCCAGGGGAAACAAGGGTGATGTGTCACCTTTTGAGATATGGTTTGATCTTTGAAAACTCACAGGGGAAAACCTGTTTGTGACTCCCAACACTGGTTCCCACTGCACTAGGGGCCCATCCATCTCATCAAACCTCCGAGTCCATTCTGTTTAACTTCTGAAGTAGGAATTCTCACTGAAATCCCCATGCTCCCCCTACAACACGTCCTCAGAAAAAATAAAATCAAGGGGAGAGGGTCCTCCATTCAAGGACAATGCCCGTTCCACCACCACCCACCCCATCACCAATGGCTCTTGTCCAGGACTCACTTGGCCACCTCGGAATCAGCACCCGGCCAAGCGTGCTTTCCAGACCGGGTTTACAAAGATCAATGACGCTATGGAAACAGCAGACGCCGCGCCGGTGCCTGCCGCCCTCCCATCTGGAGCCTCAGAAGCTCGGAAGGTAGGAGGGCGCCAGCTCTCAGATCAAAACAATCCCTCCTTCCCCCGGAGGGGGCGGTGGCCCCGCGGAATCCCCAGGCTTGCACCTACCCCGGGCGCCGGCGCGCGCCCAGGCGTCCCGGCCGCACTCGCGAGGCCCAGGGAAGTGAAATCACACATTCCGGCTCCCAAATAAGGAGCGAAGCTAAATAAGCCTCTGAGATCCGACTTCTCCAAACCAACCGACCAACCAGCTCAATGAGTAATGGGCCTTTTGTGCCCACAGAAAGAAAGGAAGGAGGGAGGAGAGGATGGGGAACCACAACCCCGGATAATCACTTCCTCGAGACGCGGAGGAATTAGCAGAAGTGGTCCCGAAGCCAACCGTTCAGACACGACTGGATCCCGCTCAAACCCCAAAATGGCAGAGTCCCCAAGAGCCAGTCCTCTATAGAGTCCCCGCCACTCGCACCGGAGGTGACCGGAAACGCAGTCTCGGCGGCGTGGTCTGCTTTGACCTGACCTTCCCGCTGCCCCGGCCCCCGCCGCGCACTTGGCACCCTCGGCTCTCATACCCACCGCCCCGCCGCAGCCCGGACACCCAGTCCCAAGGAAGGGTCGGCGCGGTCACGCTGGGCGATCGCGCGCTCCGGCCGCTCCGGGGCGCCGGCGGTCATCCCTGGGAGCGCCCCTCTCTGCCCGTCCTCCCCTCCCCCGGCCCCCAAACCTACTTTCAGGGCGAATTTTTCCTGGGTCCTCTTGTTGAAGATCTGCAAAACTTTGCCGTTGATGCCCAGCCCCAGGACCTGGGTGGTGACCTTGTAGTCGTCGATGATGGCGTTCTTCTTGATCTGCAGGCTCGACTTGACATGGAACTGGGGGAACTGCTGCGGGGGCTGCGGCGGCGGCGGCTGGGACGGGGCTGGGGGCTGCGGCGGCGGCGGCGGCGGCGGCGGCGGCGGGGTGGGGAATAGCACCGGCGGGGTCTGGCCCTCGGAGTTGGACAGCATGGTGCCGGGAGACTCCGAAGCAGAGGCGGGAGGACCCCCGGCCGCCCCCTCCTCCGTCTCCGGACGGGGTCCCCGCCACCCCCCGGCCGGCGACGAAGTTTGCTCCGGGTTGGAGCCGGCTTCCCCGGCCGGGCCCGGCTCCAGGCTCGGCGGGTCGCGGGGCTCCGTGGGTCCCGCCGTGCGCCGCTGGAGCCCACCGGTCCTGCTCTGTCCCTCCCACCCTCCCCCCGGGGGCCTGGCACTCGGTGGAACGCTGATGGCAGGGGCCCAGCCCGGGGGGGAAGCGGCCGCGCGACAAACTACCCAGCCCCTGGGCCGGCGGCCGCGTCACAGCCTCGTCTGCGTCCGGGGCCGGTCCTTAAAGGGGAGGGTCGGAGGGGGCAGGGTTTGGACAGGAGGGGCGGGGCCGTGGGGGGAAGTGGGCGTGGGGGAGGGGCTGGCCTTAAAGGGAAGGCCGCGAGCGACGGGAGGGCGGGGCTGGGGGACAGGGAGGGAGGACTGAGAAATCCTAGTTCTTAATTAGGCCCACGCAAAGGGAAGAGGGAGGCGTATGAAAGTAGCTACATAGTTCAAATAGAAAATCCACTTTTCTCCAATTGTCTGGCTCTTACCGGTGACCAGTTGGGAGAAGGGGGTGTGTTTCGAAGGAGAAGGATGACCAAGAACAAGAACTGAATGGGACCTCGGGGGCGGGCTGGAGCGGGCGGCCCACCGTGGCAGAAAATGTTAACTCTGACTTTTGCATTTACGTTCTCATAAAGGCATCGGTTCTCGGTAAAGATTTGTGTAACTTTGAACAATTTAGTAATGATACCTTTGAATATTTTTTTTTTTCATATAAATTAGCTTTAGAAAGAGGATGGATTGTCATTCAGACTGCTGTCGTATTCGGGACCCTTTTCCCCCAAGGCTGTGCGATCCTGAGCAAGCCCCTGCTCCTTTCGTTCAGTGGAAGAACAGCACCTTTTCATAGGGTTGCTGAGAGAATGAGGGAAGACAACGTAACAAACAGGAAGGTCTGGTGAATAGTTTCCGATTTCCAGCCTAGAAAAGCTAGACCCTGAACCTGCGGCCATGAGGAAAAGGGGAGATATTTGAAGAATTGCAGTGCCAGCCCAGGTTAGCCCTGTGTCTCTAAAGAAGATACTAAGGATCTAGCTGGACCTCTAGCAGTAGCCTACATTAGAGGAGAGGACTAGGGAGGACATAAGTGGAAGCTGCCAGAAGTCCTCTGTCCCCACTTCTGATGGGTTTGTGGCCGGTCGTTAAATCCATCCCTGCTGACCTGCTCCCCCTTCTGACTGATGGAACAGTTGAGAACTAAGGCAAAGGAATAAGACAGATGAAGACAAAATCTCATCTTAATTACCAAGAAGGCCAAATGAGAGAATGGGGCATGACCTATGGGTAGACATGACCCCTAAGATATACCCCTAGCACTGCAGAGCCCCCTTGTCCTGGGAAGCCCAGCTTAGGAAGAAAGGGAAGGCAACATGCAGAGCATAGGAGCCCTTCAGGGTTGGACAAGGTAAGTAAGGCAGGAGGAGTGGAATGAAAGGCAGAGGTTACCCTCACCCAGCACATCCCTTCCACGGACCAGTAGGGCTTACTCGATGGGCCAAGGAGAGAAACAGCCTCACCACCAACACCCCCACACACAAATATTGGTTTGTTTTCAGAGTTGCTTTAGTGCACTCATGACTGAATACAAGGTGCCATGTAGTGGTGCAGGGTGTTACTCTGTGTGGAAGAAGACAGACAGGTAGGTGTGGACAGCCTCAGGAGAGTGGCACAGGCGCAGGTGTGGGAGACAAGGCAGAGGGGTTCACCAGTGGCAGCAGGAACCAAAGTGTCCTCCTGTCCTAGGGGATAAATGCCATTTGACTGGTCTCCAAAACCCCAACCCTTCAAAGCAAAGAGACTGCCAGAGGCCACAGTGACTGGAAGACACATTTACCTTACCAGTACTATAGTCTTGCTGTCACCTCCTTAGGCACACATGGCAGATGTCCACAAGCTGGATAAGGACACAAGGATGGAGTGGGGAGGAAGCTCCAACTGCTCACTGTTTTTCTCAGCTAATAGGAGGTTCAGGGTCTGGGACTGCTCAGGGCCCTGAGCTGGTCTTTTTCCCTCTGCAGAGTGTCACTGGGGGCTTCCCACTGCTTGACACTAAGTTATCACCAACTTCTTTCCACAAGGCTCAAAAGACAAGAAGCTCTTTTTGTCCTTTCAGAGGTAGCCGACACCATGGAAAGAGAACAGAACTTGGGGACAAATGACCTGAATTCAAGTCTGTCCTCAAAACAAGTTATCCTGAGAAACCATTTATCCTCTCTTTGCACCTGAAAAAAATATATATATAAGAAAAATAAAATCAATTTTCAGGGCTGAATGAGAATTAAATGAGATGGTGTTTATAAGAACTCTTCATAAACTCTAAGTTACCATGAAACAGTCAATATTATCATATCATTATTGAGGCATGGCTGGCTTGCTCCTCTGCTTTGTGCCTACGGCCTGGGGATCTGTGCCTGATACCAAATCTGCCTGCCTACCTAGCTGGGGCTCTGGGAAAGTGCTGAAGCACAGAGTCTCAGGAATAGCAAGACAACTGAAACCCCAACTGGGGATTCCTCCTGGATTTACATGGCCCATTAGGCCTGGGAGCACACAAGGCCTCTTCAGGGCTTGTACACAATGTATAGAGATTACATAAGCTGCACATAATACCCAGAAAACACGCACACACATATGAACACAAACACATGAGCCCAATGCTACTGACATGCAACAGGCATGGAATAAATGCCTAATGGTTGAATAACTGGGAGTGAGATGGGCTAAAGAAAGAAGCGCTAGGCAAGAGTTGCAGTCTTAAGTTCTGTTCCACTGCTAACTAGCTATGGAACCTCACAAAAATCTCTTGCTCGCTCAGTTCCCTCTTTCTCATCTGTAAAACAGTGATGATAGCTCTACTACCTCGTAGAGCTATTGTAAGGATAAAAGAAAATATTTTTCCCTTAGGACAGAGAAGTCCAAAGTCCCGTAACATCAAACTCAGTCATCTGTAATGAACTACTTTAACAGTTTTTTTCTGGATGGGCAGAAACCCTTTAAAAGTTAAGTCTATAAAAATAGAAAGTACTATTTTTGTCTATTATTTATATGCAATTACATATGTCATGCAAAAGTGTACACACAAATAATTTAAAGACCTCAAGTGCATAGTATTGGATTAGTTATCCTTGATTCATGACACACCCTCATCATTGGAACATTGGCCCATGTAGCTCTGCTTTTATTTAATTATTATTTATTTATAATAATGCAGGAAGCATCTACAAATCCACTATTCAAAATTAAAAGTAGACTTGGATGATAACATACATCTAACTAGGTGGTTGGTTCCTCCATCAACCTCCAACCCACTTCCCCAGTGAAAGATAACAATTATCTTAAATTTAATGGTAATCATTCCCTTACTTTCCTTTTATGTACTCTTATTCTGTAAGGACACATTAGAGGCATAGGTTGCTGACCTTCTGAGATGAAGCTCAGAGTGTCCTGTTTTTTAAAAACTTTACTATTTATTGATCTTGGAGAGAAAGAAAGAGCGAGAGATCAATTTGTTGGTTCATTTATTTATGCATTCATTGGTTGAATCTTGTATGTGTCCTGACTGAAGATTGAACTGTCAACCTTTTGGTGCATAGGATGAACTGAGCCACCTGGCCAGGGCAAAGCTCAGAGCGTCTTAAAAGGGAGATGAATAAGGGTGACTTTATCAGCAAGATGAGGTTCAAATAAGGAACTATTTTGTCATAGTTTCAAAGTATTCCCCCACCTTTTCATAGTGGTGGTGGTGGTGGTGGTGATGATGATCATCATCATCATTATCATTGAGTGCTTACTCTGTGGCCAACGTCACTCAGCCCTCCACCTGCATTATCGCATTTAAATCTCAAAATATCTGTGGGAGATTGCTAGTTGCTTGGGCCAATACTCATTTTCCTCTCTTTGAAAGTAAAGAAACTCCTAGCTAAGCATGTGACTACCTGGAATAAAAATTGTATTTCCCACCCTCCATTACATCTGGATGTGTTCATGAGATTACGTCTGAGCTAATGACCTGTAAATGAAAGTGGTTGAAGGGAAGAATTAGTACCTTCTTTACCTCCTCTTTTCTTTTTCCTGACAGCTGGAATGAAAATGTAATGGCTGGAGCTTGAGCACTTATCTCGGTTTATGAAGTGGAGGCCACAAATTGAGAATGACAAAGCAACGTGATGGAAGGAACCTATTCCCAGAGAGTATGGATTCATCTAACAGCCCTAAACCACTTACCCAGACTTTAAGAAAGAGAAATAAATGTCCTTATTACAGCCACTGATGTCCTGTTTTCCAGCATTCACAGCCAAACCTTATCCTAACTGTTACACAATCTTATGGGATATGTACTGTTATCCTTGCTTATCCATTTCATAAATGAGAATACTGAGTACTAGAAAAACTGAGTAACTTTCCTAGGATCAAACAGCTAGCAAAGAAGAGAACTCAGGTCTTTCTGACCCAACGTCCATGCTCATGTCCTCCACTCTGAATCTTGAGCATACATGTATGCATATATTCTTGATGTCAGAAATATATGTCATTTCTGAGCAGGAATGTCCTAATGAACTATGAGGTATACTTTCATTTTAGATGAACTTTAAAACTCCCATATCCCAATTTCCTATCTTCAAGTACGCTTGTGTTAATTTGCATGCGTGGGTTATATTATAATGAATCCATGACAATGTCTCCTTTCCAAACTTTCCCCACCCATCTGAAGGTAAACATTTTCTATTTAACTATGATGTGACATTATGGGTGAATGACAGAGGGTAGAAATTTATTGAGATGAACTTCCTGGAAATTTTCAGGTTATGAGCCCTGGATGAGATAGGCTTACCCGTAGACCGTTGGCTATGCATGCGCACACATGAAGTGGCCTTTGTATCTGTCTTCTGTTAGCACAGCAGACAAAACAAGGGAACATGAGTCACAAGAAAACTGCTGAAAACTCACTCTTGGGAAGAAATCTGACTTTAGCCCAGGGAGAGAAGCAGTCTTCCTGCCATAGGCTAGTTAAGTCTTTCATAAAATGAGAAATTCTCCAAAACAAGAATAACAGCTGTATAAGAATCATTGGCCGCAAACATTTCTAAAATCTCTGACAGTGCTAAGATCCGATCCGTAGGAAGAAACTCTACCCAACTCAGGGACTGTCAGCAATGCACTCCCCAGAGGAGAAGTGCTCTGCTCTCCAGTCCTCGATGCCCGTTCTGCACCCCAGGCTTTGACAGTTTAATGCCACAGCGGAGAGCACCTGGCGCAGTGGGAAAGAATGGGAATGGAAAGAGAAAGAAGGAAGTACCCGAACAGGAACAGAAACTGAGCCTCAGCACATCAACAGATATAACAGAATCCAGAGGCGCTATAAATGGGACTGATTTGGACCGCAACGTGCATAGTTATAAGTTTTGCAGCTTAGTAAGGAAATGGAGGGGGAAAGGTAAGTACTCCACCACATTCAAGCTGGCCCAAGGCTGTTCCTGTCTAAAAGTTTGCCTTTCCAGTCCGGCCTACATCTGCCATGTCAACTGCAACTCAGATGAGGTTTTGGCCTGGAGAGTGAATTGGGGAAAAGAGTGAGCAAAAGGGGACTTGCCCCTAGGAACACAACCAAGGTGTGTCCATTTGAAGGGTCATTTGGTCTTTGCCTGGTAACCTGGTGATCCCTGGATTTTTTTCCTCCATCACTTAAGTAAGTGGAAGTGGGAGGGTAGGAAAGACAGAAAAAAAGGGTATGTGTGTGTGTGTGTAATATAATGATAAACAGCTTCATAAGAGAATACAATTCTGAAGCAGAAGAGAATGTTGAAATCAAACCCTGAGTTCAAAGTCCACTTTCGCCACTTACCAATGTATGAATTCACCTCAGCATTCTCTTTTTATAATGAAGGGGGTGATGATATTCTCTGGAATAGATACACATGCAACGGTTTGAACTATTAATGACACATAGTAGTTGACCTCTCTACATGAGAGCTGTTATCTAATAGGCACTTTCATACCAATCATGTCCTTCCATCTTCACAGCAAGGCTATAAATAGTATTATTTCTGCTATTTTGATCATTGAAAAAAAAAAACACTCTGGCTCAGAAAGGTTACATGACTGGTCGAAGTTATCACACTAGAAGAGGAAGAGCCAGAATTCAGAGTCTGGTTTTTCCCCATCCACGTCAGAGTTCAAATTTCTAAATGCTCTTATATGAAGCCATGCCAGCCTATGTGCCTGGCTCAGGGGAAGGAAACACAATTTGTGACTTACTCAGATTCCAAAGACTATCCCTCTAAGAGAGTTAAAGACCATGACTGAAGTTGCTTTAGCATTGATAACTTTGGGATCCTAGCATGCATAAGTTTTTCAGAAATAGACCTAAATATAGAAGGTACTATGTGGTATCTACTACATTTTTTTGTTTGTTTTTTTTTTGCCCATTCCATGACAGGTAGTAGCTAATTTCTCACCTACATTTCTCATTAGGTTACGAAAACTGTAAATCACCAGATCTCTCTCCTTCCTCCAAAGAACACGCCTACATCATCATGTAGGTCAGTGTGTGACCTTGAAAACTTTAAACTCCCGGAACTTCAAGAGCCTCAACCACAAGAGGAAGTTCTTACTTTTGTGGGACCCATATAGCAGGCAAGTCCCAGTCATTCTGGAATGGGCTGATGACAGGTCAACCCACAGTGCTAGATAAACATTTGAGCCCCTCTCCAGTGAAGCAGTAGGTACAGGGCAAAATTGGACGTGTTGGAAGAGAGAAGTTGGCATGTGGTCCAACCTGAGATGGGCACATGCCCCCCGCCCACCAACTTTGTGCCCCTTTTCATATTAACAAACATGGACTGAGCACCAATCAGTGCTCAGTATTGTGCTGGGTGTGGGAATACCCAAGAGCCCCTGGGCTTGAGTGTCTTGAAAATTTATATGTATAAATGGTGACGATCATGTATATACATAACAGAAAATGTGGTTTTTAACCGTTTTTTAAATGTACAGTTCAGTGGCGTAAAGCACGTTGCCACTATCCATCTTTTCATCTTCCCAAACTGATACTCTGTACCTATGAAACAATAACTCCCTGTTCCCACCCTTCACCCCCACCCTCAACCCTTGGCAACCGCCATTCTACTTTCTGTCCATGTAAGTGGAATCATACAGTATTTGTTCTTTTGTGACCAGCTCATTTCACTTAGCATAATGCCTTCAGGGTTCATCCATGTGGTAGCATGTGTCAGAATTTCCTGCTTTGTTGAAGGTTGTTGTGTATGTATATATCACTCTGTGTTATACCACCTTTTGTTTATTTATCATCTCTCCATAGATACTTGGTTTACTTCCCCCTTTGGTAATCATGAATAATGCTACTATGAAAACGGGTGTACAAATATCTGTTGAGCCCCCACTTTCAGTTCTTTTTGGGTGAATGCCCACAAGTGAGATCGCCAGGTCATATGGTAATCCTATGTTTAACTTTGTTAAGAACTGCTATTTTGTTTTCATAGCAGCTGCATTATTCTATATTAGCAATGCGCAAGTGTTCCAGTTTCTCCAAATTTTAGCTAACACTTGTTATTTCCAGCTGTTTTCGGTTAGTTCGTTTTAGGAATAGCTATCCTAATGGGTGTAGCCTTGAGAGGCCTTATGCATGGTGCTCCAGAGCTCCTAACCAAGAGAGATTGGTCCAGAAAGGCCAATCCTCACTAAAGAGGTGACAGTGGACTTAGGCACCCAAAGGTGAGCAAGAGCTCTCCAGGCAGGAAGAAAACAACAGAGGAGGAAGAGGTAACACTGCCCAATGGAATGGAGAGAGATGAGATGTTGCAAGGCCTGTTTAGAAGCAGCAAGAGGCCAACATGGGCAGGAATGTAGGGTGTGGGGGGGAAAGTGCCAAGATGTGAGGCAAGGACTAGGAATTCCACTAAGGCTTTGGGCTTTGGGCAACAGGAGCCATTGGTGATGTACGTGCAAGTGCCTGACAAGCTTTAACATAGTCTATAAGTGTAAGAAGTGTAACAACAACAACAAAAAAGCTGGCCTGCGAACCCAAAGGTCTCTGGTTCGATTCCCAGCCAGGGCACATAACCAGGTTGCAAGCCATGTTCATAGCTGGAGGCAGGTGAAAGGCAACCATACATTGATGTCTCTCTTCCTCATTCTCTTCCCCTCTCTCTCTCATTCTCTTCCCCTCTCTCTAAAAATAACAAATAAAATCTTAAAAAAAACAAAAAAGAGAGAGAGAGAAATGTTTTTTTTGGGGGGGCGGCTAAAGGTTTTTTGTTTTTTTGTTTTTTTTTTTATTTTTCAGAGAGAGGGGACAGAAGAGCAGCAGAGAGGAAGAGCAACATCAATGTATGGTTGCTTTTCACCTGCCTCCAGCTACGGACCTGGCTGGAGACCTGGCTTGCAACCTGGTTATGTTGCCCTGGTTGGGAATCAAACCAGTGACCTTTGGGTTCGAAGTCCAGCGCATCCGCTCTGCCACCAGTCAGGGCAAGAGAAATGTTTTTAAAGAAGCTAAGGTACTAAAGACTAACACACAATGCCTGGAAAATGGAGGCAGCTTCTGGCATCTTCCAGGGAGGACACTGGGCCCCCGGAGTGCTGACCTTGGCTCATTCCCTTCCTATTGGCTCCCAAGTGCACAGGTAACCTAGCAGCGCACATGGGCTGCCCCTGCTGACCTCTTCAGTATGTGTGTTTGGGGTGGCAGGCGTGGTAGGCCTCATGCTGGCCATTACATGGGAGAGTCCTGCTCTCCAGGCCAGGGGAACCCCAGCAGGGCAGCAAGTCCATCCTACTCCCTCCTGGACCATTACACCCAGCCATGTGCCTCCTTCTCATGCAAGACTCTGGGAAAATCACAACCTGAGCAGCCCAGGGCCTCTGACAGCCTCTTCTAAGCCCGAAGTCAGGCCCAACTCAGGCTTCCCCAATGCATATGCCTCACCGTCCTTTCTGCCTTAAGGAGAGGCGAAAGGACTCTATAGTTAAAATAAAGGAGATTTGCCCTGGCTAGTAGCACAGTAAATAAGGTGCCGGCCTGCGAACCCAAAGGTCGCTGGTTCGATTCCCAGCCAGGGCACATAACCAGGTTACAAGCCAGGTCTCCAGCCAGGTTTGTAGCTGGAGGCAGGTGAAAGGCAACCATACATTGATGTTTCTTGCCCTCTCTGCCTCTCTCCCTTTCTCTCTCTCTCTGGAGATAATAAAATCTTTTTTTTTTTAATTTAATAAATAAATAATATAATAAAATAAAGAAGATTTACAAACTGGCGTGTTCTCTTTTTTTCAAGCTTTACTGCAGTCACATGGTGCAAAATGCATTAGCCCAAAAGGAGATAAAGTAAACTGCTCCCTCCCCGCAAGTCCTCTGCCGAGTTTCTCCTGTGACCTTCCAGAGGTATCCCAGCCCGTCCACCTTTCACCTAGCAACTAGCAGGGACCGGGCTTGGCCTAAATCCCAGGAAATCAGATTCTAAACTTAGGCGTCATGCAGTTGAGATGAACGAAAGCCCTGGACCAGCCACACCACAGGAAGTCAGAGCTTGGGGCGTGGGGGGTGGGGGTGGGTGGGATGGGAGCCAGCGCCAACCTCCAGTTCAGCCTCTGCTCTTGGGTGCCTGGGATCCAGGTGTCCTCCCGGGAGTGGGACGGTTCCCTTGGCACTGGGGAGGGAAGCACACGATTCCTCCTGGAACGATGGGGACTGGGGGAGGTGACAGCCCAGGGTGGCAACTGGATCCATGAATAAGGAGGGCAGGGCGCCAAATCCTAAAAATAAAAAAAGAAGAAAAAGAAAAAAGAAAAGGAGAGATGAGGGCAGATGCTCCCTGGTTGTATGAACCAGGGGGACAAACCCCCGGGGCTAACTGGCTGCCCACTTGTGTCTGCAGAGCCAATGGGTGCAAAGGGAATGCTGGGAAGGTAGCAGGAGGGAAGGTAGCAGGAGGGGCAGGAGGGCAGTTCTCCCCACCCCCACCCCCGTGGGAGACAGGTTGGGGCTGAGCAGAGGTGTTTCTTCAAGTACTGGTGTGATGGCAGCTGCCCCAGCCACAGAGCTCTCGCCCACGTCACTCCCCAGGAATCTGGCTCTTGTTTACTATGAAGAAGTGTGGTTATTACACTGCGTAGTGGCCCTCCTCCAGCTTCCCCAGAGAGCCTGCAGGGAGCCCTGGGCCTGGGAAGGGAGAGCTGCTGAGTGGGAAGACCAGCAGGCTTCCGGGACCCTACCCCTCCCAGGCTCCCTCGCCAGGGCAAGTCAGAGAAGGACCTGGCAGGACTCGACACACCTGGGACCTGCCAGCCTGGAAGTTGGGAAAAGAATGAACAGGGAAACAGAAAACTGAAGGAGAACAGGCTGGGTACCACTCAGAGAATGAGGAAGAATTGGATTCTTGTGGGCTCTGCACTCTGTTAAGAAATAAGAGAAACCTGGACAGGCAGGAAGCTCTGAGGAGATTTATGTTCTACAAACTTTGTACCAACCCAGGGACTTGCCCAATGCCTATCACAGCACAGGACACATAGTTTGGCTGAACTGATGGAACGCAGGATGGTGGATGGCACACAGAGAAAGACAAATCCAAGTTAGGAGAATAGCTCCTATTAACTGAGTTCCTATTCCGTGCCTCTGACATGGTTGTAAGTGCTTTTCATGTGACCATTCAGTCAAGCCTCGTAACAGCCCCATGAGGAAGGGACTGTATTACTAACATCTTTCCAGTTGCCCAGACAAGGAAACTGGGGCCCAGTGTGAATTTAAGTGACTTAAAGTAAGGGCTGGAATGGGGAGCTGAATGCAGGAAGCTGGGACCCATGCTGTCTTCTCAGGCACCATGCTCTCCCGCAGGGGACGGGGCCACTGGAAAGAGACAGACAGCTGCTGTCTCTCGGGATGAAGCTCTCGCTTCGAATCTTTCTTCTTCCATCGATCATCCTGCTATGGTCTCGTCCCTCTTCCAACCTCTGGGTGGGCTCCGCTGGACCCCTATTTAAAGCTCAATAAAAGCATAATGAGACGAAGATGGCTATGCTTTTCCCAAACCAAAATTCCAGTCATCTCCCAATGTGGTTCAAGATTGTTATGAAAGCCATGGAAAAGGCATGGCACCAGGGACGAGAACGGGGGCCTGACCCTCTGCTCCGTGTCTTTTTCACTGTCCCTCTTTGACACCTTCCTCCTCCCATCCCCCTTGCATTCTCATTGTCCACCTGGAGAGGTGTTTCTGAACCACCAGCTTGGTCCACTTACTCGCCACCACACAGCTGCTTGCTCTTCTCTTCCTCGGAAGTTGGGCTAACAAGGGTCCTATGGAAATTAGGTCATTTCACGGTTCTTCAGAGTTTCCAGAGGCCATGGTACTACAAAGGGAAATGCCAACTTGGGATCATGGCATTAGCCTGACACCCTGTCTTCTGACTACTGCTTATCCATAATGGATTCCTGAAAAAGACAAAGGGTGTGAATAACAGCTCCCCTGAAGGGAGAGGGGAGAAAGGCCTCTGGCCCAGGAAATGTCTCTCCTAGGGGGACAAAATGGCTATAGACAAAGTCATAGGGACCAGACCTGGCCTCAGCAGGTACCATGTGTATACAGGAACCAATTAATCACTGGACTAGTCTTTTTTTTTTTTTTTTTTTTTTTTTTAATTTATTTTTCTTTTTTAAAGATTTTATTTCATTATTTTTAGAAAGAGGGGAAGGGAGAGAGGCAGAGAGGGAGAGAGACATCAATGTATGGTTGCATTTCACCTGCCTCCAGCCACAGACCTGACTGGAGACCTGGTTTGCAACCTGGTTATGGGCCCTGGCTGGGGAATCGAACCTGCGACCTTTGGGTTCGCAGGCCGGCACCTTAACCACTGTGCTACCAGCCAGGGCCTGGAATAGTCTTTTACCATCTTCTGACAGCAGTGAGAAGCTCTCTCTAGGAAATAGGGAAGGATGTAGTGAGAAAGGACACTGAGGATATCATATGAAGGAGGAAGCATGGCATTAGAGTAAGGCTGAAAGATCACAAGCCCTGGAAATGACTTATTTAAAGACACTCCTTATAAAACACACACACACACACACAGATACACACAGAGTTTTCTTTGGCTAGCTTCTTTGCCTTTAGGATGGGGCTGAGGAGTTAGGGCCAGGCATTTATCACTGGGCATTTTCGTCAGTTTCACTTCCTGTTTCTCATGCTGAAAGCACAGTAATCGTCATCATGATAATAATAATTCCACAGCTTTGCCTTCACCTCTTATTTATCTAGGGCCTCCCAGAGTATGTGTATAAGTGTATAAGTGGGAGGGGGAGAGTACAGTTTATCCATTCTATCAGTCAACAGCTAGGGTGGTGACAGGCATGAAGGTAACAGTTGGGGATAGGAATTAGCAATGGAAAATATGAACCTCATATTGTTTTCCAAGAAGAAGAATCTAAATGGGTAGGTAGTTTCCCCCAAATGACTATTCTCATCTTAAGGACATTTGTCTATCTCTTCCCTCAAGATCCTCTAAAAGTAAATCCTCCCTAAGACCTTTCCATCTTCCAATCTGCCCCAATCAAGGAAAGCCCAGAGAGTTTAAGCTAATTTCCTGGAGTCACATCAACAGGTCAGCTAAAATATAGGAGGAGCAGGCCAGGCTTCTTCTGCAACCTTTAAAAGTTGTAAGCAAGAAAGGGGATTTCCAACTGTGTGGGGAAGTTGTGAAGTTTTTAGGACAAACCACAACTATTTCTGCTAAGGAAAAAACTATGCAATCCCTGTAGACTTGAAACCCTAGGACAGTAAGAGAGGTTGGCTCTTACTAAGAATGTGTTGAGAACATCAAAGGTCAGAAGGGGGTAAGAGAAATAGCTTCCAGACCTTGGTCAGGGCAAGGGTTCGAGGAATAGAAGTGTCTGGCCAGTATTTTCTTTCTTTTCAACTGTCAGGGTGGGAGCGGAGGACAATGGGGGAGGGAGTGATTTTCCTAATGGCACAGCACCAGTCTTCCCATACATCCTGCCCTTCCTTTGGGGATCTGAGGAGAAGGGGAAGGAGGTCTACATGAACAAAACAGGCAGGTAAAGGAAAAAAAAAAAAAAATGAAAAACCTCCAGAGAAAGACCCTACTCAATTGGGTTATAATTTTTTTTTTAAAAAAAGAAAACTTCCTTCTCAGACACACACACCGCAGCCACACCCTGAAGCACCATCTAGCTACACCGAGGATGAGAGAGTGTGATCTTCCGTGTTTATCGGGATATTTATTTTTGTTGGATTTTTTCCCCCTGAAGTGTCATCATCAGCAGCCTGGGGCTGGATGGCAAGTGACCAGTCAAAAATGTGAAAATGAAAAATTAACCGCGATGCCATGAATGAATAATCAACCTCAGGCTGTCAGGTGTTGAATCAGTGCAGGGAGGGAACGAAAATACTACCAAATATCTCCATGGCAATCACTGCGTGCCAAACACCGCTCTAAGCACTTTACATGCATTTGCTCATTTAATACTCCCAGCAGCCCTATGAAATAGGCTGCTACTATTATCACATTATCACTCATACTCATTTTGACCCGGTCTTGGCATTTCGGGCCCAATCGAAGGACCGGGTTATTTAGCTACTTAATCTGCCTCTCTTCCCAGCAGCCTCTGCACCCAGGCCTGGCTACACAATTTGCAGGACCCAGTGCAAAACGAATACGCAGGCTCCCTGTTTAGAAATTATTAAGAATATTTAGGGAGCAACAGCAGAGCATGAGGCCAAGCATGGGGTCTTCTAAGTTCAAGTGCCTGTGTGACTTTACAGTCGCAAGTCCCTGAAGCTGGCCCTGCGTGGGACCTGCCCAAATCCTAGCACAGAACCGTCTTCTCTTAGTTTATCATGGCGTGTGTCCAACTCCTGAACCAGGAAAGGGAACAGAGAAAAATGCGTCCTACCCCAACCCCAATGACATCGGGTATGTGTGTGTGTGGCTTTGCTGAAGAAGGCGCTCCACAGCTAAACCAGTTTGCTTTGCAGAGTGAACTAGATGATTTTCAAGATCTCTCCCAGTGCTGTCTTAGGAGATCTGTCCTCCCATTCCTCCCTCGAACTGGCTGGCAGTTCGTGCTGATTCTATCTCAGCAAGGCCTCCGGCATCCCGCCCTCTTTTCCATCTCCCCTGCTCCTGCCCTAGTTTTCTCTCACCTAGAATGTTCCAGCAACTGGCTGACTAGATCCCTTGCTTTGAAGCCCCAGAGTTCCCAGTCTGCCCTTTACTCTGCTTGCTACACTCAAGCTTCAATACTTTTTAAAGATTTTATTTCCTTATTATTTATTTATTATTTTTAATTCTTTCAAAGATTTTATTTATTGTTTTTCAGAAAGGAAGGGCCAGGAGGGAGGAAGAAAGGAAGAGAAACATCAGTGTGTGATTGCCTTTCACCTGCCTCCAGCCACGGACCTAGCTAGAGACCTGGCTTGCAACCTGGGTATGTGCCCTGACCGGGAATTGAACCAGCAACCTTTCATTTGATAGGCCAGCACTCAGTCCACTGAGCCTGAGCAGCCCTGGGAAGAGAGGCCTGTGCCTTCTGCACGGTTTGTAATGCCTCCTTTGCACATCTCTCCTTTTCTTTCAGGCCCAGCATCTGGGAGTCTCTATTAGAGCTCAGCCTCTGGAAGTCCCAGTCAAGACAGCACTGCTGTTCTGTCGAAATTCTAGAGGGAAAAGCATGGTATTCAAATCCTGTCTCCTGTTACAACCAAAATAAGGCCAATGGGTAAGGCAGGAAGATCTGTCTGCCAATGGATTGATAAGGAGAGGTAACGGTGGGAAGCTACAGAGAGGGCTGATTGACGTTTCTTCCTTGGAGCTGTGGGTGTGGTTTATTTGGCCTGTTTTCAGAAAGGCAGAGAGGTCTGCCTTTCATAATTTTCGGTGCCCACCACAAAAGTAACTGGCTGCTCAGGATTGGTTTTTGTTTTGTTTTGTTTTGTTTTAAGATTTTATTTATTATTTCCAGAAAGAGAGGAAGGGAGAGAGGCAGAGAAGGAGAAAGGGAGGGAGACATCAATGTATGGTTTTCTTTCACCTGCCTCCAGCCATGGACCTGGCTGGAGACCTGGCTTGCAACCTGGTTATGTGGCTTGCCTGGAGAATCGAACCAGCGAACTTTGGGTTCGCCTCATCCACTGTGCCACCAGCCAGGGCAGCATCGGGATTGTTTTAAAGAGTGATGGCCTTGGCTGCTACTTTGGGGAAAAATCCCCAATCAAGGATACTTGACTTCGACATTTTAAAAAGTCTCTTGGGTACTCTGATCTCATTTTAATATGACAACCACCCACATCAGTGAGGATGCATTCAGCTGGGAACTAGCAGCGACTTAAACCATACCGAAGCTAATGGTTTCATAATAAGACTGAAGGGAGGTGACCTCAGGTTGTCTGGCAACTCAACCAAGTCATCAAATGCCACCCAGGAGCTTTGTCTTACCGCCCTCGCCCTTTGCCTCACTGGCAGGCTGAGCCTCACCGGCCAGCTCAGCTCCTCGCTGTTGCAGGAAGACAGTAGCAGCTCTGAGCTTCACATCCCCCAACGACATAGTTCAACAGAAAAAAAGACAAGAGTAAAATTTAGTACTACAAATAAACTTTGAAAGTCTCAGGGCTTAGTGTCACCTGTGACTACCTTATTTATCAAGGGAAAACCTATTTCCCAAAGAACCTCGGCAGATTTCCCCTCATGTCTCGTTGGCCATAAGTGGGTTGTAGGCCCATCCCTCCTCAGTCACAAGTCAAAGGAAGTGGAATTCCCAGGACTTGTCCCTTGGGGTGGGGAGGAACCTAACCCATAGGAAAAACAAGGCCGGGAGATTTTGAGCATGTAGTCGACAGCATGTTCCATTTCTACACATCTGACTCCTTCTTCTGGTCCTGTAACATGTGTAAGTATCCCTGGCCTTCGGCTGGCTTCTCCCTGCACTTGTCTGTTCTCCTCTTCCCTTCTCAGTAAACTCTCCGCAGGAGCCATATGACGGTATCGTCTGCTTCCACGTCTTCACCAGCTCTGCTGAAGTTAGGTTTTTTTCTCCTCCACTCCTCCATCTTCTTCTTGCCTTAGCTCTCTTCCACCAGTTAGATCTCTCGGCTGGCTTGGACATTTTGCACCATCTCTTTTTCCCTCAAAACTCCTTCCCACCTTGGTCTCAGGCCATCATATCCTACTTCTACTTCTTCATCCCTACCTCCTTCTCAGTTTTCTTCACTGGCTCTTTTCCCCTGCCTGTCCCTGCAATGTTAGGGCTTTCTAAGGCCCTGTCTTTGAATGTCTTTTTAAATCATTCTCTACTACTTCCCAAGTTTCAACTACCAGAGAACTCTATACTTATCACCTCTAAATCTACAAATCCAGCCCAAATATTTCTCTTGAATCTATATACACATTGGACTTTCATTACTAGGTATTCCTAGACACCATAAGTTTATCATCTACAAAACTGATTGCATTTCTCATGCACAAACACACACCCCACCACCCCCACCACCACCACGACCACTTCATTCCCCTGCTCAGGGAAGGCACCACTATCTACCTGGTTGCCAAAGACTGATGCTGGTAGCTGCTCTTGACTCCTCACTGTCTCTCATGCCCAACACTCAGTCCATGACCACTTCCTGCTAATCCCACCTCCCTACTACCTGTTTCCTTTAACTCCCTTCCCATTTATAAAACTCAGTTAATTTTATTTGTATGCTATCAGTACCAAAAAGTAAAAGGAAGGAAGGAAGTAAAAGGAAAAGAGGAAGGAAGGGCTCCATTAATTTACATGTGAAAAGAGCCACGACCATTTTGAACTGTGCCCCTGAAGAAGGACAAGAATTTGTTCGTGTGATTTGTTTCCCACCAGTAGCATCCAGTGTCTCTGGCAGGGTCACAGTGCGCATCAAAGGAATTTCCAGTAAGGCGTCTGAAGATGAATGTAAGTCAGAAAGACTGTTAATTGACAATGACAAGAAAATAGGCACAGACTATGCCTTTGCAGCTGGAGTGCCACAATCAGCAGGTCTCTGTATCTTGCCTGGCAGGCAGCCTGGGCAGCCAGGAAAGGTGACTTCTCTTCCTGACCAAGACGGCAGGATCCTGGCAGCCACGAGGGGTTGGGCCATGAGGTACCTCAGGTTCTGGCATGAGTGACAGTGATGCCAGCTTCTGGCAGGGAAGACATCACCAGCAATGAGACAGTTCCAGGACACTGAGACAAGCAATGGACTCACTGGGAGGCAGGCAGTGCCGCTGCCATCTCCACAATGCACATAGGGAAACAGCTAAGCTTGAATAAAGATATTCACACAGATAAGTTCTTTTAGTTTTCCTCCATGGAACAAAATGGAGAAGCGACTCACTCAATGTTCTCATTGGAACCAAGCTCCTATTCACGGCACAGGTCCAGTGATTTTTTTCCATTGTAACGTATCCATCCCTAACTTGAAAGAAGCCCCTGGCCAAGGACCATAGTTGCAATCAGGAGAGAAAGAAGGAAGCTAGAAGCCTGGACTCACAGTCATCTCTTTGTTTATGGCGCCATGGACTGAGTAAGGTAGAGAGCGGGTGAAGAAGCCGCCCCTGTGTAACTTTATCCCGATACTCACCACCAGAGGGGGCAGTTGCACCATCCCGGCGGTCTCCCTGCCGCCGTAAGAAGGTACTTGCTAAGGGTGAGAGACACCCTAAGACCCTAAGGCTCATTTTAGCTTTCCCCCTGCCCAAGTGCCGCCTGTATTTATGTACCAAATGTCGCTCTATTGTATAGATAAGGAAGGCAACGCAGGGATCATCTGGTCTTAGGCAGCTGGCTGCTCCCCCTAAAGAACTCCAGAAATAGATTCCAGCAATTTACTGGGCTCTTGCCACAAGGCTATCAGGCTGCCTGCCACAGCCCCAGAGACAGGAGCCAGGTGAGGGCAGATGCCACATCCCTGCCCCCACGCCACCCTGGGGGCTGTGCATTAAGTCCCCGCAGAGGGAAACAGTGTTTTGCCTCCTGTCCAGAAGCCCCAGGTACCCGCTACCATCCTTCTGGCCACCTCACACACCATGCCTGAGAGCAGCAGTTGGAGCAGTGGGGGATCCCGAACCTGGAGTCCCTCATCTGCCTCCTGAGCGCCTGGCTTTAAGGGGCACCCTTTGCGGAGATGAATCTGGGCTCCTGAGGCAACCAACCCCATTTAGAATCTACGCCCACCCCTTGTTGCCCCCAATGCATCTGTCTTTGCTTCACTCCATCTGGTGTCCTCAGAGGAACGGCTAATTAAATTGAAAAGAGTTGGCCTATTTTTGGTGTGTCTCAGCAAAGATTTGGAGGAATGGCCACAAAGTTTGGAAGAACCCCAGGGAGACTGAAAAGCTCTGGGTTGGCTGGCTATTCTAGGATTGGCAGATCCTAAGTCCCGTAGGCTGGCTGTTCCACTTAAGGTTCCATCCCATTTCTTGGGTTGTCACGTCTGTCTGGCAATGGGTTAAAATCTGAAAAGGAAGTATTTTCCTGGGTGGTCTCAATTCATGTTGTCCTACAAGAAGCCACAAGCTCATTTCTGTCCCCTTGTTATTTGCGACAATGGCAGAGCAGCCGCAGATTGGAAAGAAAAATTATTCTCCGGAGAAAGATGGCAGGAGCAGGGGGGTGTGGGGCGGGGGGACGGATGTGTGTGGGGGTGGCAGGAATGGGAGCAGAGGGACAGATGCCCATCTCAGATTCCGTTACTTGTATTTGAAGGAATATTATTTCCTCCCCGAAAACTATTGGGTACTTTTTCTTCAAAGAGAACATTCACATGACCGGTTTGCCTTAAAACATCCTTTGGTTCCTTTTTCTCTGCTCAACTGACAAACCCCTTAAATGGCCCTTTGGTGCCTCTTTATAGTGGGCCAAGCCTTTTCAACAGGTTCCGGCCCTGCCACACTATACTCCAGCCACCTGGAATTGTCCACCGCCCTTCCTTTCACCGCTACCATTTCTGCACACGTCCTGTCCTCCTCAGGAGGAAGTCCCTTCTCTGCCAGCAAATTCTACTCATTCACGGACTTGTCCTGCAAAGGTTACCCCTCTGAAGCCCTTTTCTCTTCATTAACACCCCTCCACTGTGCTTCTCCAGAACTGTGGTCCTCCCTCCCGCACGCCTCCTACCAAACACATTTTCATCACTTTTCCTGTCTGTTCTGTGTAAAATGAGCTCCCCGAGAGCAAGGATTGTGTTTAATCCTTCGTGTAGCCCAAATTTCCAGCATGAAATCCCATGATTTTTTTTCTTGATGAATCGCTTGAGGAAACCTAAGCTCTGAGAAGGAAACAGGCAGGCAGTTTAGCAAGTGGGCCCTGCCAGGTGAGGTGAGAGGTGAGGTGAGGAGTCAGACAGCTCCCGTCAGGAGGGCATTTCTGGCCGTGGCTGTGGCTATTATGTGAAATCTCAGAGATCGACCTGAAACCTGACCCTGCGGTGGACCGGTTGCTCAGTGGCGTTCTGCTCCAGAGAAGGGACATGCTCCCAGCCCTGTCCTCACCTCTCCCCCAGCCCCATCTCACGGTCCCACTTCCGCCAGGAAAGCTTCCCCGAACTGCCCCTGTTGCTGTCTCCCCAGCTGCAGGACCAGGTTCTTGAGGTTTTGCTCTTGGTAGACAACACAATGCGGGTGCATTTTCTGTGTTTAAAAACAAATCAAACAGTTTATTGATGCTGATAACATTGCCTGCCTAGGATCACAGAGACTGTGCTGTATATACTCCCACCCCGGGTCCGCTCCCCAGCCCGCTCCACGGGGCTCGTAGTCCAGGAGGTTGGCCTTTCGGGACTGCCTCAGCCAGACTCTTGTCTTCAGGCTTTTGGCCAACTGTGGCCCATGGGAGGCCTGGGAGAGGAGGGTGGCAGCACACTGATCCTTGGTTCCTCCTGTTGGCTGGAGGTTGGCAGTGCCTGCCGTCCGCTACCCAAGACCCAGTTTCTGTGGGGCAGCCCTGTCTCTCCTCCATCCTCACCCACAGCCACGCCCTCTAGGGATGCAGCAACCACTCCCCTCCCTCGCCCCATGTGACTGTCCCCGCAGGCCTCGCGGTCCCTTAACACTTTCCTCTAACTGCCCATGTTTGTAAATGGCTTCCTCCTCAGTCCCCCATTGCTCCATTCTGAGTGAGGATTAGACACAGTGTTCACAGGAAACTTCCTGACCCCCCTCCAGCTCTGCACCTGTCAGGGTTCTTGGACGCCGGCTCAACATTTGATGATTACATTTCAGGAACTCTAATGCTCTGCACGAGTCCCGATCCCCCGAGGTTTCTTCAGTTTTCCAACCGGAGAAAACTGGCATTTGCTGTCTACCTTTGGAGTCATTTCCATGGAGTCCGGAGTTCCACCATAGCTCCTGGAATCTGAAATAATCCTGCTCCCTCCCTATGTATTCAGTGTGTTTCTGAACCACTTAGATACGCAAACATGGAGTGTTTTGGTTTTGGGTGGCCATTTCTTGGGGGGGCAATTTCTCCCTGAAACCATCAGCTACCTAGCAGTAACCTCCGGAGCTGTGGAGTGTGCCCTCCCTTCCTATCCACAGCTACCTCCCCGGTTCAGGCTCTTTGAATGCAGGCATCTTGGGGCCTAAAACACTACCTGTTCTCTTGCCCTTCGCCACCCCCTCCCCCATTCCATAGCTTCGTGTCATTCTGCAGAGAGCACATCTTGGGATTCCTCATGATCCGAAGGACGGCCACCAGCCACCTCACTGCAGGGAACAGGTGCTCTTGGCATTGCATGTTTCTAGCCCTGTTACACGTGACATCTTCTCGCCAGGAGGATCTGAGATACGAGCCTTGTGGCCCAAGGTTCCCCCACATCTCAGGGAGCTCAGATCCGAACCAGGCAATCTTCCGCTTGCTGAGTCATTGCACCTGCTTCTGGCACTTCGGTAAACAGACTAGCCCCAGAGTAACGGCCCTCCTCCCGGGAGCCTCTCTGTTTGCTGCCCCAGATTGCCCGGAGAACCCTGAAAGCCAGATCCAGAGCAAACTTCCTGAAGGGAAACTGAGGCTTGGAGAGAAGCAACAGCCACTGTCCTGAACCAGAGAAGGGGCTCAGGGGAGGAGGGAGAGGGCCAGGTGGACTGCAGAGGTGGACAGCTGCTGATGCTCTGGGCTGGGAGGGACAGAACGAAGCTCTGAGAAAGAAAAAAAATGTACAGTGGTGTGTGCACGCATGTGTGTGCACATGCAGGGGGCCAGGGTGTGCTGGAACAAGGGCTCTGGTCAAATTAAGACTTGGTCATGCCCTGACCCTGTGGCTCAGTTAGTCAAGCATCATCCTACAAAGTGAAACTCCCCCGATTCAATTCTGGGTCAGGGCATAATATGCCTCGATTGCGGGTTTGGTCCCAAGTTGGGGTGCATTCAAGAGGCAGCTGATGCCCTGGCTGGTGGCACAGTGGATAAGGTGCCTGCCTGCGAACCCAAAGGTCACAGGTTCGATTCCCAGCCAGGGCACATAACCAGGTTGCAAGCCAGGTCTCCAGCCAGGTTTGTAGCTGGAGGCAGGTGAAAAGCAATCATACGTTGATGTCTCTCACCCTCTCTGCCTCTCTCCCTTCCCTTCTCTCTGAAAGTAATCAATAAAATCTTGGGAAAAAAAAAAAAAAAAGAGGCAGCCAATTGAATGTTTCTCTCCCTCCTTTCTTCTCTCTCTACATAAAAATAGATAAATCCTTTAAAAAAAGGAAAGGAAGATTTGGTCATGGAACTTCTGCCAGGCTCTTTCTCCCTCCAACTCCTTTGCCCACACTGCCCTCACTAGAATTATCACCCTTCCCCAGAGCCAGGGCCTGGGGTGGAGCCCGACTGCCTGGCTCCCTCCCTGGCCCGAGCTGCCCCTTCCCACTGCTCCTCCCTGTCCATCCAGGGCCCATAAAGAAGAGCTGGCACCCGGCCTGCGCAGCTCCTTGAGCCAGAGGAGATACTTGAGCTGGGAGATTACCGGAGAGCTCTTTTTAACCAGCCTGGGCTCATGGGACTGGCTTCTGTCCAGGCAGACAGATGCAGGCCAGCCCTCCAGGCAGGGCACACAGCGCTATTTATTTCCCACTGGGATTCTGCAGGTAGAGAGCTAACTGGCAGGGTGGGGCTTTCTCATTGTATTTAAGCCTCAGCTGGCGCCAGGAAGATGCCCCAGCCTCAGCCTTTGCCCCTTTCCCAGCCCTGTTGATAAAAATAAGCATCCCCCGCCCCCACCTTGCATCAGGTCAGGAGGGTGTTGAATGGGGCACCACCACCCCCCCCCCCGGAAAGCAGAGGATATAGTCCGGCTATTAAATGAAGGGAAAGGGTGTTTGTTGTCTCCAGTTTGGGCCACAGTCTCCTGCTTTTCCAGCTGCGAAGACCCTGGCACTGTTCTTTCAAGATGGCATTGCACATAGCTGGTGGTCGGGGGAACGGTCCTGACTAGTCATCACAGACGTCCTCTGCGCCCCCATCCCCCGCTTCATCCGGGCTGTCCTGGGCTCCCAGGGCATGTAGCCATCATAGTCATCCATTGTATTACAACTCTTTGCCCACTCAATTCTGGAGCAAGGACGTGTCTCGTTTGTATTTGGACTGTCTGGCACAGCACCTGGTGCACAGGAGACGCTGGGCATTTACTGACCAAAGGAAGAGAAGGCAGGCAGAGGGGGGTGGGCGTGGGGCCCACTGCCCCCTGGGGGAGCCCCTGCGGTGTGTGTGCGGTGGGAGGCCCAGCAGTTGCACCCGCTGAGCCTGAGAAGTAAACCTGTCTTCCTCCGCCTCCCCCGCTGAAGCCGCACCTTTCTCCTCCGGGACCACTCGAGGAGGGATTACTCTCTCTTTGAACTGCAGCTGCCTGGGGCCAGATCGGGCTGGGAAGGGGTGGAAGGGTGGGTGCGTGGCACAGCAGTTAGGAAACAGTTGTCCCTGCAGGAAGACTGACCATGGAAGCGGAAGCGCATGACCCTCCACTTCTTTCAGCAGGATTGGGGGAAGCACCTGCGTGGTCATCAGCCCCCCTGGCCCCCCCACCCCGCCTCCCGTCCCCAGCAGCTTTGCCTGGCCATCTGTCTGGCATTTTGAAGTGGATGGTGATTTTGAGTCCCAAGCTGAGGAAAGGGGCTCTTCTAGGCAGGGGACTAGGACCAGGACAGCACGGGGCCGCTTGCTCAGAACCTGCGGGAGAAGATCTCAGGGATGAATTTCCTGAATCCATCCCCTGTAGTCATGTCGGTCTTGGGCTCTGACCGGGGATGATGATGGGACAGAAATGAACAATGTTGATTTGGCAACCAGAGAAAACAGCAACAGGCCAGCTATTGTTGAGGGAAGTGAGGGCGAGGGAGCAAAGGGTGGGGCAGCCTGGTGCCCGCCCGCCTGCCTCCTCAGTGGCTCCGGATGGCCCATTTGGGACAGAAGTGATGTGTGAGAAGGGAGCCCCTGGAGTCCACCCCTGACCTGAAATCACGTCAAGAGGAACCTCAGGGGGCACCCCGTCTCACCTTCAAGGCCAGACTGAGGGCAGCAAAGCCAAGTGTTCCAGGAGACAGCACATCACCGCTGCCATCTTTCCTCCTCCTCCTTTGGATAGGGACACAAATCTGAGAGACTCGGAACATTAGCTTCTGCAACTATCTTCGCTACAAATTTTAAAATCCAAGGTAACTTGGAGTTGCCCCTAAACCCATTGCCTGCCATTTTTTGTTTTGTTTTTTTTTTTTTAATCAAATGCTGAGCATACAACCTGAATGCTGTTGAGTCTCCTTCTCTCTGACAAATGCCACCAGAGTGCTTTTTCCCCCCACACAGCAGATGCTCAGGAAGTCCCTGTTGAAATAAATGCACCAAGGAAAGCCTGCACGGACTTGCTTCAGAAGGGCAGAGGTGAGTGTACCTGGGCCAATGTTCCACCCTAGGAATGACAGAATTCTCGCCACATTGGTGCAGGCTGGGCATCCTGAATCTGGGCAGCCTCCGCAAAACAAGGTCAAATGGTGCCCAGGCTCACGCTACACAAAGATCGCGATCAGACCCTCGTACCAGATCGGTCTAGCAGTAGGCACTTCAGGTTTCCGCTTCTGGACAGAAATTCCTTCCTGGACATTGAAAAGCCATCGACAACACGCCCATTGTGCTCACAGCCATTTCGCCGTCCAAGTTCTGGTAGTTTTCGCCCTAAATGTACAAAGAGCCAACCAAGGGAGTGTCCTGGCTGGGGGTGCACTGGATAATGCAGAAATTTAAACAGCTGCATTGAGGGCTGATGCTCTTTTCCATGCCACCTGGCTTGTAGCTTCTCCAGCACCTAGTCTCTTAACACACAGCTGCTTTATGAAAATGGCAGGGGTGTCAAACTCATTTTCACCGGGGCCACATCAGCCTCGGGGCTGCCTTCAAAGGGCCGAATGTAATTTAAGGGCTGTATAAATGTAACTATCCCTTCACAGGTTAAGTGAGCTGAGTAGAAACAAGGGGCCGAGCCAAAGGTGCTGGGCTGGATAAAACAAGGAGGGACAGATTCCTTGTTTTATCTGGTTTGCCCCCCATGGAATATGGGAAGGCCCTTTCCTAGCTTTGGGCCAAGCAGCCGTAAGGCAGAAAGCCTGTTCAAAACAGAACGCCGTCCTCCAGGGTAGTGCCCACTTAGCTCCTGTTGCCAGGGCAGTGATGGCTCAGGGCCAGGTCGGAAACAGGCAGGAGTTAAGCTGCCCAAGGGCCCCTATGAACGTTGTTTCCCTTTCCTTCATTCGCTCAGTTCCCTCCAGCTTTAAATTATTCTGTAGACCAAGGCCTGGGCTAAAGGGGCAACCTCCCAAACATCTTTGAAGTTGCTGGCCAGGTCAGTTCCCTTCCTCACACCAGTGCCGGGGAACACTGGGGAACTGAAAGGATATGACAAGTGGATCTCTTGTAAGGCTGTTTCTCATCCTGCTCCTTCTCCCTTCCCAGTATTTTTTTTTTTTTTTTAAAGATTTTATTATTTTTCAGAGAGAGGGGAAGGGAGGGAGGCAGAGAGGAAGAGAAACACCAACACATGGTTGCCTTTCACCTACCTCTACCTATGGACCTAACTGGAGACCTGGCTTGCAACCTGGTTATGGTCCCTGACTGGGAATCGAACCAGCGACCTTTGGGTTCAGAAGCCGGTGTCTTACCCACTGTGCCACCAGCCAGGGCCTCCCAGTATTTCCTTTTTCAGGCCTTAACAGTCCCTAGTGAGGGGCACTCACCCACCACACTGGGAAAGGTCTCAGCTTTGGTTTTGAAATAATCACGAAATACTAAAAAAATGTTCAAGCTAAAAAATGTTCAAAGCATTTCATCCTTCCTTTTTCAACAATAAACACCCCCCCCCCCAAAAAAACAAAAACAAAAACACAGACTCGTCCATGGCAAACTGTGCTTTCCAGAGGAAGCGTGTCAGCAGATTCGAACAAATGAGAATCCAGTGACACCAGAATGACTCAGACCTGACACGTTAGAGGCTGACATCCTGAGCTGCAACAGCCACAGGTCACCACCTGGCCTGACCGGGGCAGTCCTTTCTTAGTTTACTTGTGTGGCGGCATAAGGGATGAGACTCTTTCTAGTCAACAGTCAGGCAGGCTTCTCCCGTTATAGAAAATTTGTGACAGTCTAGGCTCAACTTAGCGGTTGGTGAACTATATTAAGAATCATATCCTCTCCTTCAAAGTCTAGACAGTGTATTTGTAGCTCTGGATTTAGCTCAGAGGTTATGGATTCAGGGCCGAGAGAGCTTTCGGTCCTTACATGGATGGATTCACTGTGACTCTTCAAACTTCCCACTGAAATTAGCAGGCATAATTTGACAGACACTTGGGAAGGATTACCCCTGATCTGGTTGAAGGCTAGGTTTGGAAATAAACTCTTTTAAAATCTTGGGCTTGGGGAAGTCCAGGTTGAAGATGAAAGTGGAACACTTTGGAAGGAGGATATTAAAAATGTTATTTAAAACCGGGTGGAGGATCCCCGGCTCTTCCTTGATTTCCCACTCCCTGGCCTCCCTCCCACCTTATTTTTAAGATCCCATGTGGTTCATAGGATGGATTTTGGCAGTTGCTCTGTGTATGGTAAGTTCTAGCACTCTACAGGCTGCTGAGACTGAACAGATGGGGAAAACATGTCCTGGCAATTCCACCTGATTCAAAGGGTAAGTACTTAGTTGACAAAGGAGAAAAGGCATCCAGGTGCAGACTGGAACAATCACTGTCACCTTTCCAACTTCCGTGTTGATGACATCAAACGACAGATGCCACAGAAATAATTAAAAATAAACAAGAAAGAGTTTTCCATGATTCACTAAAGTGGTAGGAGTAGTCTGTTAGTCAGGAAAGCTTAGAACCATTTATCAGCTGCTACCTAAACTTTAGCATTTAACTTAATTACGTGTAGTTAGGAATTAAGCAAAACAGAAAGTGTTTCAACATGACCAGCTGTTCCAGATCCCAACTGCTTCACCATTGACATTTTTTATGTCATCTTTTGTTCTGCTGGTTTTTGATCACACAATAAGCCCCATTCTTAACAGATTAAATGTCCTGAAAAGTAGTCCGAACTGGAGTGGCTCAGTTGCTTGGGTGTTGTCCCACAAAGTGAAAGGTTGCTGGTTCAATTCCAGGTCAGGGCACATGCCTGGGTTGTGGGTTCGGTCCCTAGTTGGGGGTGCGGATGAGAGGCAACCCACCAATGACTGTTGTACACATTGATGTCTCTTTTCCTCTCTCTCCTGGGCCTTCCCCCCTCTCCAAAAGGAAGAAATAAAATCTAAAATAAAAGTCGTGACAAGTAAAACATAACAACATTGGCCAGCCAACCTGTCTGCCCCAGAGCCCCTTAAAACACCTGGGAATAGAGGCTGCAACTGCAGTCATGACATGTCCTCAGCTGCTCTGGGAAAGACCCAGACTAGGGGACACAGCCCCTGGGGGACAGAGCAAGGCCTCTATGTCAGTTAGGTTAAGTTGTATTTTTCTTTTCCTTACTATCAAGGTGTCACAGACTGGACCAGAAGAAGGTAGCCTCCAGCAACTCTCACCTAATTAATTACCCTTTCTCAAAAAGAGGTCGGAGACTGACCATGTGGGTCAAGGTCAAAGAGGGCAAGAGGGCACACACTCCTGGAAGGTGGGAGGGAGTGAACCTCCACCGTTGGCACATGATCAGAAGCAACACAACCCGTTCACTCAGAGTGGCAAGTTTCACCCTTTTTCACCTCACGGCATGCAAATTACTTACTAAAATTCTGCAGCACATCCAAAAATGTATTTTGCCCATCTGACAAAAGTAAATACATTTTTGCTTCATTCACACCAGACAGCTATCGTGTTGGCTCTTGTCATTTTTTAACCTGCCAATCCAAGGGGAAAGGGATCATGCTCCTGACTAAATTGTCAGGTATTGCACGTTTTAAAACTTCTTGCAGCATGCAGGTTGAAAATTGCTGACTTAAGAGCAAAATGAGGTCATGGTCCTGCCCAGTTGAAGCTCACATTCTCATATGCGGAGAAATCGTGATAAGCACATGATAAACAATCCATGGGAGGGCAGAACGTAAGCCGCAGTCAGTGGGATGAGTAGGTATTAGCAAGATTAGACAATCCCCTACATTACATGACAAAAAAAAAAAAAAAAAAAAAAATTGCTTTAGGGATGAAATAAGACAAAAATTCCTATCCAACTCTTTTCACTATGTCAGCAAGAATTTGGAAACTCAATGGACTTTGTCCATTTCAAATGAATAGAAATGGCTCAAGAACAACCCAGTCACTGGAAGACCCAGTTTGAACCTCTGCATGACCGTGGTCCAATTTAGTCACTCACTGCTTAGGGCTGGCCAAGCAAAAGTTTAAGTGGCTGCCAAAGGGAGCACAGGGTGACAGCCTCTGAAGACCACAACTTGTCCCTAATCTTGAAACCCACTCATAAACCTCCCCCAGGGCATCTGGCACAGCCTCCACACCCTGTCAAGCCGTCCACTCTCCCCCAGCGTGAATCGGCCTGCAGAAGAGACATGCCAGCTTGAATGACTCCGTGCTGCGTCACTCTCTCGCTGGCCAAATATAGGCAGAAATGCATCCGTTCACCTCCCGGAGCGTTCCAGAATTTGCCTGGTGTCATGGGTTGTCTACAGCCAGTCCCTCAATCTGTTTCAGTCACCTCACAGTCCATTCAACGCACAGACATGTGGTTACATGCCAACCTGAGCCACAAGCTTGATTTCCTCCCGAGTCCCACCCGGTGCTCCGACCAAGAGGGCCTCTCACCAAAACACACTGAGCCCTGGTGTACGTCAGCTGTTTGGGGCAGGGTTCTTCCAACAGTTTTCTTAAAGCAGCAAGTCTTCCATACTGATAACCACCAGCAAAACCACCTCAACATATGCTCTGCCCAGATAACACAGAAGACTTTACCCAACTTCTCCTTCAGTCAGAGAATTCAGGAGTTAGGGCACCTGAAGGATGTGTATCTTCCACCACCTTCTGTGAAGGAGTCAAGGAAGTTGTCAAGGCTTTAACAGTCCAGTTACTCAGTCACCAGAAATACCAGAGCATCCCCCTTTTGGAGACTGAGGCCCCGCTCTGTTTACTTGTTCATTCTCATTTTTCACAGAGTGTGCTGGGCAATCGGGAATACATTTTGGATAAGGCAAAGGTTCCGTAAATAATATGCCCGTATTTTTCTTTCCTGTTAGCATTGAAAGAAAAGGAGCCTCCGGCTCTTAGGGAGTTTTTGGAGACTCAATTCTAGAATAAAAAAGAAAGGAACTTATCCCGAGAATGAAGCTGTTGAGCAATGGCCTCCTTCAAGGTGCACACTTGGAGGACAGAGCTGTGCACACACTTGCTCCAGGAGAGGCTGGAAGCAGAGGAAGGGCAGGGAGGAAAACAGAGCCAGCAGCAGTGAATTATGTGGTCGCTGGCTCTTCTCTGCCCTTTTTAGTAAGATGTTCTGTTAGCGATTAGCTTCTCAGTCCTCACTGTTGAAAGTGTAGCACAGAAAAAAGGTGTTGAAATGAAGAGAAATGAAATGGATTACTACCACAATGTCTGGATTTCCTTCTTATAACTGAAATCGATTTAGAATCTAGGGCCTGGTCTTCAGCTTCAGTTGAAAGTGGGAAAACTGTAGCACAGTAAAACTGTGGCAGCTGGCAAAAGAAGGGAAAGCAGTGAAACCATTGGTTAGGTTTACCTGAAAGGAAGCGCTTTCATAAGGGAGAGAGTCCATGAAAATGCAGCAAGCAGGCTGGCCCCCAGGGCTCCAAGGAATGCGGGACCCGCAGTTCACATGCCGACTCTACCTTTAACATCCAGGTCACTTGTGGGCAATGCAGATGCTTTACCTCCCTTAGAGACCCGGGAGGAAGGAGGCATCTGGTTCAGCTGTAATACCAGTAGTAGGTAAAGAGGCCAAGAAACCAATCAAAGGCAAAAAATCTGAATAAAAAATAATACAGAAGCACTGCACATCACAGAATTGAAGGGAAGAGAATGAGTCACTGGGAAGTGGTAACACGGGTCCCCCAGGTGACCGGAAGCTGCCTGGAGCGTTCTCCACCCTGTACTCCAGCATTGCAGCAAGCCCCTCCCGGACAGCAAGCCCACAGAATGGTCTGTGGGGGCCAGAAGTCTAGCTTCCGCTCTCATCCATAGCTGCAGCCATGTCCCAAATTACCCCTCTGGAAGAGACTCGGGGAATGATCAGAATAGCCTTTTTTGGTATACCTTCTCTCATGACGGAAAGGGATTTAAACCAATAGAATCACACACAGGTTGATGCGCATCTGACAATAAAAACAAAGATGCGCTGACCTATAACAAGTCATTTAATGTACATTCCAGGATGGCCAATACAAGCTGGTTAGGTTATTAGCCCTTGTAGAGAGTTTTAGTCATATAAAAATGTTTTGCCTTCTTAAAAAAAAATCTAGTCTCACAAAAATAGCCACCAATGGCTTGTATTTTCCATTTTCACTGCAAGATAATTCAAAATACATACATGAGCATCCCTGAGCATATCCCTATCCACTAGCTGATCAGTTTCGGCAACACACTGCACAGAGGTATGCCGCCCCCGGTTTCTGACATCAAGTTGGCTTTAAGCTTACTGGCTATGCCCACAACTGGAGGCAGCTTGGAACCCAGTCCGCGGAAAGCATTTGCAGGGTTGACTCCCCGTTTGCCCGACACCTTCTCAACAGTGAGGGGTCTGGGTGCAGACTTGCTAATCCAAGGGTGTCTTAAAGCCTGAGTTGGGGTCAGGCGGGCAGAGGGGTCCCAGTGAAGACACCTTTTCAAAAACTCTATAAATAAGTAGTCATCACACCCTTTCAGTGCTGTCACCCAGTCTTTGCTGCCTGGGGGGCCCCGCTTTTTACCCCTACGTGAGCGACCCCCCACAAGCACAACCCTCCCATCTGCCTGAGTTGTCACGGAACAGTACCGAGGCAGGCCCTTGGAGTTAATAAAGTACTTGGCACGCTTGGACTGCTCCAGAAGTTTGGCTGGGGGCATGCCTAGAAGCTCCATCATGCAGGCCAACTGATCTCCTTCATCCTCCCCGGGGAAGAGAGGCTGTCCTGTGAAAAGCTCTGCTAGGATGCAGCCAAAACTCCATATGTCGATGGGCGTGCTGTAGCGGCTTCCTAGGATGATCTCCGGAGCTCGGTAGAACCGGGACTGGATGTACGTGTAAAGCTTCTGGTACTCGAAGCAGCTGGACCCGAAGTCAATGACCTTGGTTGCACTGCGCCCATGGTGTTTCAGGAGAATGTTTTCTGGCTTCAGGTCACAGTGAATGATCTTGTTTTTGTGAAGCGCATCCAGGGACTGCAAAATGGACTGAGCAAACTTGCGTACTAACTGGATGCTGAAGCCCTGAAACTTGTTTTTTTTAATTAGCTCATAAAGGTCTATGCTTAGCAATTCAAAGGCCATGCACACGTGGTTCCGGAACGTGAAGCTTTCCAGCATGTGGATCACGTTCATGCTACCAGTTTTATCCTGCTTCCTCAGATGCTCCAAAATCCGGATCTCCTCAGCTGCCTGGCGATGAAACCGCTTCTCGTTACGCACTATCTTCAGGGCCACGTACTGCCGAAGCTTGTGATCGTAGACCCGGGCCACCTGCCCGAAACTCCCCTTGCCGATAATTTTCAGCACCTCGTATCGGTAAGCGAGATGGTCTCGAGGTACATGAATGTAGGCCCCTTCTGCGTCATCGTACCCCCCATTATTGGGACCACCAAGAACTCCATGCCTTTTTTTGGCATTTGGGCCCACAAAGTAAATTTCTGGGTAATTGACAATTTCCAGTTTCTCATAAGCGGTGAGGTGGTGTTTATATTGTTTCAGGGCTTGTTCTGGAGTGAGGGGCACCACTTTGGATGCTTTGGGTGAGCTGCTGGACTTTACTGTATTCAAGCTCTCTGAACTTTTACTCTGAGAAACAGTAGGAGAGCATTTTTCAGAGTCACTGACGCCATCTGACTGAAAAGTATCAGATCTTCTGTTGCCAAATTCTTGAAACAGCTGTTCTACCTTCATTTCGCCTCCTTTCAGGAAGCGCTGAGTGTGATCTCTTGTTAACTGCTCAGTGGTGATCTATGGAAAAGAGAAATGAATATGATGTTAGAGTCACTGAAAAAGAAAGTACACGGATGAAAGACTCCTCCCACAACAAAACATATCCAGTCGTTTAAGTTAAAATGACCCAAAGTAGGATAAGAAAAGCAGAAGTCTCTAGAAATTCTGTTACATTAATCCTCAGACTCCCTCAGTATTCTGGCCTTATATATGCCTTACTCTATATATGCCTTACTTTGTTCAAGACAAGATAGTCTTCTCACAGTGCCCTAATCATTTTAGGTTCCTTCTTTTAGGTACGTCTTTTTACTTAGAATCTTTTTGCTCCAATCACTCAACTCCTACACTCTTACTACTTTTCCAATTTGTACCAAAAAAATCTGACACTTGATTATATACATATATATTGGCTGACATTTTTTATTGATGCTTTCAAGTATCTTTCCAAATCTTAACGGCATATAAGCAGGATCGACACTAGTTATAAAAGCAAAGCATTAGTTCTTGCCTCCTGAGTTTAGGTCATTTAATCAACTTAAACATTTACGGATTACAATCGTTAAGAAATGAGGTATTAGCCCTGAATGGTGGCACAGTGGATAAGGTACTGGTCTGCAAACCCAAAGGTTGCTGGTTCGATTCCCAGCCAGGGCACATAACCAGGATGCAAGCCAGGTCTCCAGCCAGGTCTGTAGCTGGAAGCAGGTGAAAGGCAACCATACATGGATGTCTCTCTGCTTTTCTCCCTTCCCCTTCTCTCTAAAAATAATAAAGTATGTATTTTAAAAAATGAGGTATTACACAATCTTACACAAAGGCCAATGGTACAAACAACTATAGCTACACTTTGGCATTTAGTTTTAAAGTAAGGAGGCAATATATGGACCAGAAAAAATCTGGTACCAAAATAGGTAAGTATCACCGGTCAATAAGTAAAATAGACCTACAGACAGAAACTAAACAGCTTGCTAAAATACAAATATAATGCAAGATTTTTCTCAGCCATAATTATGTCAAATAACTATAGGTATTCTTGTTTTAAAGGATGAAAAAAAGAGGGTCCTACCCATCCAACCAACATTCACTACTATAAATGCTAGCAAACAAACAAACAGGTGTTCTCAAGAAATAATCTATTAGGAGACACTTTGACTGAACTAGGGAATTATAATTATTTGGTTTTAAGTAGATTTAAGTAACAAAATGAACACCTGCATGCACCTCAGCCGGTTTTCTTTAAAACTTGTACTCTCTCACTTAAATGCATCTGAATATTTACTGCAGTTTTGAGGACACATTCTGAAGCATCGTGAAGTCAGAAGACCTGGGCTGGGTCCTAACTATACTGCTTAAAAGTTCTAAGTCTCTGGACAGGCTGCTTAACCTTTAGCACAGTTTATCTGTAGAATGTGGACAATAATACCTTGTAGGATGGTGTGTGAATCAAACAATAACAGGACTAATATATGTGAAAGACCCCCAAGCTCTAAAACATTTTTAAAACACTGGTAACAATAATTCTCAATACATTAAGGTTTAAACTCCTACACATCCTCTCTTTCGCCTCCGATCCTCTTCTCTGTGGCATCTTCTTCCACATTTCAGTCTCCCTCCACTAGACAGCTGGCACCAAATATGCCTTCTGCTCCATCAAGGCTACCACAGCAGGCCTTCCCTTAGGATGCACAGAAACACCTCACCCACTTTCTTCCCCACTTGCTTTCAATCTGCGACACAATTCAGTGCGTTCCCTTCCCAGAGATTATTACACTTTAAGGGAAGATCAATGCCTTAACTCAAAGGAGAGGCCCTCTAGGAACTGCAGTTACCCAAGAGAAGCCGGTAGGAAAGGTATTTGTGGTCCAGGGTCCACCCCTGGTTCACCTACTCTGTCTACATGTAAGGCTGTGCTGGCTCTGGAGGTCTTCATCTCTGTTTGAGATAAAGAAAGGGTCTCGGGTACCGTACATTAATAAGAACAAATGCAACAGAACTTTAATTTCCATAGAACTATTACAAGAAGGTTTATAATGTCCTTTTTATTTTCTGACTCATGGTTTTTCCTAAAGGGGACCCTAAATCTCTCTCCCTGAAAATTGTTATTTTGCCCTCTGGAACTACATGGAAGTATCCAGATTTCATGTGAAAGTGCTCAGATACAAAGGGGCTGTCCTGTCCCCATCAGTTTTTTCCAGGCTCATCGTCACCATTACATTCTCCTTCTCCTACAGCTTGTGTCAGGTTCCACTGCTATCCATCCTCTTCACATTCTTATTACAGGCTTCACTTCATGCCTCTCTCCAACTATAGCTCCCAGGACAGAACATGATACAGGTGTAGTTCACCACCCATGACCAAGGTTCCAATCTCCAGTGAATCTGAAAAATTCCAGGAAGGAATTTTTCTGCACAGGGAAGGGTTCTCTCCTTAGTGTTCTTTCCTTTCCTGCAAATAACTCAAATACTGGCCCAGATCACTTATGTATCAAGTCTGCTGTGCTATAAATAATATCTTCCTTCCGTTGTTCTAGGAGAATCTACAATTTTCACACATGTTAGAGGATGCGAGTTTTAAAACACTATATATTTCCAGTCTGGGTTTATAATCACAATAACTAAGCAATGCACTAATCAACCATACCAAATATCTCAACTATGTAATTTTATACAGGGATAATGCCAGATTAATCATACTTTATTTAAGAATGCGTCACATACACTGTTAACCTGGAAGTCTCTTGACATTTTAAATAGAATCTTCTCCTGAGTTAATCATGTCTTAAAGATCTTGTTAAGAAATTCACAAAAAATAAAATCCTTCTTACCTAGATATAAAACACTACCCTCTCCCAAATCTTTGCAACACAAAAGTTAATTCAATTTAAAAGTCTATAAGCAGATGTAAGAGCATTTTGGATAAATAATGATGTTAAAAGCCTTTGTGAAAACTAGTAATAGTAATTGGGATGGATTCATGGCATCATCAACTATATATAAGTGTAACCAAGAGGTCAAAAAGCATTTTTCAGCAAAGTTTGCAAAGACAATAATGGGTTAGAATCTAAAATCTTGTATTTCCCAAAAACTCTTATTCCGAATACCAGAGAGTAAACAATCTATTTCCATCCTGAAACATCTAATTTACCTGACCTACTGGAAGGTAATTAGCCATTAGCCAACTCTGAATTAGGGCTAAAATGAACTTTAAGTCACATGTTAATGCACCAGCCTCCGACAGAGATGTGCTAACTGACAGCAAGTAACCAAGAAAACTAAAGGTCACCCCAAAGAACAAGTGGTTCTGCAGTTCTCAGAGATTTTTACATCTCAAAGACATAAACTTAAGGCCCTGGCTGGTGGCTCAATGGAAAGGCACCAGCCTGCAAACCCAAAGGTCGCTGGTTTGATTCCCAGCCAGGGCACATAACCAGGTTGCAAGCCAGGTCTCCAGCCAGGTCCCCAGCTGGAGGGAGGTGAAAGGCAACCATACATTAATGCTTCCCTTCCTTTCTTCCTCCCTCCCTTCCCTTCTCTCTAAAAAATAATGAATAAAAAAATTTTTTTAAAGAAAAGAAATAAACTTAGAGAGAATGAAAGTGAATCTTACTTCACTCCAGAAAGGAAATTAAAAATAGGAAAAAAAAAAAAAAATAGGGTGACTAGCCTTCCAAATATATTTAGCCCACACTTTGTAATACTATTAGCCTTGAAAGGAGTGAAAAGGTTAATTATTAGCAAAAGATGACAAGTTTGGAAGAACTATGAGAAATATAAGTAATCTGTTTTCATATAGGAACAGTTTTAGTCTTCAACACAGAAATATGAAGGAAAACTATTACAAATTAGTCTACCCAATTATTCAATCTGATCATTAGCTGCAGCAGATTTTAAAGTCACAGAATAGCTTCTCCCTGGCATGGAACTTGTCCAAACCCTGCTCTTCTTGCTATGCTGAGGGAATGTACGTTAAATTTTTATTATCTTAAGTAAAAATGTCCAAAGCTAAATTTCTGCAGTCTCCAAAATGACTAAATGCCTCAAAAACCAAACTGTACTGTTAGGTCTTATAGATGAGCTAGAAAATGGGTGTTTTCAAACTGAGGGTTGCCAGAGGAATAGAAAAGGGGAAGGAAATCAAGAAGCACAAACTTTCAGTTATAAAATAAGCCACAGGATGTAAAGTGCAGCACAGTGAATACAGTCAATAATATCATAACTATATATAGTGCCAGGTGGACACTCGACTTATCACTCTGATCACTTGGTAATGCATATAAACGTAGAATCATTATGTTGTACAGCTGAAACTAACATCGTATGTCAACTATAATTAAAAATACATTTTAAAAAGAAAAAATAGAACTAAAAATGGTCCTCTTTAGCATACTAATAAGCTGAAACTACATTTCTATACTGTAGAGGAAAAACCTGTAGATACATGAATTCAGGGATATTTTCTATTCCTTGTGTTTGTTAAATGGTTTGTTAAATGTTGACTCCTAAGTATATATTATATGTATGCATTATATACACACACACACATATACATATAGATACACATACGTACATACATATATACATACAACCTAGATAATACATAACAAAATACTCATTACCTAGATAAAAGTAGCGTATTTTTTTCTCCCTAGCGCCGTGTATTTATCCCAGTGGTTGACACAGTTGATTTCCAAATCAAAATCAATCTGGAAACCTAAACTCAGACCACAAAGGTTTTAATTCCAGAATCAAGAGAAAACCAAAAGGAAACAATGAGCCTGGGTTCTGGCAGGATGTAACTGTACCTTGGGCATTAAGTGGCATTTCCTCCACAAAGAATGACTTACATTTAGTCTTCTAGGTAAAGGTGGTTCAGAAGGATTGCAGAGAACATTTGAACAGGGTGGGCACTTGGTTTCATCGATCATCATGAAGGTATCATAGACACCATCCCCCAATCTGGTTGAAAGGATTGTAGATAAAAACCTGTTAGCAACTGAAGTACATAAATTTTTATTTCCAAAGCATCGTGTGTTATTAACTGCTTCATATCTGCTACAAAGACTAATGAACACAAATGTCTACACTGCATTTTGGCACTGAATACAAATAACTGGGGTATTTGGCAGAGGAAAAAAGAAAACCCAAGTCTTCTTTCCTTTTCTGTCAAGACAGTATCGAATTTCTAAGTCTGTATTTTGAAAGAGTTAAAACAAGTCTTACTTACTGGTTGTTATTAAAAAGAAAAGCTATCAAAAGGATCTCACTTAACTTACTAATTGAAAGTGAAGGCTCATTTGAATCTAAAACCTAAAAACTAACCAGAACATGAAAAAAAAAAAAAAAAAAAAAGGCAGAAGTAACTATTTTCCAGACTTGGATTCTAATCTCAGCTCCACCACTGGCTGCAATGCATTCCTCCTGAGCCTGTTTTCCACATGCTATAATGGGAAGAATAATTCCAGTCAACACACTCTGGCAAGAAATAAAAGGCCTTTTTTTGACTTGTCGTCTTCTTTAATTTACTTACCTACTTAGCCTCTACAGAACCTGTAGAAAAATACAATGAAACTGCAGCAAATATTAAGGGATCCTCTAAATTACAATATGTCCTAAATTTCACTTCTTTTTATCCACCCCATTTTCTGGTGAACGGCAGAAACTACATGCTCAATGATTAAGGGGCAGTCATTTCTCTCTTCTTTAATATTGTCCCTCCACCATGCACGGTAAGGAAGCACAAAAGATGAAGATGTATTTAACCCACAAGATGGCCCTGAATAATGTATTCATCAGGCCCCAAGAATGTGGATTTCTCAGCTACACTCATCCGCATTTCATTATTTCATTTTTACATGATATGCAATGATGATAACCGGGTTACAAGGAAAGGCTTTTAAAAAATCTTTTAAAATATGCTGGGATATTTCCGTTGCCTTTAAAAACTGTCTTTTTTAAAAATTAGTTCGTTTTCTTAATTGATGTTATAGGAATACAGTTAAAAAATTAACACTGCAAATATTTTTGAAATGCTCTTTTTAAAATAAGTTCACATGCTGACAGAACCACTTACATCGTCAACGAAAACTGTTTCCCTGGCGTGAATCAAAAATTCTGGATGTGACTGACTCTTTTACCAACAGTACAAATAAAACAAAACGGGGCAGACTACACAATCAAAGAGAAAAAGGAACAGAAGAGCTACAGATTTCTTTTAATCGCCATTGGAAATTACCCAAAGGAAGTCTCCATCCTTGCAAATGCGGCGAGGAGGGGGCCCTAGGCGAGGTTAGGAATCTCTCAGAACGGGATCCACCCCAAACCCTATGGCCGAGCCCCTCACCTGCGCGGGTTAAGCCAAACCGCACCCCTCACCGCAAAGCCTGGGGCAAGAGTACGGCCCTCGGTTACCCGCTCTAAGCAACAAGCTTCCCTGAAAGCGATTGCTCCGTCTCCCCGAGTTTGCTCAAGTCCCAGGTCCCCAGAATTTCTTACCATATACCCCCATCTAGCTCTTCAGGGATAATCGCCAGGGTGGGCATTCCTGTTCCCCTAAATCGCTCAGTTACCTCCCCGGCTCTCGGTGGGCTGGGGGGAGGGGAGCTGATGAGAAGAAAGAGGATGGGCCGGTTCCTGGGGGGATCCGACCCCACCCTTCGTTCCTCCGGTGGGGGTCCGGGCCTTCCCCACCCCCCGACCTCGCCGGCCAGCGCTGGCGGCTCAATCGTGCGCCCCTAGCCCGTTACCCCGCAGCGCCGTTACCTCCGCTGCTGGGGCGGCATTCCGCCTCCGGGAGGCCCCACATCCTTCCGCCCCGGCCCGCGAGCCGTGCCTCCCATCACCTAGCTCGGGACCCCCGGGGAAGGGGCGGCGGTTGGCCGGTCCGGCGGGCAGCGTCCACCTGCGCTGGGGCGGCTGCCTGAGCGCCGCGACGCTTCCCTGGAGACACTCGTGCAGACACTGCAGCGCCGCGTGCCTGCGCCCGAGACTGGCCCAGACCCGGGGAAGGAGGGGCGGGCGGGGAGCCGTGTGGTCGCCTAGCAACCACGGCACGCCCCGGGAAACGCCTTGCGCAAGGGCACGTGACTCACGGAGGCGGGGCGGGAGGCCTTTCGCAGCTTCTGGGAGGTTGGAAGATGGGAGCTAAGTCCTAGGCGGAGGGCTCGGCGGGCTGGGGGCTGGGGGCTGGGGGCTCTGGGCTGGGGCTGGGGGGCTGGGGAGCAAGGCCCGGCCGGAGGATTAGGGAAGCAGCACTGAGTCCCCATTTCTGCCGCACGATCTGCTGGCCCTTAACATGTCGCATCCTGGAATTCTAAAACCTCTCTTGAATATGAATTTTAAAATGAATGAAAAAAAGTGTGTCGTTGACTTACCTACTGAGCAAGAAGTTATATAAGGACGGCGATAAAGATAAGCCAGGTAGTGACGCTACCAGTGCTTTCGAACGTTGCACTTTTATTTAACCTCAGTAACCATATCGGAGGACAGCCCTCTTTTACAGACTCAGCTCTGTTCCGGAATATTAGTTGGGTCCCCCACGGGTGGTCCGGCTCCAAGAGCCATTTGGGGGATAAAACTGGAGCCAGAGAAGCTGTGCTGCCTCAGGATCTTCTGGTGGGCGAAACCTGAGCTAGAAGTGTGCAAATTCCCACCCAGCCTTCCTCCGGCGGCGCCAGGCCCCCTGGAAGGAGACTTTTCCGGACTTTCGGACTTTTAATTGGGGGGGGAGGGGGGGAGAGTGTGTGTGTGTGTGTGTGTGTGTGTGTGTGCGCGCAGAGGGTCTTTTCTGAAAAGTTAAAAAAGACACTCTAGTAACATCAATGCTAAATGGAATTTGAGAGTTGGAAAAAAATGAGAGAGAAGGATGTTAAAATAGAACACAAGTATCGTTTTCTTAAGCGCGGCATCGGATAGGATTTTCTAAACCTGCAAATCACGAGACCCTGTGACCCTCCAGGGGAGTATTGCTGTGTCCAGCAAATGCCGAACTCGGGCGCCACCTGGTGGGACTTGAGGAAGCCCTGACCCAAACCACGGTCCATCAATTGAAAATTTCCATGCAAGGCTCATTTCCGTGTGACTAAAAGTCATGTTTCCTGTTCTACTTCCAAGTAAACATACCCTTAAAATCCAAAGGCTCTTCACTTATTAAATTAAGAATGTATTCGTTCGGGGAGTTTTATTCCTTGTGATTGATGTTGCTTTAGTCACTGCTATAAATAGAAATAAAAATCTTTTCTTCCAATGAGAAAATCTTTTCTAACTTTACAAATAGGTTTTATGCCTCCCTCCCCTCCCCCCAAGCAGTCCTGCTTTCACATAGGTTTGCTTTTGGGCTCCTGTGAGAGCTTTTCTTTAAAGATAGTTCCATGGCAACAAAAGGTTTGGACTAGATTATCCCTGAGCTGTAAGAATGCAAACTTCTATTAGATAATCACTGTTCTTAGTATTTATGTGGACACCTCGGACCACTTCACTGCCCTAAGCGTTCGAATGGGACTTGTCACACGAGTTTTCTTATTACGTCATTCTGAATCAATGCTTTGAGAAGATTGAATCTCCCACCTGTGTTCCCTGCACATCTCTTTGAGCCACCCTGAAGCAGCCCTGCTCGCCTTCCTGCCCCTGAGGTGGGAAATACAGAGGCTTCCTTCATGGTTAGGCTATTGTTCCCTGGGTCAAGGAAGGGAGGGTTCCTTGGGGTTGCTGGAGCCTCAAAAACCTCTAACTTTAGTGACCCAAGTATTTTCCAATATTGCTTCCAAGCGCCCCTGTTTTAACAGGGTAACTGGTTTAAGTCCCATACTGAGCTGCTGCTGTGTGTTCTCCCACTTCGAACAGGCATTTCCCACACCATTTACATGCTTTCTTCCCCTCCAGAACCCCACTCAAGAGTAGTTCAAAATCTCCATTATCTTCATGTAGCTAATGCCACATTTACCTACCATGGGTTAGCCAGGTATCGAGTTGTCGTAGAAGATGCCCACCTGGCCTTTGAAGCCAGTCCAAAAACGCTTGCAAAATAAGGAACCTGTAACAAGCCAACGATAAAATGGAACTATTTCAGGATCTTCAAAGATTATTGCATCATTCAGATGTGATAACAGCCGTTTCAAAGGCATAGGTTAAGGGAAAACTCCCCAGTGACCCCGTTCTGGGATTTTGTTGGTGGATTAGGATAAGTTTAAATCGTTTTATGAGTATAAATCATTCTTTTGCAGCATGATGTGCCATAATGCATAGTATGACATATGAATCACAAAATTGGAATGCTTTGGAAAAACTCATGGGATGCCCTGGCTGGTGTGACTCAGTAGAGGGAGTGCGGGCCCATGAACCAAAGGGTCACTGGTTCGATTCCCAGTCAGGGCACATGCCTGAGTTGCAGGCCAGGTCCCTGTTGGGGGACACAGAAGAGGCAACCACACATTGATGTTTCTCCCTCCCTTCCCCTCTCTCTAAAAATAAATAATCATGTGAAACTCCCTCTTTTCCCCAAGCTATATTAAACTCAAATTCACCTGAGCTCCAGAAACAGGTACTTGCTATTTTTTCCCCCCAAAACACAGAAGTCTACCTCACAGAAACACTCTAGCCATATTTTCTATTTCTAGAGCCTTAGAAAACTGTCTGTCTTCTGAACCCCACTCCTTGTTTTCACTCCCTCTAGGCCTTGAAAGATGGCCCTGTGACTGCTTCTGAATCTTGAAAACAACAACAAAAATAACAAGCAAAATCTTTGTTCTTCTTCTAGTACTGTCTTCTAAACCCTAAAGTTTGTCCTTGTTAATCCCTGATCTCAGAAACATATCTCTTTTCTCCAACTGTCTACCATCTCTTTTCACTTGGTTCTCCTCAGTCCGAATGACCACTTCCACCTATGGCCCATGATGGGCAAAATGAAACTATGTTTCTGAAGTCTTAAAACCTAACCAAGACTCTTTCTAGTCATCATTACTATTTATTAAGTACTTGTTACGTTCCAGGCATCATGTGAAGTACTTTACGTATATTTTATCACTTAAAATTCACAATACAGTGAGATAACTATTATCCCTATTTTACAATTCAGAAAACGACCTTGGAGATTAATAACTTGTCTAAGGTCACCCAGCCTACATATGGTGAATCAGATTCAAACCCTGGTCTATTTGATTCTAAAAATCCACTCCCTTCAGTGCCTGTGCTCCCTGAACCTGTCAAGGCAGCCTAGACTAAGATCACTGTATCCTTTGAATTCTGTGACATAAAGTTTCCCTTGATCTAAGATTCCAAAATGTGGTAGACAGAATAATGATTCTCCGATGATGTCCATGCCCCAAACCTTGAATTTGAGAATATGTCACTTTAAATGGCAAAAAGAGCTTTTGCAAATGTGATTAAATTAAGGATCTTGAGCAGAGGAGATTATCCTAGATTACCTTGATGGGCTCAGTTTAATCCCAAAGGTTCTTATACAGTGGAAGAGGGAAACAGAGAGGGTCAGAGAAGGAGATGTAACAGTGGAAGCAGAAGTCAAAGAAAAACAGAGCTTTCAAAATGCCTGTTTTGGTTTTGCAGGTGGAGGGAGGAGCCACGCATCAATGAAGGAAGGTGGCCTCTAGATTCTGGAAAAAGGCAAGGAAACAGATTCTCTCCCAGAGTCTTCAGAAAAAACCTCAGTTCTGCCAACAACTTGATTTTTGGATGACTGACCTGCAGAACTGTTAGATATTAATTCTGTGTTGTTTTAAGCCACTAAGTTGGTGGTAGGTTAGTACACTAATGCTTAAGAACCTTAGGTGCTGTGTTAGGTTCAACATGGCCACACATTCTTTGCAGTTGCTCCAGGTAAGTGGTGAGACTATTTTCCCAGTTCTGGAATCTGGCTAGCCATGTGACTTGCCTTGACCAATAGAAAGTGACAGAATTAGTTGGCATGATTCTGAGTTAATGCCTTAGGAGACCTTACAGCTTCTCTCTTATGTTCTCAGATGCTGCCACCACGTGGGCAAATCTGAACTAAATTGGTGGCGAATCCTCAGCCCAAGACACTGTCAGATGAGCAAGAGAAGCCATCCATCCAGCAGAGTTGTGCTGCCAAATGACAGCAATCACAATGAGGATCCTAGCAAAGCCAGCAGAAGAACCGAAGCAACAGACCCTCGAGAATTGTGAGCAAATCAAATGATTATTTTAAGCCACTACGTTTTGGTATGCTGCAATAAATAAATGGTACCAGTACTTTTGAAAAATATCACTTCCTACCTATCCCTACCCTCCAGTCCCACCAGATCTAATGGTTAAGAATTTCCTGGGAACGGGCTCCGCTGGTATTTTTGTTGTGGCTGTGTTCCACCAAGTTTGGAACTCACTAGTGTAGACCTTGGAGACCAAGTTTTTATCCCCTCACCCAAGGGTGCTTTCTTTTCATTGCTTTTAGAGAAAAAGGAAGGGAGAGAAGCATGGATTCATCGCCTCCCTTACACCCTATGCCCCCAGAGAACAGGGTTCCAACCAGCAACCTAGGTACCTGCCCAGACCGAGAATCAAACCCGTAACCCTTTTGTTATGGGACAGGACTCCAACCAACTGAGCCACATCGTCCAGGGCTAAATGTGTTTTACTGTTTATGGCACCTGGACCAAGGAAATCAATTCTCTATCACTTAGGCTATTTATAGGTCAGGACTTTTTCTATGGCAAGTATTAACAAGAAATTGTACCTTCTTAAATAAAATGTATTATAAACATTAACAAATTTGTTTAAACATTAGGGCTAAATTCAGGGATGATGTGTGCCTTTTCTCTCTCCATCCCTTGGCTTTGTACTCTTCCGTACTGACCTCAGTCTCAGGCTTCTTTCATTCCAACAAGATGATGAATTCAGTAGAAGAACTCTCTCAGTAGTCTCCAAAATGCCTCATTGCATACCATCGGCTTTGATTGGGCCCATCCTTGAACCAAAGCTGTGGTCAGAAAAATGCAATGATCTGTTGGGTCAGGCCTGAGCCACCTGGAACCAATAGCAATGTCATCCAAGGAACATTGGACAGAGGGTTAGGGTGACACTGATTCTCCAGAAGAAAATTGCTACAGTGGGTTCCAAAATAGGGATAAATAACGTTGGGCAGAAGCCAACTGATCTTTACTACTGCTGGACAATGGAGATTAGCTCCGTCAGTGTCACCTAAATCCTGATCCACATCAGGCTTGCCTGGCTACTGGAAATCATTCATCTCCTCAAATCTCAAATGCCTGGACACCAGGCTTTGAAATGCATCTCACTATGTCACCTGAATGATGGACGGAAGAGGTGCTGAAAAATGCCCCCCATACACTGCCAAGGCAATTTGTGAAGTAAGCCCAGCGACGAAGGGCCCTACCAATATGTCTCTATGGTTGTCATCCTGTAATTTCATGTACCTTTTTGTTTTGTAATAAAAGCCAGATTAAGGGATGTACCAGTCAAACATTTTCCCAGAAAGCTAATCTATTTGAGGAGTTAAATTAACTGGAAATGTAGAAAGATGGAGAATAATGTTTTATCTGAATTACTTGCATGGAAACAACCATATGTGACTAAAGACATACTTGGATAAGTGCCTGGTGAGAACAGATGGGGGACAAAAATGTCGAACTCCCAAGAAACGTTCGGAAAAAACTGATGATGTCTAAACTGCCTTAGAAGGAGGATGGTCAGCCTGCGAACCCGAAGGGCGCTGGTTCGATTCCCAGCCAGGGCACATAACCAGGTTGCAAGCCAGGTCTCCAGCCATACATTGTTGTTTCTCTCCCTTTCTTCCTTCCTGCCTGCCCTTCTCTCTTAAAAATAATGAATAAAATCTTAAAAAAAAAAAAAAAAAAGAGGATAGGTCCACTTGTGTGCAGGGATCTAGAGGTCTTGGCTCTCCTCTCCCCTGCCTAGCTCAGCCTCTCCTCTGAACAAAGAAGCAAATATCTGGGTTTGAGGGAAATCCAGATGTTTCCACTTGCCCTGATTATGATATGTGCACGGGTCTGTCTCACTTTTTGAGACCTTCTTTTATTAAATGGTGAAGGGACTAAGAAGTACAAATGGGTAGTTACAAAATAGTTATGTGGAGGTGAAGTACAGCATAGGGAATATAGTCAATAATATTGTAATAACTACGTGTGGTGCCAGGTGAGTAATTGAAAAAGCTGGGGGAGCACTTTGTAAACTATACGATTGTCTTAACCAGGCTATACATCTGAAATTAATACAAAATATTGAACATAAACTGTAAATGAAAAATAAAAAATCAATTTTCATATTTTACATGTCGAGCATAGTACCCAGCACATAGTAGTTTCAAAAAGAGTAAGCCATTGGTCCACATCACATTGCTAGTGAGAGGCCGAACCATCATTTGATCCTAATCACTTCACAAATTAAAAAAAAAAAAAAGCAATATGAGTTAATAAGCTCCTATGCAACACTACTACTTTGGAAACAAAACTCCCAAATAATGCCTGAATCTAAAAGGTACATACAAATGGCTAATAATATTTTAAAAATAAGACATTTGAAGATCATTTGTGGCTTTTTTTTTTTTTTAATATTTTACTTATAATTTTTAGAGAAAGGGGTAGGGAGAGAGGCAGACAGGGAGAAAAACATCAATGTATGGTTGCCTTTCACCTACCTCCAGCCACGGACCTGGCTGGGGACCTGGTTATGTGCCCTGGCTGGGAATCTATCCAGCGACCTTTGGGTTCCAGGCCACTGTGGCTTTTTCCCCCCTCATAACATGGGGGACAAATCTGGGACAAGAGTGCATGCCCTGTTATTATTACCCCATGTAAATGAAAACACAGGAAGTAGAAAATCTTGGAGAAAATCCTAGCTGAGACCTGTCTATGCAGTAAAATGTAAAGATTTCATAAACAAACGCCCTTGAAAAAACATTCAAGGCTGGTGTGGCTGAGTGAATTGAGAGCCGGCCTGCTGACCAAAGGTTCTCGCGTTCGATTCCCAGTCAGAGCAGAGGCCTGGGTTGCAGATCAGGTTCCTAGTTGAGCGCGCGCAAGAGGCAACCCCACACGTAGCCATTTCTCTGCCTCTCTTTAAAAATAAATAAAATATATATTTTTAAAAATCAAGAGGCCTGCAAGTTTAATGAAACACAAGAGTTCAGTTACTTTTGTGGCACTGAACTAAACTGAATGGAACCGGAGCTGGCGGGACCCCTAAGCACCCTTGAGGGCTGACGGGGTGGAAGTGCCCGCGGTCGCCGCCCGCAGGGCCAGCTCTCGGTCCACCCAGCGGCTGCGGCCGCCGGCGCACGCGCGGAGCCGGGCGTGGGGGCGCGGCCTCGGCGGAACGGCTCTCCGGAGTCCGCCCGCCTTCCCGCGGCCTCGCCCGGCTCCGCTGCTGTTCCCTGCGCTGCCGCTAGGGGCGGCCGCGGGCTCCGCAGCGGCAGGAGCCGCGCGGCTCGGGTTTCCAGCCGGGCTCCTTTCCCAGCCGGGCCCCAGCATGGCTGCCCCCAGGGCTCCGTGTTGGGGAGGCGCTGCGCTTTCGTTTTCCTGACAGCCTCTGGCGTCTGTGCTCTACTTTCCTTCCTCAGGCCACTCCAGCAGACATGTTTGCCAAGGCTTTTCGGGTCAAGTCCAACACGGCCATCAAGGGGTCGGACAGGTGAGGGACAGAGGGGCCTGCTCCGCCCAGAAGGGCACCCAGATATTTCTCAAAGCTGCTGGGGGCGCCGCCTCTTCGGGCTGGGTCGGCTGACCGGCGGCGGAGGCCGAGGGGTACACTCGGGGGCGGAGGTGGGTGAGACACACTTTGAGGGAGAAAATGGAAGGGAGGCCTGACAGATCTGCCAGGTTGTCTTTTGGATGTTCCGGTGAGTGCAAAGGAAACGTAATTCAGTCAGCGCGTATACAATGCAGCCTCAGGTGTGGAGGATGTAAAAATGAGGAACTCCAGAGTCCCTGTCCTCCAAAAGCTTAGAGCCCCTTGGGAGAGATCAGATGGGGACAGAGAACTGCAAGCACGCCAGAAAAAGTGTCAGTGATTACTTCTGGCGGGAGAGACAGATGGAGGGTGAAGGCACATGTGTTAAGAACTATATCTGTTCAGACAGTGCTGCAAATGCAAATGTCACGTTTCCAAGTTTGGACCCAGCGTTCTATAGTTATTCTCTGTGCTTGGGTATAGTTATTTAATCATAAGCTGAGAAATTTGCCCAGCACATACGAGAAAGGACTGCATCTAGGGGTGAGGCATGGAGTCAAGAAGGCAGGGCTGAGTTTCCAGTGTCTGGCTAACTTGGGATGCTCACTGGATCTGTTTTGCTCTTTCTTTGTACAACGGGAAGACTCACCCAGGAACATGGAAAGTGAAAGTTGATGAGGCATTGGATGAGAAACAGAGTAGGATGCTTTGTAGGAGTGTTCGGGAATAGGACATGCTAAATCAGACAGTCTTTCCTGGGCCCTCACGATTTTATTTTATTTTATTTTATTTATTTATTTTTATCTTTGTGGCCCTCACGATTTTATAGTGTGTCCTCAATGTTTATTCAAATCCATCCAGGCAGCATTCATACCAGGTATTGGTGTGCTTTCTGCAGGAGAAAGCTTCGGGCTGATGTGACAGTTGCTTTCCCCACTCTTGGAACCGATCAGGTCTCTGAATTAGTACCTGGAAAGGAAGAGTTGAACATTGTGAAGCTGTGTGGTCACAGAGGGGATGCAGTGACTGTGTACGTGAGTGGTGGTAATCCCATCCTATTTGAACTGGAGAAAAATCTATATCCGACAGGTATGACAGCAGGATGGAGATGGCCGTTACTGTAGTCCTTGCCTAATATCTGTTTCTCCTTATTTCTTTCAGTAACCTGTCTCCCTTAAAACAAACAAGTTGAAAAATCTCCCCATACTATCCCTAAAGATCTTTTTGGACCTCGTATCCCCTAGAATTGGGCCTTTCAAGAGCAGCAACAGCTATAGGAGTGAGGAAAAAAAGGGAGGGGGAGCTAATGCAGGAAAAGGGTGGTTGCCAAGGGAAATTCTGAGATGAAGGAACAATAATTTATAGTAGATTAATTGGGGACGGAGCAGATGTCTTGAAAACAGTGGAATTTCAGGGCATGGCTATTTCTGAAAACTGTAACTAACAGAATTTTCTTAAGATACCAAAGAGACCAAAGAGTTACTGTACAGGAAAGAAGCTGGGTTAAGTATAAACTATGCACTGGGTTGGTGATATACTTCAGCCGAGATACCTCACAGGAAGTCTTTCTTAGGCTCTGCCTGGCTCTCAGGATTCTTTGCTTCCCTTTGTCACAGGTCTCAGAGACTCAGTGTTCTTTTTTGTTTTCCATAGCTGCTGACACCTACTTTGTCACTTGGGGTCTTCTTTCTCCAAGCTTGGCTAAAACAGTGTAATGCAGTCTCTTTATGCCACCTCTACCCAACCCCATTTTGCTGCTGTGCAAACACAGGCCCTTTCTAATGTAGGGTATCATTGCTAATCACTATGGAAACAATAAAAATCATAAACATGGGGAAGTGTGAAAATTTCTTATTAGGGTGGTGCCCTGTTCTTAGATTACTTACTTCTGAGGTAATAAATGGAATCCTTGTTGGGTCTGTGTCCCCACTTTTATCCAGTGTCCATTTTCTGCTACTGCAATCCAGGTGGCACAATAGGTGCCTCCAAATCTCAGGTGACACCCAATTTTTTAAGTCTCTGCCTTCTTCAAGAACAAATTCTCTGTGGGCATCTCCTCAATAACCTTCTCATTAGCTTTAAGTTTCTTTTCTCTATCCTAATTAAGTCAACCGTAGTTTTTGGCTTTGCCAGTTCCCCTTAGGATTGACTCTTTGGCTGTTAAGTGTTTTCTGGGTCTCTTTTTGGACAGTGTACACCCTGTGGTCATATCCTGATCTTCTACCAACATTCACAACATGGCCTATGGTGTTCGAAAAACTGGTGAGGGGAGCAGGTAAGAAGACTTTCCTGTATTCTGGCTGTTGGTTGAAACCTCCTTAGGAAGGGCCAACTACTTTAAGAAATATACCTGTTTCCTGAATTCACATGTTTGAAAAATGGAGTTCATCACGCATGCGTGTTATGTCTCACTTGGCTGCTTCCGTGAGCCCTTTGGGCCTCTCTGACTGTAAGGCTTAAGTAAGATACGTGATATGAACGTACCTTGGGAACTGCTCTATTCTGTACTGTAATTCAACCAGCTGAATTTAGGAAGCCAGGGTAGGATAGATTGTGGAGTTGGACCTCAGCTTGGTGCTTCGATACGACCACTGGCTCTTTCCCGCTCCCTGCCGCAATGGGAAAAGGTCTCCTACTCACGTTGCCATTTTTTCCCCCATTATGAATAATGTGGTTGATAATTACATTAATAAAATGTTTGTTGAGTGACTACATGATGAAGTTAAATGTGGAATCAGATGGAGGCAGGACATAAATTATGATGCTTTTGTTTGCTGCAGATTTGATGCTGCCGGGAGTAGTGGTGCCCCCTGTTGGCCTGCCTCAGGTGCAGAAAGGGGACCTCTGTGCCATTGCCTTGGTGGGAAACAGGTACGTTGCCAGCCAGCTGTGCCTCGGGGGCAAAAACTTAGGTAAAACTGGGGAGGGGATTGGGGAATGACAAATTCCAAAGCATATGGATAAAGGATTAAGAGCAAAAAACACGTTCTGGAAGAAGCAGAGAATGGCAATGAGATGTGTGGGTTGTCCGCACATCTGGACCAAGCGTATTTGCTGTTTGCTGCTGCTGCTGCTGCTTCCTTTATTTATTTATTTTTAAAAGATTTTATCTATTATTCTTAGAGAGAGGCAGAGAGGGGAGAGACATCAGTGTATGGTTGACTTTCACCTACCTCCCACTTGGGATCTGGCTGGAGGCCTGGCTTGCAACCTTATTACGTTGCCTGGCTGGGGAATCGAGCCAGTGACCTTTGGGCTCACAGGTCGGTGCTTATCCACTGTGTCACCAGCCAGGGCTCTCTTCTTTTAAAGATAATTTTAGATTTACAGAAAAGTTGCAAAGATAGTACAGAGTTCTTATATACTCAGCATAACCATAGTATAGTTATCAAAAGTAAGGAATTAACATTGTATGTTGCCGTTAACACAATTACCAACTTTGTTCCAGTTTTTCCACGCATGCCTTTTTTTTTCCTCTTCAAAAATTCAATCTAGAATACCACAATGCATTTAGTTGTCGTGTCTTCTTAGTCTCCTGTCTGTGACATTGTTTTTGGGCTTTCCTTCTCTTTCATGATCTTGATACTTTTCTCATCATCATCCATATCATCATTCTCATGTTTTAATTTTGTTTCAGTAGCTTTATTGAGATATACTTTAACCTGCTTCAGATGTACTATTCAGTGCTTTTTAGCATGCTTCATCCATCACCACACTGCTTTTTAAAAATAATACAGGAAGTAAAGTAATTCTGAAAAATCAAAAACCTCCTTATCTGACAATTCTTTCTTTCTTTTTTTTTTTTTAAAGATTTTATTTCATTATTTTTAGAAAGAGGGGAAGGGAGAAAGGCAGAGAGGGAGAGAAACATCAATGTATGGTTGCGTTTCACCTGCCTCCAGCCACAGACCGGACTGGAGACCTGGCTTGCAACCTGGTTATGTGCCCTGGCTGGGGAATCAAACCTGCGACCTTTGGGTGACAATTCTTTTCTCCTAGAAGTAACCATCATTTTGATGCCTATCTTTGCCAACCTTCTTTAACGCATACATAACGTATGCATATAAAATACATGATTTAGGGTTTAAAAATACAAACAACAGAATTATACTTTATCTGTGTTGTTTTTCACTTAGGATAGAGTGGGCATTGTCCATGTTGGCAAGCAGGTATAGTGACTTTTTTTAGTTACTGTGTGGTGATAGAAGAGGTTCTCTCCTAGTGGACATCCTGGTATCTCTAATTTATCTCTATCAAAAACAATATCTTACTGATGTCTCAAGGAAGACCAGCGCCAATATTTTGCTAGAGTAGATACTATTGCCCTATGAAAAAGCTGTGTTAGTTTCACTTCCACCTATAGGATGTGATTTCCTTACATTTTCATCAACACTGGATATGAGGGGTCATTTTCATTTGTCATCCTCAGAGAAAAATGACATCTCATTATTTTACTCATTGCTTCTTTGAGAAAGAGAGAGAAAAAGATGGTAGGCATGGGAGCGGGGTCAGTGTTTAAAGATCTTGTTTTTGCCACTGATATTTTCCAATTTGCCTTCAACCATTTGGAACCAAGTACCTAAAAACTTTCCTACCTTGTTTACCTGTAGCAAAACTTACACTTGAAAAGAATGGTGGTATCGTTTTTCCCTCCAGTATTTTATTGGAGATAGGAGAAAACTCCATAACTGTATTTAGCCTGCTCTGTTTGGCCTTTAGAATGCATGTGGGAATGAAGCTTGGAGGTGGTTTGTGGCAGGGAATAGGTTACAGGGAAATCTGTTGCAACTACAAGCCATGTTTGAGACGGAAGTTCCTAAGATGCTGGGAAAGAAACCAGATTGAAAGTTTCTGTGGCAGCAGCTGACCTATGGCACAGGAAGTGGAGCCACCACAATAGCAAACATGTTTTGAAGTTCAGGTGTTGGGAACTCTGCTCTTGATCTTCACCCCTGGGCCCAGGTGACCTTCTCCACTGTTACCCAGCTTGTCACTGACCCAGGCAATGTGTGAATGGTGCTTGAGGAACACTGGGATGACAGAGGTTTCCCATTTGGGCTTTGGAAGTTTTGTAGTTACTGTAAATGCGGTTATTTCTGACATTCTGGATGCATCCAGTTCTTAGACAGTTACACAGAGCAAGTCCTGTTATAAGGAGCCTAACCGTGGCAAACGAATGGCCTCCCTTCCGAACTTCAGCATAGGGTGGCAATGTCTTCTTTAAGGTAGAGGAAGTAACTTATATTATTGAAGTTAAAGATATCATCTCACGGGTTTTAATGTCCTGCCTGGGTTTAATGCATAATAGGAATAAAACAAAAAGTGGCAACATCAGAGGAGTTACTTATAAGAAAGGGAATAGTTGGTCAAGGGATTTCTGAAAGTCATATTTCTAGGTAATCTGAAGAAAATTGAAACTGGACTGAGTTCAGTTTTGTGAATCCAGTGGATGCCTTGAATTTGCAACCATGGTGTGTTTGGCAGATGTGCGGAAAGGTGGTTCTGACGCGGGCCCCACTGGAAGAGTCTCCCTGACCCTTGTCTCTGGCCTCCTCCTCCTTAGAGCCCCCGTTGCCCTTGGAGTTGCTGCCATGTCCACATCGGAGATGCTGACTTCAGGCCTGAAGGGAAGGGGCTTCTCCATGCTCCACACCTACCAGGACCACTTGTGGTGGGTGCAGCGTTTTCCCTGTTTTGTGGAGAGCTGCCTGGGTGGACAGAGCATGGGGCCTGCATTCAGAAGTGAGAGTTTTGGTCCCTGCTGTGTCCTGACCCCAGACATTAATTTCTTTGTTAAATGTGAAGAACTATTTGTTTGTTTGTTTGTTCGTTTTTGCCGGCTCACAGAAGAAATTGCAGAAAACTTGGATTATTTTCTAGTGGCTTATAGAATTCTAGGCCTGGAAGAAGGCTTAGGACCACCTACTCTGCCTCTCAAAACAGCGATAGCTTTTCTGTTTATAGCTGTGGTCCACTGGCCTTACGAGCCCTGTGCGTTTAGGCACCTTTCAGCCCCATGGTGAGTGCTTCTGAGCCCCAGTCTAAGCAGAGAAGATCCTCAGGCACCAGGGTGGTGATGACAGTCATGTCATTCCAGATCCCTCCCATATGGAAGTTGCACTTTCTTACTTGAACCGTTGCTTTCTGGTTATTTTCCTGTCATTTTACCAAAAGAGTAAAATGGTTTCTCTAGAAAGCACTCTACCTGGTCTTTCGGCCAAGGGTTGAGACCTGCTGGTATAGATTCATTCTTACATTTTCAGCCCTCTTTTGGAGTTATCCATTTTACAAGTATGGGGAAGCCCTGCTTTGCTGGAGATTCAACCTCGTCAGCCCGTGTTTAGCAGCCATTTGAGAGCTGCTGACTGATGTTCTCCCAGCACTGTGTTTTCCAATGGTCTGAGCAATGGCAGTCAAGGTCACGTTGTCCAAGCTGTGTTACCAGCGGCTGCCTCAGCTCCTACTATCCCCATCTTTTAAAAATATTCATGTTGTTGACCTGATCAGAATAGCTTCAACATACACTCTGGGCTCACTAGTTACCATACTATTAAACCTTGCTGCAGCTGCTAGGGAAACTTGGTTTGATTTACGAAACTTTTCATAAGCTCAAACTTTGTGCTTCTACCTCTTTTCATGCTCTGCCCTGTGGCATTGCTCTCTGTTCCCTCTCCCTAAGGCTTAGTGGTAGAAACCCTTTGTAACAGCTACTCCACAAGTTGGATTGCATTCTGATTTAGCACACAGCAAGTAGTTTTTGGTCATTGAGTGGTCCAGGTATTTGTCATTTGTTACATCTGGTGAACCTTGGGTGTTTGTTTTTCCCCAAACCAGTCCTACCGATGCATTTGTGATCTTAATTTTGTCATTCAAAATGTTTTTGTTTTTAATTCATAGGAGCAGAATACTTTGGGGGATATCTCTTTATGTTCTTTTTCTTTACTCTTTCTCTGTCCCCAGATGTCTATTACTAATATTATTATTCCTTTGAGATGGGGAGGAGTCAAGTTTCTCTCCCCACTTCAAGGACAAGGAGACTGAGGCACGTGAATTTTCTGGGCCCAGAGTTGGAAACAGAGTTGAGGTGAAAGCCTCGTCCTCCGCCCTCTCCTGAACATCCTTGCCTCTCTGGTTCTTGCTCTCATTGAACTCCTGCATAATAGGAATAGGAACCAGGTTGGAAAGTGCTGTGGCTGCTGCCTGGGATTTCTGACATGAGATTTTTCCAGGCAATCTGGAGACAAGGCCTCTCCTCCTTTCATTGCCCAACTGGCCCTGGGTCGCCCGGATCTCAGTGAAGAGAAGCAGTCTGTCCAGGGAGACCCCGCCCTGCAGGGAGATATGAGGCACCTGACTCTGGGGGGAGAGAAGGAGGAGAATGGGGAGAACCAGCAGATGTGTGGGAAGAAAACCCTACCAGAAGCCTCAGAAGACCCGAGTGTGGGGGTCCTGAACCCAGACCCCGCAGACAGTAAGACCCTTCAAGGTACGGTGCTGGGAGGAGGAGGGACATCTCAGTTTAGGAGACTGAACTGCTGCGCCACCCTCTGACAGTAGAGTGACTCCAATGCTCTAGGAGAGGAAGGGCACGTGGAAGCACATCCTTACTTTTGGTGAGGGTGGTGCAACAGCCTTTTGACACCTCATCTGGGGGTCTTTTCCACCTAAGTCATGTTTCCCCAGGTGCCCATCTGCCCTGGCCCTGGGACTGTACCCATCTGTGGAACCTGTGAGGTTTCTGTCAGAGCAGCGTTGGCCCCTGGCTGGGTGGCACTTTGTGCTTGACCCCTTCTCTGGGGCCCGCCCTCTTTAGAGGCTCAGTGTTCTAGAGTCCGGGAGCTCTGGGGCCTGGGAATGGGGTCCTTCCCAGGGAAACGGGTGGAGCGGGGTAGGAGACCAGGCATTCCGGGTCCCCCAGGAAGGGCGTGGTTCTCTTTCCCTGCAGAGCAAATGGATGAACTGTTGCAGCAGTGCTTCTTGCACGCCCTGAAATGCCGAGTCAAAAAGGCCGACCTCCCTTTACTTACCAGCACTTTCCTCAGCAGCCACGTGTTCTCCTGCTGGTACGGAAGGCGTGGTGGGGCCGGCAGCTGGTGTGGGTCGCTCATCCTTTGGTGGGGGACAGGACAGGGCTGATGGGGGCACTGGTTGAGGGCCATGCTGTGGGAAGCGGGGATGGAGGGTTGATCTGGCGAATGAAGTAGGTCCTAATTTTGGAAACTTAGCCAGTGAAAGGATGTAAAGGAAATAAAGGTTAAAATTCCCCAGATTCTCAGAGCGCTGCCTCGGCTGTGTCCCTTCTGGGTCGTCTCACAGTGGGGCAGCACGTCCTGCCCAGGAGGCGTCCGGAGCGGCCTTTGTCAGGAGGCTTCTTCTGGAACGTTCGCCCCCTCGCTCTTCTCCTGAAAAATCGGTGGGCCAGGTTAGCTCGTATCTCAGGGTGGGGAAGAGCCCGTGTGAACCCCCATCCCTCCCGCACGCACGAGCCGCCAGGAGAGGGAGGATCGCACGTGGGCAGGATTGAGCTCTGAAGTCAGAGCCACCAGGGTTCCAGTGCCAGGTCCCCAGGCTGGAGCAGGGACATTCGAGCTGTCACCGAGCCCTCGTCCAGGCTCCTGCCAGGCTGCTCTCAAGATTCAGTAGCCTGACATTTAGTGAGCGCTTAATCATTACCATGTCAGGGGGGCTGCGGATTTGATTTTTACTTAAGACTAGACTTTTTTTTGCTCTGTTTTGTCAAAAGTGGTTTTACTGTAATTCCCTCTTATTTATATGTTAGGCTCCCTAGGTAAGTGCGGGGCCGGGAGTGTGCGGGAGGCAGTTGGCCATTTGTCCTGACCTGCGGGTGGCACATAACTCAGGGACCCTGGAGCGTGCGCCAGGGCCTCTTCACCTGGGGTGCTGTCCGGAAGGGGAGTCCCGCTGCTACCGTGCGCGGCACATGTTTAGAGAAGCTGTAAGTGTTGCTGAGGGGGAACGAGTACAACCTTCACTAGGAACCTCCATGAAAACTAGTAGCCCTAGGGCAGGAGTCAGCAAACGTTTCTGTAAAAAGCCGGGTAGTAAATATGTTAGGCTCTGCAGGCCCCACAGGGCTGCAGCGCCTCGTGGCTACCAGCGTGGCAGGGAGGCGGCCACAGGGGGCAGGTGGCTGGAGCGGCCTGCAGGGGGCAGGGCCGAGCCACTCACACCTCCAGCTCAGGCTGGGAAGGTGCACCCAGCGCGGAACACCTGAAGCCACCGAAGATGGTCTGGCTTGAGAGGAATCTAACGCTCTATCTCGTGCAGTAGCCACTCCTCACATGTGGTATTTAAGTTTAAATTAGTTAAAAGTAAGTACAATTTAAAATTTAGTTCCTCCATCCCATGAGTCGCATTGCAAGGGCTTAATAGCCGCATATGGCTAGTGGGTGTCGGATCGAATGACAGAACCTTCCACCTTTCGGGAGCCTGTTGGACAGCAGTGATCTAGAGTGTCCTGCAGTCTGTCTGCGGCCCCCTGCGCGGCCAGCGCTGGGCAGAGCCCTGGACAGCGGCTCCTGTGCAGAGCGGGGGCTGGCGGAGAGCACCCTCCTCTCAGTGTCAGGCAGGCCCCACCCCACGGCTTGTTAGCTTAACTCTCCTTTCCCTTCTGCCATCAGCCCTGCAGGACGGCAGCTGGACATAAAGAAGTCAAGCTACAAAAAGGTAAGCAGGCACCTTCCATGCAGACCTACAATACCGCAGAGGGTTGTGCAGGGGCCAGCGCTGGGCAGGCCCTTGCTCCAGGGTCGGGCTGGAGTTAGGCCTTTGATTCCGGGTATTTGGCGGGTGGAGGGAGCAGGGAGAAGACTCTCCCTGGGCTGAGGCAGTTGCGTGTGCACCCATTCTCCTCTCTCCTCTCTGTCTGATCAGAGTTCTGAAAGGTTTTGCTTAGCCTCCAGCAGCCTCTCGCCCTTTGCCTCTCTGGCTGGGGCCTCCCAGTTTCTAGTTTGGTGAGGGCAGGGAGTGTCCCCCATCCTTCCCCACGGCCGGCCTAGCTCGGTATCTGGCGCATGCTAGGTGCTCAGCGCGAGTGCGGCAGTGACGAAGCCCCCTACCACTGGCCCTCTCTGCCCTAGCTCTCTAAGTTCCTGCAGCACATGCAGCAGGAGCAGATTGTACAGGTGAAGGAGCTGAGCAAAGGGGTGGAGAGCATTGTGGCTGTGGACTGGAAACACCCGAGGTGAGTGCAGGGGGCCCGGCCACCGTAGCTCAGCTGGTCCCGGGCACCTGGGCTGTGAACTGGGATTTGCCAACACACTAGTATAAAATGTGTTTTTTTCTTTCCTTCTGCTGGGTTTTAGGATCACATCTTTCGTCATCCCCGAGCCCTCCCCGACCTCCCAGACTATCCAGGAGGGTAGCAGGGAACAGCCCTATCACCCTCCAGATATAAAGCCCCTCTACTGTGTCCCAGCCAGCATGACTCTGCTCTTCCAGGAGTCTGGCCACAAGTGAGTTTTGGAGAGCAGCGCCTCTCCGCCTGCCCGGTGTTCCGGCCATAGCTTCCTCCGCCTGCCTGGTGTTCCGGCCATAGCCTCCTCCACCTGCCCGGTGTTCTGGCCATAGCCTCCTCCACCTGCCCGGTGTTCTGGCCATAGCCTCCTCCGCCTGCCCGGTGTTCCGGCCATAGCTTCCTCCGCCTGCCCGGTGTTCCCCTGTGGCCGGCAAAGCCTCCTCTGCCCCCTTCTCCCTTCCTCCCAGATCCAGCCCAAGCCCCTGGCCCGGAAAGTGGCTCTGGACTAAAAGAATGAGAGTAGGTCTCCCCTTTTCTACCAGTAATTATTCTTTACGTGGCCCTGCTTACTACCTCAGTCAGGAAGAGGCCAGCAAGTAAGAGGCCAAGAAGCCACAGGGCACCCTGCTGAGCAGGGAGTGAGCGTGTTGCGGTTGCAGAGTGTGTTGAAAGGGGGCCCCCCACGAGCTAACCCCCTCTCACCTAGGAAGGGGAGCATCCTCGAGGGCTGCGAAGTCCGCATGATCATCATTAACTACGCCAAGAGAAATGACCTGGTGGATGCAAACAACAAAAAGTGAGTGGACATGGGGGAGATTGTCGGTGTCGTTAGTGTTCATCTTTAGTGGCCTTGGGCAATGCGTGGAAGACGCCTGGGTGGAGGGGTGGGTGGACATAACCCAGACCAGGGTTTCTGAACCGGGGGCCATGGACACCCAGAGTCACTGTCCGGGTCGTTCAGCTCCCCACGTGTTGACTGTAGACGGAATATGGATGAGCTCATCTCTACCCACCACTGATTTTCAGATGCAGGTGCTTATTGTGAGGGTAAAATGCAGACTTGAAAGAATTTACCACAGTCATCATAGCTTTTTGATCGTCTCTGTTTCCTTAGTAACTGGATACAGAAAGTAAAGTACTAAGAGTGTGTCGTAATTTTTATTTTTACTTTCAAAAGAGATCCTTATGGGATGGATGTAATACAACAACAATAAAATTTTTAAAAAACTTTATTAAAATATTGATTAAAAAAAAAAAAGATATCCTTATGATTAAAAAGTTGTACTAGCCTGCTCAGGGTTAATTGGCGCAGAACTAAACCAAGAATCCTGGTCTCCAGTTTTTCCCATCCCACTGTCCCCCTCCACTGCCTGCTTTTCCCTTGTCTAGAGAAGCATACTTGTACCTCCCGTCCGTAGGGTGTATGGCTTCATGGACTTGGTAGCACTTTGGTTCTAACACCCGTGAATGATGATAAAGGATATTATGGTCAGAGGTGAATCCTGAGCTGGCGCTTGTGTTGGAAGGGGCGGGGTTAGGATTTCTTTGTTAATCGTCTCTTCTTTCTCTTTAGTCTTGTGAAACTGGATCCCATCCTAAGTGACTGCATCTTAGAGAAAAGTGAGCAGCACACGGTCATGAAGCTTCCATGGGACAGTCTCCTGACCAGGTAGCGGGGATCAGCAGCCCCTGCCCTTGGTACTCATCACAGCAAACTTTAGAATCATCACTGTCTGAGTCCCTGGCTTTTCCCCATACACACAGGCTTGGGCAGTTCTAATGAGGAGGGTCTTTGCAAGTCCGCGAGCCGACACAATGTAGGAGAACTTGAGGGGGAGAAAGAAACAGAACAGTAATTAAAAATAAGAATTTCAGAAAGATTTAGAAGCAAAAAGAAGGCCGAGGGGGAAACTGTCTTGAAGTCTTCAAAGGGAAGATTCTTATACTCTTTCTTTACCACAGAACCAAAACTGAAAATAATTTACATGAGGAGTTTGCAAACTTAGAGCCGTGGGTCAGATCTGGCCTGTTGCCTATTTTGCAAGTGAGGTTTTCTTGGAACACAGCCACACCCATTTATTTATGTGCAGCGTGTGGGCTGCTGTTGTGCCGCAGGGGCAGAGTTGGTGGTTGTGACAGAGACCGTGTGACCCTTAAAACCTAAAGCCTTAAAAAAAAAAAAAAAAAAAAAAAAAAAACCTTAAAGCCTAAAATATTTATTTACTGCCTGGCCCTTGATGGGAAAATTTGTTGAAATCCATATATCTGACATCAAGAGAAAATGTGATTAGCTAACAGGCAGACGTTGGGTAAAGGCATTCTATCACGGATTCATTATTGCAGTATGTCAGAGATGTGACGTGCACTCTGCCAGGCTGGGTAAGGTAGTTTGGGACAGGTGGTAAAGCCCATAAAGAAAACCTGAGTGAAATCTCAGAAGGCCAGGCCCGTGGAGTTGCCACGGTTTCCCATCGCTGATGCCCCTTCCCTGAATACTGCAGTGGGTCTTGGCTTCCGCCGCACCTGGGGGATTTAAAGTACACGTATAGGTGTCAGTTCTGATGTAATTGGTCCGGGTGCAGCTCCATGGGGGATTTGGAGATTCATGTGCAGCAGCAGGCAGGCCAGGGCCTGCTGGGCATGGGGTAGGTAGGAGGAAATGTTTCCTGTTGGCTTTGTCAGTCTACAGCTCACTGGCGCCTGTTTCAGGTGTTTGGAAAAATTGCAGCCCGCCTATCAAGTGACCTTTCCCGGACAAGAACCTGTTGTGAAGAAAGGCAAAATCTGGCCAATTGACATCACACTAGCCCAGAGATCTTATCATAAAAAGGTAATTTTGAAAAAGCTCAATGTTTAAAGATGGCAATTTACTGTTCCTCCAAAGTTCTGGTCTCTTTAATGTGATTGGAAGTTTTTAGATTGGCCTTCTCGAAGGTGATTTATAAAACACCCGTGTTTGTGTGCCTGGGCTGGGCCCTGTACAAAACTGGTAGAGCTGACCCCTGACTTGCTGTCCTCTAGGACTTTGTGCCAGGAAACTGGCCAGACCTGGGTTCTAAAGGTAAACAAGATTTTATTTTTTTCCTTAGAGCTTTGCTATAGGCTTTCAGCTCTTATTGATTACCTCTCCGGCCTTGCTCAGTGGAAACAACTTGTAAAGAATTGCTAAAGGATCTAATTGAGTTCAGTTTGGCCACCCAAAGTCATAGGGAACCCATCCTCACATGCATGCAACGCTGCTCTTGGGAAGCAGAGCACACCTATCTGCGTGCCCCGCGAAGACAGCAATAGGATGACTGGGTGGAAGTTCTAAGAAGACAGACTTGGGCTCAAAATAGAGAACTTTCTAGTGTGTGGTTGCAAGTGTGGGCTTCAGGACTAGAGACCTGGCTTCAAACATGGCCTTTGCCTCGCTGCTTGGCCTTGAGCAAGTTACTTAGTGTCTTTTTGCCTGAGTTTCCTTATGTAAAAAGATGGGAATAATACCTCTCTCTGAGGCACTGTGAGGATCAGTGAAGGAACATACGGGCAAAACACTTCAAACAGTATTTGGCCTAAAAGCATTCAATAAGACCATTAATAACCTTAACTATAATTAGGAACAGCCACTACTTCTTGAGTGTATGATTTATGTGCCAGATTCCATATTGAGCAAATTCTATATATATTAGCTTATTTAAATGCTCATCTTTATATTAATAATAACTAAAATTGCCTGAAATTAAAATTGTGCTTCCTAAAACAGGGAGTTCTTTTCTGGCGGTCTGCAAGCAAAGGCCAGGTGGCTTCTCATTGTCAGGGTTTCCATGCATCTGTCAGGGGGTTGGAATAGGTGACTCCTAGTGTCTTACGGATTCTGAGATTCTCTAAGGCTGGAACCCTGGGTAAACCTGGGTTATTTGGAGCCTTTGTGAACCTGACTGAAAGCAGCCTTCCCTTTTTTCTTTAAGAACTTGTCTTAAAGAAAAAAGGGGAGAATTGTGACTTTTAAAAAGTATTTTTTTGGCCTGGTTGGTGGCACAGTGGATAAGGCACTGATTTGCAAACCCAAGGGTCGCTGGTTCGATTCCCAGCCAGGGCACATAACCAGGTTACAAGCCAGGTCTCCAGCCAGGTTTGTAGCTGGAGGCAGGTGAAAGGCAACCATACGTTGATGTCTCTCTCGCTCTCTGCATCTCTTCCTTCTCTTCTCTATAAAAATAATAAATAAAATCTTATTTAAAAATATCTTTTTTCATCTCAAAGTCACCTACTTGTCATTTGTGAGGTTGATGAAGATTAGAAAAGTGCACGTTACTGATCAGATACTTGGTATTAGGAATTATTATTTATTTTACGATAATTGTTCTATCTTTATGTTTTAAAAAACCGTGATATTTTAGAGATACATTCTGAAATATTTGTGGATAAAATATTCTGATATCTAGGAGCATTTGCTCTAAAGTAATATAAGGGTGATGGTGGGTGGAAATATAGATAAATTAAGATTGGTTATGATTTGATAGCTGTTGAAACCGGTGGTGGGTACATTGGAGCTTATACTATTCTATTCTTTATGTTTTTAATTCTCTATAATAAAAATACCTTTTAAGGAAGTATATGTCATACATGGGACAGAATATTTATCCCACTAGATATATAACACATATATTAGAAGTACAGAAATAAATTATTTGGGTGAATAGATACTGTGCTTACAGGGATGATGAACACAGGGGTGGTGAGACTGCTGAGGCTCTAGAAGGCCCTCTGGAGGGAGGGCACATGGTCCGCATCCACCATCTGTCTTTTGTCCCCTCAGGTGACCGTGGTCCGGAATCTAGAGGCCTATGGTCTGGACCCATGCACAGTGGCTGCCATCCTGCAGCAGCGATGCCAGGCCAGCACCACTGTCACCCCTACCCCTTGGGCCAAGGACAGCCTGCAGGTCCAGATCCAGGGAAACCAGGTCCACCACATTGGCCGGCTGCTGCTCGGTGAGCATCCCTCTGAAGAAGCAGAGACGTTGATCTGACTTGGTGAAAGTCTTCCCACCAACTCAGCTCACTCTAGTTATCATAATATCCATTTACATATGCCCAGATAGTTTTTATTAGCCAGCATGAGGTGAAACTAATGTCTGAACAGATCCTTTGGCCCCAAATTCAATGCTGCTTCCACTGTTCTATTAGAGGACTTTTCTTTCTGGTCCTTCTCTTTTTACAAACATTTGTTGAGCACCCAAACTGCGCTTGGCACTTTGCTGGGCCTTCTGCAGTTATGATCTCTTAATCCTAACGGTGCTTGCAGGTGAGAAAACCCAGGTTCTGAGAGGTTCGGTACTTGCCCTGCGATGACCAACCACTGGCTGCTGCTGCTGGGCTCTGAACGTTGACTTGTCAGGCTGTGGAGCCTGAGTTCTTTCCATCAACTTTGGTCACCCAGCTTCCAGTCTGTCTGCAGCCCAAGCCATCTCCCGCATCTCTGTCCCAGTCTTCTAAAACATACTCCTCTAAAACTTTTTATGCCTCTTCAGTGCTTTCAGGTTAAACTCCTAAGCCCAGAAGCAAAACACTCACAGCCTGACTGACCCATCAGGCTCCTTGGCAGCTCCTACATCCCCTCCCGGCCTTGGGCACCCGGGGCTCCCGCTGTCACCCAGACACCCCAGGCACCTTCACACCCGGCGCCCCGCTGGTGTGCACCCCGTGTACCTCCTGCAGCTCAAGTCTGCCCAACCCTACAGGCTGCTTGGTCAGCTTTGGGGTCACGGGAAGCCTCGTTCAGAACATGACCCATTTTTTTTCCTGTTTCCTAAAATTAGCACTTGAAAAATTGCCCATGTAGCACTTTCCAATTGTGTTTGTATTTCTGGTTAGTGTCTGCAACTTGGCTAATTTTATCTAATGTCCGAACTTCCTGCTGAGCATCTTCAGAGACCTGCCTTTTTCATCTGTTTGTTTTCATGCTTAGCACCTGGCATATAGAAATGCTCAATAATCAAATTTATTTTATGATCTAAGGCAGTGCTCAGCCACTAACTTCTAGAATTGAGCCTTTTTAAGTGAAGAGCCCTATACAAGTGCTGAGAAGAAATACAAACACATGACTGATCGGAGACACATATTTTCTCTCGTGAGAAAATTCTAAATACCTGAAGTGCACCTAGCAAGTAGCTGTGAAAATTACTGAAATACGCACGTCTGTTTCAAAGTATAAGGAGAAACACTTCGCCCCAGAAGGCTTCCCATAGGGGTTGAGTTTGATCTGAGTGTAGAAGAGCAGGTCCCATGGTAGGAACCAGACGAACAGAGGCTTGACAATAGGAATGAGCACAACGGGGGATGGGGAGGGCCAGGAGGTAGCCATGTGGGGCCCGGGCTGGGGAGGTCAGGCCCAGGGAGGGACGTTGTGACACAAAGCGGAAGCTGTGGGAGGACGGGAGTGGGGAAGCTCGTGCCCTACTGATAAGTGTCTGCTTTTTGGGTTGTAGAAGAATATCACCTTCCTCGAAAATACATCCAAGGCCTAGAAAAGGCCCCCAAACCTGCCAAGAAGAAGTGACAGACTCTTGCTTCGTGTAGTCAATCCAGTGGAAGTCCAAACCCTGGGCTGGACATTTATAGGAGCATTTTCAGCTTTTCCAAATAAAAAAAATATATCATTCTTTACCAAAATAAATTTTTATCTAATCTAAATCTGACTTCTCTCCTTTCTTCCACTAAATGTTCAAGCCAGAAGCCATTTTAAATCAATAGAAGAGGCTGTTGCGCCTTCTTGTAGTGTCAGTGTCAGTGGTTTTAGTTCCTCCCTGCTTCCAAGGTCAGGCAGCCCAGCCAGAGTTCAGGCAGGTGGGGCCTTCCTGTAATTTTCAGTCCCTCCACCAACAGTCCACTGCCTCTTGCTCATCTGTTCCTACTACCGAATCAACCTAGCCCCAAAACAGATCCTTCCTGTCTCTAAAGGGTTATTTATACAGAAAGCAGGGCCTAGCTGTTGTCATCAGTCAAGGTGAAAGCTACAAGAATTGGCCCTGAATTGCAGCAAAATTTAAACTAGACATTGGAGACACTAAAAGAACATCAGGACATGGGTACAGTGATTCCTCCCCATTGCTAGCACACTGCCACTGGCAGTGCGACATTGGGTCGTGGCTTCAAGGCGTTGGCTTCCTTATGGTCTAGACTTATCCGTAAGCACTTTCTGCAGCCCTAAACTTCTTAACCTGGTTTTCAGAAGGTCCATGTACTCCCTAAAATGGCATGCAAGATTTTGTCTGATCATTTTTCCAAGGGAGCTTTTGTCGAATTTGGGATCAATTGATGCCCAAAAGGTTCAGAACCTCTGCTCTGGTCCCTGCTCAGTTCATGGGACTCATTTCCGTGACCAAATCTGTCCTTGTGCAATAGGAAGGAGTGAGGGTGGAACTAAGTTCCTTTGGAGTTCTTCTGTTTTACCATCAAAAAACAACTTCAATTTACTTATTTTCTTCTTCCTCACTTCACATTTTAAAAGAAACCGAGACAACAAAGACTTGAAAATATGCACAATATATTCACGCATTATCCAGCTGGGCTTGAAGAGAAAGGGAGGAGTATGAAAATGTGTGATGCCTACTACCTTTTGTTATTAGGCCCAGAATAACAGGCCTCTTTACTGGGACTGAGTAACCTTAGTTTTGCTAATCCTATTTCTGCTGACCTGAGCACATAGAACTGAGAAGTGGATCCCAAACAAGATTATATTGCAACAAAACCTTTGGACAGTTTGATCTAAGGAAGTACGGTATATATAGTAGTAATGAAATACAGTCCTTATAGGAATACAAATAACATGCTACTTTATAAAAGTCTTTTATGGCCCTGGCTGGTAGCACAGTGGATAAGGTGCCGGTCTGCAAACCCAAAGGTCACTGGTTCGATTCCCAGCCAGGGCACATAACCAGGTTGCAAGTCAGGTCTCCAGCCAGGTCTGTAGCTGGAGGCAGGTGAAACGCAACCATACACTGATGTCTCTTTCCCTCTCTGCCTCTCTCCCCCTCTCTCTAAAATATAATAAATAAAATCTTTAAAAAAAAAAAAAAAGGTCTTTCACAAACATGACTTGATTTAGACGATCTTTGAGGGATTAGAGGCACAGAGGAGTGGTGTCTTGCCTTGTTAATCCCTACTAAAGTCACAAAGCCAGGAAATGGTGGGCTGGGTCTTAAATAAACATCCATTCAACTGTGGTTTCACCCAGAATTCTGCTATGGCATGCTGTCAAGACCTGTGCTTGGAGTCCTGGCTGGTGTGGCACAGTGGATTGAGCGCTGGCCCGAAAAACGGAAGGTCACATGTTCCCAGTCAGGGCACATGCCTGGGTTGTGGGCCAGGTCCCCAGTTGGGGGTGTGTGAGAGGCAATTGATCAATGTTTCTCTCCCTCTCTTTCTCCCTCTCTTTCCCACTCTCTAAAAATAAATAAAATATTAAAAAAAAAATGAAGACCTGTGTTTTGCATGGTTTTTCCAGTAATGGTTACACCTTTGCATTGAGTCATCTTCCCTTTCCTCCTTGTAAAGACAAAGGAACATGTAAGAAGGCAGGGGAGAGTTAGGCTGCGTAATGGATTCTTTTTTGATAATCACTATCAAAGCCAAACTTTGAACTTAATCCCATGTTGTAACAAAATGAGTTTCAGTGAAAAGCAGAACTGGTTCATTTCTAGGTTTTGGCAAGATAGGCTTTTGGAGGGCTAGGTTAGCAAATGTTACAGCTGTGCCCCATTCTGGATAATTAAAAAAAAAAAGATTTTATTTATTATTTTTAGAGAAGGGCAGGGAAGGAGGAAGAAAGAGAAATATCAATGTATTGATATTTCACCTGCTTCTAGTTAGGTACCTGGCTAGAGACCTGGCTTGCAACCTGGTTATGTGGCCTGGCTGGGAATCAAACCAGTGACCTTAAGGTTAGCAGGCCGGCGCCTATCCACTGAGCCACCGGCCAGGGCTCAATTCTGGATAATTTGAAGAATGTGTATTAGACATTCTCTTACAGGGAGTTAGGAATGAACTGAGTGAACGCTGAAGAGCCCCCACAGTCCAAGGGGTCCCCGTTCACTGCATTATGTGTGATTAATACTGGAAGGCAGGCAAGAATTTCTTTTGAATAACATTTATGTGGTTATTTCCATGGTTCCTGGGATGTTCCTGCCATGGAAGTTAGATAATGCTAAAGTGGAAGGACCGTTTTGGTCATCTCATCTAGCCCTCTTTCTCCAAGTGATATGATCTTAAACTCTCAACCACATTCTACCTATTTTATTTTTAAATACAGGCATACCTTGGATACACTGCAGATTTGGTTCCAGACCACTATAATGAAGTATTGCAATAAAGTGAATTACAATCTTGCTGGCTGAGGATTTTGCCTTTAATTTCTAAAAACCACAACATCTGTGGGACACAATAAAACTAGGTATGCCTGTAACCCTAATAGAAGGCATACACACGTCTAACAGGCATAGAAAAAGATGCTCAACATCAGAGAAATTCGAATCAAAATCACAATGAGCACCTCACACGTGTCAGAATTAACAAAAAGTCAACACCCCTGACTGGCATGGCTCTGTGGGCTGGGTGGCAAACCTAGAAGTCACTGGTTTGATTCCTGGTCAGGGCACATGCCTGGGGTGCAGGACTGGTTCCCAGTTTGGGGTGTGCAAAAGGCAACCAACTGATGTTCCTCTCCCGCTCTCTAAAAAATACGTAACTTCTTTTTTTAAAAAAAAGTCAACTAGAATCACATGTTGGTGAGAGAAAAGGGAAGCCTCATGCATTGGTGGGAATGCAGATTAGTGTAGCCAATATGCAGAACAGCATGGAGTTTCCTCAGAAAACTAAATAGAATCAGCATAAGACCCAGGAATCCTACTTCTGGGTATTCATGTGAGGAAAACAAAAACATTGACTTGAAAAGATATATGCATGGAAGTCCAACAGATAAAGAAGCAATGCTCATCCAGACAGGAGAGGCAGAGCCAAGCCAGAAAGGCCGTAGTGATGGCAATGGCTGTGACAGGCCACTAGAAAGAGCAGTCACACATTATAAAGCTGGGAGGGACACTTGGGGAGCACTCCCAGTTCAAGACTGAGTGGCTCACGGTTCCAGCGCCTAGAAAAATAAAGCCACGTTGCCTAAGGCTACGAAAATCTGTGGGGGTTGGGGTGGCAGGAGAAACTGCCTGTCTCTTAGGAGAGGCCATTTAGGTCTCAGAACATCCATAAACTCACCCAGTCTGGGAACCATCACCAGGGCAACAGCTCGAGGGGCACCAGACACACAGGAAGCTGGTGCAGGGATGGAAAAGCAGCAAGTGCTAAGCAAACGTCACTGTTCCCTCTTGACCCCTCCCCTACAAGGCAGTGAACCGAGTCTCTTGACGCTGACGAATACATATGCCTCCGCCCCTACAAAATAACAGGTGCAACAGCTCTACCTAAGACACAGAGTCAAACACAGAAACCTGTCAAGTTGAGAAGAGAGAGAAGTATGGCCCAAAAGAGGGAACAGACCAAGGTTCTAGAAGGAGAACTAAGCAATTAGGAGATAGCTAAACTAACAGATGCAAAATTCAAAACACTGATGATAAAGATGCTCACAGAGTTGACAGACATGATTGAGACAGCAAACTCATAAGGGAAGTAATGAAGGCTATGCTACGTGAAATAAAGAAATACCCACGTGAAACCAATGGTGAAGGGAAGGGAGCCAGGGTTCAAGTCAATGATTTGGAACATAGGGAAGAAGTAAGCAGTCAACCAATACAGAACGAAGAAACAAGAATTGAGAAAAATGAGGAGAGGCTTAGGAACCTCTGGAACAACTTTAAACATCCCAATGTCTGAATCATAGGGGTGCCAGGAGAAGAGGAAGAGCAAGAAATTGAAAAGTTATTTGAAAAAATGAAGGAAAACTTCCCTAATATGAAGGAAATAGACATACAAGTCCAGGAAGCACAGAGAGTCCCAAACAAGTTGGACCCAAGGAGGACCACACCAAGACATATCATAATTAAAATGCCAAAAGTGAAAGGTAAAGAAAATCTTAATAAAAGGAGCAAGAGAAAAGAAGAGAGTTATCGACAAAAGAATTCTCATAATGCTGTTAGCTGATTTCTCAAAAGAAACTTTGCAGGTAAGAAGGGACTGGTAAGAAGTATTCAAAGTGATGAAAAGCAAGGACCTACAACCAAGATTACTCTATCCAGCAAAGCTATCATTTGGAATGGGAGGGCTTCCTAGACAAAGTAAACCTAAAGGAGTTCATCATCACCAAGCCCTTACTATATGAAATGTTAAAGGGATACATTAAAAAAAAAAAAAAAAAAAGATCAAAACTATGAACAGTAAAATGACAACACTCATAACTATCTAAAGAAACAAAACAAAACTAAGCAAACACCTAGAACAGGAATAGAACCATAGATACGATGATCATATTGAGGGTTGTCAGTGGACAGAAGGAAGGGGGAGAATGAGGGAAAAGGTGCAGGGATCAAGAAGCATAACTGGATGGTACAAAATAAACAGAGGGATGTTAAGAAGAGTCTACAAAATGGAAAAGCCAAAGAACTTATATACAGGGCCCATGAACATGAACCAAGGATTGGGGAGGAAGCTGGAGGGAAGGGAGTGACTAGGCAGGAGCAGGCAAAGGGGAAAAAATTGGGACAACTCTAATAGTATAATCAATAAAATATACTTAAAAATAAAAATAAAACATTAAAAAAAAAAACCAAAATCTTTCCATTGGTGACAACATGGATAGACCTAGAGGGTATCATGCTAAATGAAATCAAAGACAAATACTGTATGATTTTACATGCATGTGAAATCTAAAAAAATTAAAATAAATGAACAAACAAAACAGCAATAGACTCCTAGATATAGAGAGCAAACTAATGGTTGCTTGAGAGCAGGGTGTGGTGGATAAATATGAAGGGTGAAGGGGAATGAGTTACAAACTTCCAGTTATAAAATAAATAATTCATGGGGAAGTAATGCACAGGGACTAGAGTCAATAATATTATAATGACTTTGTACAGTTATAGATGGTTACTAGACTTCTTGTATCACTTTGTAAAGTATGTAAATGCCAAGTCACTGTGTTGTATATCTGAAACTAATACATCATGTGCCCTGCATCAATTACACTTGAATCAAAAGAAAAAATAAACCGTGAGTAGAAAAAAGAAGTAAAAGAATTATTGCTTACCTCAGTCGGCTGTCATGGAGGGGACTCATCCTTGGCACCAGAAGGCCTCTCTTCTTTCCTAACTCAGTATCTCTGTAATGCAACCCCTTTCCTCTCCTGCTCTGCAGGAGAATAGCCAGTCCCCTAGGCAGCACGCTCCAGCCTGAGCGTTTGGGCAGTTTTCTCCATGTTATTTGAACGGTAACCATCATGCCCCTTTGCTGGTGAAAGAAAATCTGATCCTGCGAAGACCTGTGTGCTTGTCTTGATTCCCATCCTCTCTCCCAGCACCTGCAAACCCCCCATCCTGTGAGACGGGGAAGTTCAAGGAAGGGCTGTCCAGTCTGAATCATTTCAGCAATGAGCTTTTATTACTTTTTTTTTTTTTTAAACCCATATAAGAAAGACATGTAAAGAGGCCGTATCCTCGAAACAAACACTTAACACACAGGACAGCAGGACGATAGAAGGCACTGCCCACAGTCACACCCACCTCTGGGGAGGGAGGGATACTCGATCCGCACTTTTCGGAGGCTCGGACCTCAGACTCGGCCCTGGGTCTAACTGTGCTGGAGATAAAGCCTGCATTATTTCCCCGTAATTTTCTTATTTCATAAACACCTCTATCTCTTTATATATAGCTATACACCTTTATGATATGTATGTACAGAACTTTTTATTCCTTCTCAAAAATAAAATAGCCACCCCCTCAGAAGGGGGTTCTCAGCAGCATTCACAGCAGCTGCGCCTTCTATCAATGGAAGAGACATGCAGCACGAAGGAAAGGCCTCACCACCTGCCCCTTCCACACACAGCAGGGCGAGAGGGTCTCTAAGGGAAGGGAGTAATAAGGCTGAGCATGAGATGGCCGATCGCCAGGGTTTTGTGGGTTAGAAAGTCTTTTCAAGCAGCTCTGAGGAGGAGCACAGTCTACATGGCAAAGGGTCCGCCTTCCTTCTTGGATCAGGACAGCGGGGACTCCGGCGGGGGGCCAGGAAGGGAACTTCTGAGGCAACAGGAAAAGAAACTCAGGCCTGAACCAACCTGAGAGGGACTTGGGAAGGCAGAGGACATAGGAGGAATGGTCTTTCGGAGGCTGGATTGAAAATCCCGCCCTGCTTTAAAAGTGAAAAGAGTCTTTCTCCCTCAGCCCTGAGTGCCTTTGCAGTCCTGGCCACTTGGTTGCGTTGTTGTTCGGCTAGTTTACTTTTAAGCTGGGACTGAAACAAGAAGCCAGGACAAATGCAGAGTCCGGAACTCAGTCCGTTCTGTCACTGTGGTTTGACATCACTTATGGGAATCGAAGCTCGGGACCTTCGGTGGGAAGGTTTGGCCCCGACCCCACACTCAGCCCCTGACCACCGCCTGGCGAGGAGCACGCCGGATGCAACGCTTCAGGCAAACACGCTGCTCCTGTCTCTCTGGCAACGAAAGGCACTGAGGTCAGCGGGAGGCTCACTGAGCGCAGTGACACGGAACACAAGGGACCCCACCCATGTTGGCTGAGCCAGAGCTCCCCCTCTGTAGAAGACAGCTCCGCGGGCGGCACCTGGAGATTCCGTAATCCGGCGGAGGAGGGAGGCAGGGCTGGAGGCCCGGGGAAACCGAGGCAGCCAGGCGCTCCCCTGATCTCCCTCTCGCTGGGGGAAGGCTGGCGATGGCTGGGACGCATTTCTCCACAGGGCTTTTTGGTCTTCTCTGACTGCCTGATTTCTGCACCCGGCAGGAAACTTCTCAAATGGTACCTAGCTGGTGTCCCTTTGGTGGAAACGTGAGGATGACCGACGATATTAAATAAAGTTGTAACTGAAGAACAGTTGTCGACTGAGATATGGCTAAGCACCACACACATGCCTTTGGGCTCACATGAGCTCAGGCTGGAGTGATGAGGGCCAGGGCCGGGCTGCAGCTTTTCTAGAAATTCCGAGCCCACCTTGGCTCTGGATCTCCTGACCTGAGCATCTGGGCCCCCAGTGGGGCACAATCCCATTATGAGCATTATCTTGCTTTCAGCAGCTCAGCTCCAACCTGCAAAAGGAATACGCTACAGCTTTTGGCTCATAAATAAACGTGCTGTGGATGGCAAACAAAGGAGACATTGAAGACTAAAAGCCAGAGCAAGAACATAACATCTCCAGACCCTTTTTCCTTTCCTTTGCCGGCTAGAGTGAAGGGCTCCAGTTTGGTGGCCAGAGAGGCAACGATTTGGTTTGTAAAAGGCTTGCAGGTAGCAAGAGGATGCCAGTTGCTCTTCACACAAGTGCTGTGTGGCCGGCTGCAGACGGGTACCATGTCGGGGTGGGCAGGACCCAGCCCCACACACACATGTCCATCAGAGACTGCGCCACACCTGGGACTGCTGGGCGGGCACAAACGCGTCCGCCCGAGGTGTCCTGAGAAAAAAAGTGTCTGTTGCAAAATAATAATTAACAATAAAAAATGAATCCGTGGGCACCGGGAGCAGAGAAAGCAGGACTGGTTAGCCAGGTTTACCCTGGGACTCTCTTAGGGCCTCCTCCAGTTTCTGCCTAAACTTGTCGTACTTCTTCTGCACTTGCTGGATTTTGTCCTGCTCTTCTTTCTCCAGGATCGTTAGGAAGTTCTGGAGCTCGGGGATGGAGAAGGCATCCCACTGCGAAGCGAGAGAGGCAGCGGGGGAAACAAGAAGAGGAGATGGTTAGAAGCTGCCCCACCCAGAGGCCCTGCTACCTCCAGGGTCACACAGTTGCACAGGCTGTGACCCAGCAGGCAGGTGCCATGAATAAAGCCTGGGTTTTCCGTGTCATATTAGCAACCAAGTTTCAAATCCTGGTAGCTTATGACCAAGAAGTACTCGTCCACGAGCTGATGATCAATATTATTCGTCAATAACTTTAAACGTGCTCTGTAGCAGCTGAGATCTTAACAGAGATGCTGGTGCCGCCCAGGGAGCAAGGCTGGCCCGCTCAGGGTGTCTGCCTGGGAGATAAGAGGGTCCTACTATGTAGATTCAGGATTTGGTGGAGGGCTGGGCTTCAGCCTGAGTCCACCCTGTGACCTTGAGAGCATCACGCCACCCTTCGCAGCCTTTCATTACCTGCCTGGCTAGCAGAGCAGATAAGGAGGTGACAAAATCTGCAAAGCTCCGAGAGCCTAGCTGGCCGGGCCTGCCCAGATGGGACCCACCCGGGAGCTGAGGCCCTGAGGGGCCACGGGTTTGGACTCCTAAACTCTTTGAGCAAAAGAAGTGAGATGTACATGGCTTCATTCCCACATTGCTTAAATGAGGGAACTGAGGTCCACAGAGGGAAGGTGGTATAACCATGGTCACTGAGCTCGTGGCAGCAGAACTAGAATCAGAACCCATGTCCCTAAGTTGCCAGGTTTGTGAGCTTTCCTCTGGGCCAGCTGTGTTCCAACATTTTCAGTGGCAAACTTTCCCGAACAACAAGTGCTGGCTGAAGAGGGGAGGAGGGACAGAGTCCCACTGGCCCAGATCCCCCAAATCTCCAAAGTGACCTCCAAGACCGCCCTCCCAAAATTTAGGCCTCTGCTGAACAGCATGTGACAAACTCCAGGACAGTGGCCCCAGCTCTCGGTCACATGGCTCCAGCTACCCAGCATCCCAGGTTGCCGGGAGAACCCACTTGCTTTTGGCCCAGTCTGCACCCTCAGGCTGAACAACAGCTCCCCTTGGGGGGGACAGGGTCAGTTTCTAAGAACCAGGGAGAGACAAAAGGCTGAAAAATATCTGTACCCAGAAATGGCACTTGCCGGGGCCTCAGGCGACCTTGTAGCATAACAGCCACTGGGCCTGGGCCTGGCCCTCACCCGCAGGTCACTTTCCTGCCGCACCTGTGCTTGGCAGCGACAGCACCCGCCTGCGCCCCGCCGCTGCACCCCAAGGGCTGTGTCTGTGTGGCCGCAGGGGCGCCCGGACCTACCTCCACCTCCCCGGTCTCGTTCTCCTTTAGCACAAAGCTGAGGACGTCAGTGTCGGGCCCAGCCAGCAAGCGCAGGTAGAGGGGGCAGTCGGTGATGGAGAGTTTCTGGAAAAGCACTGCAAAGCAAGAGAGGCGGGTTGGGAGCTTGTCTGGGGAGCCAGGGGCAGGGGTCCTGGGGGGGTGGGGCAGAGCTGGCCAGAGAGGTGGTGGTTACAACTGGACAGTCATTCTTTCAACCTAAGGGGATGAACCTGACAAGAATAAATAGGGGATGACCTTTAACTTATCTCTGGTGCCTGCTCAGAGTTTGAAGCATGTTTCCATTCACGTCATCTCTCAAAAGATTAGGAGCAGTGGGGCGGATTCTCTTTCCTTCCACAGATTAGGAAGTGGGAGCCCGGGTGTGGTTTTCCTGAAGTTGCATGCGACATGAGGGCACAGCGAGCAGCATGCGCTTCTGGCCAGCTCAGTCCAGCACCCCTGTGTGGCCTGCCATGCAGATGGCCTCACTGCGTTCCCATCCCTGGGGAGGGCCACTCCTCCCCACCAGCTGGGGGCCACAGACAGAGTTGGAAGGGAGCAGTGGTTCTCATACCTTGCCCATCCTTGTATATCCGCTTAAAAAGTGCGAACTTCTGGGGGTTGTCCACCACCATGAACTTCTTGAGCAGCCCCTGGATGACCTCGCTGACCGTGGTGGTGCTGCTGATGTGCAGCTGCTTGATGGCATCCAGCGGCAGGTAGAAGGAGGTCCGCTTGTCCGTGGTGGCTGCCAGGTTCACCTCCTTGATGGCGTCGTAGATGGACTGGGGCCGGATCCCGGCAGGAACCGTCACTGGCCGCCGAAGTTTCAAATGCACTTTGATGAAGCCCGTGTAGGTGCCGTCTTCACTCTGTCAGTGCGGGGACAGGGACATCGTAGGGGTTCGGGGCAGGTCTGTCTTGCATGATCCTATTTGTCACTGAGGCAACTGCCCCAGGTGGCAGGGGCTGCAGAGGCCTTCCCAAATAGCCGTTACCACCCTGGGCAGCCCTCCACCTGATCGCTGAGTTCCTCCCTGCCTCTGTTGACCTAGGGGTCCCAGGGGGCCCCAAGAACACCCGCAGGATGTGGCTACCAGAGGACACCTGGGGCTGCTGTGGCTTTTTCCCCCCAAATCTGCCACCAGACAGATGTTTTAGGTGGGTCCCGACTCTAAGAGGCAGGGTCTGGAGTGGCCTTTTTCCAAAACCCACAGCCGGCAAGACTTAAAGCCAGGCCCCTCTGTGACTGGATTTTCTGGGGCCTCACCCGGCTGAAGCCCCAAAGAGGCAGTTGCTGCGAGCCACCAGCAGGGGGCAGGGTTCCCCTATGCGGTGCGGCTCGGAGCTGCGCACAATCTAAAGAAGTTTCCCCAGACACAGGCTGTGCCTGTGCAATCAGCAAAGGAGCCCTGAACGCCCCTTGTCCAAGGCTTCCTGAGCCCTTGGTCACTGTATGTCATTGAATTCCCCAAAGGGCACTAATATCTCCATTTTACTGCGAAACCCAGAGAAGTTAAGAGTGTCCCAAAGTCACAAGTGAAAAAGTAGGAGAGCCCGAGACTGGATCTGTATTTTACTCTAGGGCCCGTTCTATGTCTGTGACAGCCCAGGCACCTGCCCTCCACAGCTCCTGGGGCCTCCAGAGGCCAGAAGAAAGGGGCTGGCCAGGTGGTGGCCCCAGAGTCCAGAGGGACTGCAGAGGAGCCGGAGGAAAGGGGCGTGGGGGGCGGGGAGAGGAGACGGGGCGGGGGGAGGCGCACAGGTGGGCAGGCCGCTCACCAGCTTCATGCCCAGGCAGTTCTTCTCCAGGCTGTTGTAGCTGGCGATCTTCTGCTCGATCTCCTGCAGCGTGTGCGGGCCCCTAGGCTGCTCCTCCTCCTCCTCGACAGGTTTGCAGACATTCTGGAACAGACACAGACGTGAGGGCGGGGGACAGTGGTTCTCAGGACGGGGAGGGGAACGACCACGCCCTCCCGAAGGCCTCTGAGCCCGAAGTGAGCAGCAGTGCCACGCAGGGGATGCGGACTCGCGGACCGTCTCCTGCCGGAGCTGGCGCTGCTCCTGTCTGCTGCCGAGAAGAAAAAGCGTCCTGGCTCAGGCTGTTTGTCCGTCTGATTGCGGCAGCCAAGACTGAGCAGGAAATACAGGGGAAAAATGGAGAGCTTCTTTTGCAACTCAGAAATAGCCTTGTAAGCCGTTTACTTCGAAGGAGAATCTAAATATGAGTTTACAAGAGAAGTATTGAAAAATTACTCCCCTATCCCCTGGCCCTCTGATTGATTCCACTTTTAAAAGCTTAAGGGTTCACACTAATTAAAGCCAAGCCAGTGAGACATAAAAAAAAGAAAATAGAAAAAGAATTGCATGGATTCAGGGTGGGACCAGAGGTCACATCCCAGCTGAGCCATTGTCTGCTTATCTGCGAAATGGGAGCAGTGCCTTTCTAGTGAGAACAGCGTGAAAGTGCCCGGCCCACAGCCACTGACAGTGAACCTGGTCTGTCAGTGGTTGCTGTGGAGGAGGCGCTTCTAGGGGCTATGGGAGGTGGAGGGAGATGCAAGCCCTGATCCAGCTCCTGGCGGAAGTAACAACAGAGGTGGAGGGACAGCAACGCCTGAGTGATGTCAGCGTGTGCTGACAAGAATGACAGCAGCTCCCTGAGACCCAGAGGTCCAAGGGCACAGGGCCATGAGGTCAGGCCCCACATCATAATACGTGGTAAATATATTTGTCAAATGACCAAGTGGTGGGGGCAGGGGGCTGTAGACCTCTACTGTAAATGAGGGGGCTAAGTGTCCCCTCCTGGGGCAGAGGGACACCTAGCATTCACTCAGCACCCTCTGAACGTGTTCCTGGCACTCACTGTCTCACTGAATCCCTATAAACCAAAACTCTGCAGCTTATTATCCCATGTTACAGGTAGACAACTGAGACTGAGTTTGGTAACTTGCCTAAAGCCCTGCAGTCAGTGTGTACAGAAGTACAAGGAAATTCCAGGTCTGTTCTGTTGTCTTCTTTCTACGACATCACGATTTCTTCCCCTCATTAGCCACCCCGACCCCCACCCCCACCCCAGGGAAGTAAAGGAAGAATGGAGCTGAGGAGATGGAGGTCAATGCTCTCCGAGCTGAGGAGGGGGACCAGAGGTGAATACTGGGGTCCAAGTAACCCTGGCCTGCAGCCAATCAATCCCCTGCATTTCTCTCAAGTTTATTGTCACCCATCTTCTGGTTTTGTCTCCAGGGGGTCTGAGTGTGACTGGGAGTGCAGGAGCCATAATTAGGGGGGAAAAATGAAAAAATAGGGTCGGTGGTCACAACCCACCCAGAATTTGCCTGATCTTAGAGAACTACCTGATTCAGGGAGGGTCAGGATTCTCTTTTGGCCAAAGAGGAAACCGAAGCCAAGAGGGGCAGGTGACTGTGTTCTCCAGGCTGCTTTCCTCACACCACCCAACCCAGTGGGTGTCTGGTTTGCTAGGGGAATTTCACAGCCACCTACCATCATATCAACAGCCAGGTGACCAGGCACCCACCGCAGAGCCTGCCCCAGCCTTCTTCCCATCAGCCAGTGGGCCCGTGGGAGACACGCCACACTCAGCTGGCGCCACTGCTTCCTGCTGTCACTTTCCAGCTCCACAGAGCCCACGCAATGTCCAGATCTGTGGCTGCCAAGGAGCACTGGTATGGCGTCCCACCCTTCAGCATGGAGGGAAGTTGACGTCCCTTTTCTGTGACAGCATCTTCCCTTGACCTGTCCTCCCTCTTCACTCTTCCTTAGGGATCCTGACTACGTAGCCCTGTGCTATGTGCTTTCACAGATCTTCTCTTACACATGACACATTTTATTCCTATTTTACAGATGACAAAACTGAGGCTCAGCAAGGTTAAGGAATGGGCCTGAGTTTCTTAGGTTCTACTGCTAGTAAGTGGCTGAGTAGAGCCTAGAACCCAGTCCACCCAAGTCTGGAACCCACGTGCTTCTTAATTCACCATGTGGCCTTCCTAGCATGGCCTCTTCTGCTGAAGGGGCTGGCCCACCACTCCCGTAATGGTCACTGAAGTTCCATGTCACAGGGCTGGGATGAGCAGCTGCTGTGCTGCCTATGAATAATGTGCCCTGTGAAATGTTCATCCAAGGTGTGCCGGATCTGTGGGTCAGGCCCAGAGGCCTCAGGCCCCAGGAGCACCACGTCTCCTGAGAAGGGGGCAAGGAGAAACTTCTGACTCTGGAGTGAGATGCAGCCGCGAGGGTGTAGGGCTCTCCCTTTTCCTATGTGCCTCCTCAGGTCTCTAGAACTGGAACTAGATTCCACGGAAGGCCACCCACGGGGGAGCACTCCCCAGGATGGCTTCTACTTGCTGGAGGTGTTGATTCATTAATCCAGGGACCCTGGAAATGGAGCTTCTCATGCCTCCCCTGAGTGCATCTCGATGGGACCTGGCCTGACCCTGTCTGCCCTCTGGGAGCTTTCAGTCAGAAGGACCAATGTCCCGCTAGTATTAGGCACTCGATTCTGTCTGTCCCTGAAGTGCACAGGATTTTTCTCTCAAGAGTGAATAGCTTTCTCACACTCATCTACATAAAAGAGTTAAATGACGGAGCCCTGACTGGTGTGTGGCACAGTGGGCTGGGTGCTGTCTCACAAAGTACAAGGTTGCCGGCACGGTTCCCGGTCAGGGCTCATATAAGAAGCAACTACAGATGTGTCTCTCCCTCTCTTTCTCCCTCCCTTCCCCTCTCCCTAAAAACAAACACATAAAGTTTTAAAAAGTTAACTGATGGAAAGAAAACTTGAGAAGCCCTGGAAGATCTCTCATAGTTTCCAGATGAACTACAGCCATTTTTCTGTAAGAAAAGGCATCTTATCCTGGCTTTCAAAGGCTAGTGGTTCCGGGCCTGGCTCTGATACAGCAAGAGCCAGGACTACCTTAACCCACAGCTTCTTCCTCTTCCTGTTCCCCTTTCCTTCAGCAGATAACCCATCTCTTCTACCCCATTCCCACCACAAACCAGGGGAGTGACGCAAGGGGCATGGGCACCGCCTCCAGGACTGAAGAACAGAGAGCCGCCCTGACCTCACCGCCCTGTCTGGGAGTGCCAGGAGCCCTGGGTGGCCAGCACATGAAATCTCACAATCTGGAATGTCAGCACCACGGCTGAGCTTGCTGCTGCCCACGCCAGATCAGGAAGACCAGGTCTGACCCATGGACTGAATGAATCACCTCCCAAAGAGGCCGGCCCAACAGCCAGCCAGCCAGCCAGCCACAGCGCCCACTAATCCTTTCCCGTCCAAGGGATGGAACAGAACTAGACCAGTGGCTCTTAAACGTGGCTGCACATGCAATCTTCTGGGGGCGGGATGGGGGTGGGGTCTGCCAAAACACAACGCCTGAGCTCCATGATGGAGATTTAATTGGTCTGGGGAACACCCTGAACGTAGCAATTTAAAAAATCTCCCAAGTAATTCTAATGTGCAGCAATGTTTAAGAACTGGGATAAATGGGTGGGCGGGGAGGGGGACAGAGGGGAGCAAAAAGGGGATGGATGTAATACAACAACAATAAACTTAAAAAAAATAAGTACAACAACAAAATGAATTTGGTTTTTGAGTCAGATCCTCCCCACTCCAATAATACAAAAAACAAAACAAACAAACAAACAAAAAACTGGGATAGACCTCTTACAGACCCCCAGCTACCCATTGCCCCAAGGGTCTAACCTAAAAGGCAGCATCTGCTGTGTGAACAAGATCAATAATATAGTACCCTTCAGATATCTTGGGGCAAAGACCCCAATTTCTATTCAGCTGCCAGATTCTCAAGTCCTCAAAATGAAAGATTTGTTTCTGTCCTCAGGCACAAAGGTTGGAATCAGGCAGAGAGAATTTGGTTTTCTGGGGTGGCCCAAGACAGAGACAGAATGGGGAACTCGCTCTATTACGATTGAACAAATACAGGCTTTAGCCTGTGATGTGTCTCTCCTTGGGGTTTATACATCTCAGTGCATCTGGCCTAGAATTCATTTCCTCTGATTGAGCCCAGGCACCAGGAGCAGATGGTTTAGCCATTCCCAATGCGCCTGGCATGTCCACGGTCCTGGAGAAAAATGTCCTAAGCCACAGAAAGGGCTGTGTCTTCTCTTAGCTCTTGAGGCTATTGGGGCACAGACACCAGATGAGCTTGGGTACTACAAGTTAGAGATGCCCCCTGAGTGATCCTCCAATTATTTAATTAAAATACCCTTAGGATAAGCCAAATAAAAAGCTCCATCCCCTTGCAGTCTGGGGCTTATCACCAAGCAGATTTCCCATTAGTTGAATTTTAGTTTATTTTAAGAAAAATGCAAACAAACACTGGCTAATTATGCATTCTAATCAATGACATATGTAAAGTGTTAACTTGGGTCACTGGGGAGTGATCCAACCATCTAAGAAGAGGGGCTGAGGGAATCCTGTGGTTTTCAGTATCATTCCGGGCCTATGAAGTCCTACTCCTATGGGCACTTACTCTGGATTAGCTCATGGGCCACACAGGGTTTTTCACTCCTTTCTCTACACTAGTGGTTGGCAAACATTCTCTGTATGGAGCCAGGTAATATCTATGGAGGTCTGTCTGGAAAAAGTCCAGTCATTGTTAATAGAATGAGCACCGTTTATGTGACACACACGTATTGTGGCAGCCACTGGAATGTGTATGCATGAACAACGATGACTTCACTGTACTAGTCAGTGAGGGCAGTTGATGCCATCGAGTGAGCATGTGTACTGTGTGGCCGTCACATTAAAAATGACTAGGCGCGCACAGCAACAGATCTGCATCGTATTTTGGTTAAGCTTGAACGTTCCTCCGTGGAAACTATTCAGATGACACAGAAGGCCGCAGCTACGGGCAGCTGGTGACTGGCAGCTTCATCCCAACAATGCGCCTGCTCATGCATCACGTCTCAGGCAGGGTTTTTGGTGACACATCAAATCTCTCAGTGAGTCGGCCCCGCTACAGCTCCTAATCTCACGCCTTGTGACTTCCGATTTTTTCCAAAACTAAAAACACCTTGGGGAAAGGGAAGAGTTTTCAGACCATGGATGAGATCCAGGAAACCAGAGCACAGGGCAGTTGATGGAGATTGGGAGAACTGTGTGAGGTCCTATTCTAAAGGGAACTGAAGTGTTATTTTCCTGCGTACACTGTTTCTTGTATCTTCTTCAGTAAATGTCTCCACTTTTCAAAGTACACACCTGGATACTTTCCGCTCAGACCTCATATTTTAGGCTTTAGCAGGCCACACAGTCTGTTACAGCTACTCGACCTTGCCATTGCAGCACTAAGCAGCTGCAGGGTGAGCGTGTTTCAATAAAGCTTTATTTATGGAATCTGGCCCCTGGGCAGCAGTTCGCTGCTCTGCTGTATGCAGCTGTTTATTCTGTTTCTCCTGCCTAGACTCCACAGCCCCTATCTCCACTAGGTCCACCTTCTCTGTTTAGTTTCCTGATGGAATTCCGCAGCAATCTGCTCATTCTCTGCTCTCCTAATATATTAGATCCCTGACGTTTTAATTCCCAAACGGGGACAGGTACATACAGCCAGGACTTACGGAGGTGTCCTCATAGCCTGCATCGCTACAGGTAGCTAATTAAGCACTGCTTTTTACTGTTTAATTACCGTTCCACATGTGTTAACACCAGCTCCCCAGTTAGATGCTCCCTGGAGGGAGAAAGACACATATCTGATGGCTACACGTCTTTTGTGACCCTGCAGGACCTGGCTGAGCGCTGGGCTCACCTCCAAGGAGGTGTCAGATAAATACAGGTGGATTGGATGGCGGGGAGAGGGCGGGGCAGTCTGGGTGATTCCCAGCCCAGACCCCAGCCATGAAGGCCAGTCAAGTGCAGGAGCACCTCTCACCAACCTTCACCCCAAGAAGATGATGCTAAGAGCTGTGTTGGGGCTCTGGCTGGAGGCCAGCCCTCCGGCTCAGCTCTTTGCAGTTTCCTGGTGCAAACAAATGCCAGGCCATCATTGGATGAACTCTGACCTCTGGGGAGCCAATTCCCCTCTCAGTTTCTTCATCTGTGAAATCATGAAGTGAGACCAGAGAAGCTCTACAGCCCCTTGGCAGCTCTAAGATTTTACATATAAGATAAGGTGGTTTCTTGCATCATTGCTTCCTCTTCTGTTTCAGAGAACTGGGTGTGGGGCTGGGGGCCTCTCGGAGGGTAGCTGGGCTTGTCCGAATTGCATGCTGATACCAGGTCTCAAACAGCATGAAGACCGGTTCTAACTTTTGTGACTCTGCTTGTCTTCCGACTCATCACTTGCTCCTTGCGCATCGGTGAGAGCCCATCTGAGCTGAGTTCAAGTAGGTCCGCACCTTCTTAACTCATATGATTCAAGAAAACAAAACAAGAAGTTCCCCGGAAGCCATTTGCCACATTTCCTCTTTTTAGCCTCTTAGCAAATCTGTCAGCAGCAATCACCATGCCCCTCGGTGGAAATGTCTCCAGACCTGTGTCAGGAAGGACAGCCTCAGACGTCCACTGCGTGAGGATGGCCATCTGCAGACACCTTCCGCCCTATCCTGCAGCCTGACAGGTGGGCTGACCCCAAACACCTGGCGGCGTTACGGGCAGGCCTGTCCTAAACAGGAAGCTCTGACGAAGAGAGGATGGGCACCCACCAGTCCAGCCTGCATTTGGAATGCCCAGACAACGTTCAAGGCTCAGCAGTCCCCGTGGGATCGGCTCAACCAGATGGGAAAGAGGAAGCCCCCTGTAGCCTCACCATAGGGCCCCTTCCCACATCCCAAAGCTGGTGCTGGGATGGCTTTCCCCGAAGTCCCTGACAGTGAAGCGGTGATTCCCATAGGTCCCTCGGTGAATTGCCCACTGTCCCGAAAATACAAGGGTTAGAAACTCCTGAACTGTGTTCTCCAATAGGTTATTCCCGACAGAGGAGGGAAGGAAAGGACTTCAGCACGGAGCCATCTGTCCAAGGAGAACCATGTGTAATTTGAGCTTGGCTGGGGTCCGGTAGTGGGCGAGGGGTGATACAGAAGAGAAGAAGGGAAAATAAAGGGGGTGGTATTTGAGAAACTGGAAAGAGATTCAAGTCCCCAAAGATAGAAACGTAGAGCAGATGGTCAATTCAGACAGTCAGTCAACAGGAACTGATTGAATTGCCTTATGAGTTGAGGACTGTGAAAGGCACCTTGGGACAGGAAACCAAGGGGGTGGCCCTGTCCTCAGGAGCCCACAGGCTAGCGGAGGAGGGAAGATAAATACACAGACGGTGAAACACCAGACAAGCATGGCACAGCCGGGCACAGAGCCCCATGGCTCCCTAGGCAGCCCAGGTCAGCCCCGTGTGTATGAGTGTGGTGTCCGCAAACTCACCAGGATGCCAGTGTGTCCCAGAGCCTGGGCACAGTGTCCCTTACCCTTTTGGGTGGCCATCTCAGTCTACAAGCCAGCGCAAGTACTCTGAGATGAGTCAGAACCAGGGGACAGTAGGTCCATGCAGGAGGCTGGGTGAGCCCTGTGGCTTTGGAGTTACAGTGACTTAGGTCTCAGCCCTGCAGTGCCTCATAATAATAACACTAAAGGTCACCAACAGCCAGGCACTGCTCTCAGGGCTGCACCGCCACAATCTTATTGAAGCCCCCACAACACACGGAGAGATGCGTGTTCTTACCCAGAGTCCCTGTTCCTCACCACTAGGCCATGCTGCCCTGCACATCAGCTGCAGGTTGGCCTTTGCCAGCCTGGCTCTTGATGTTCTGTGAACTTGGCCAAGTCAACCTCACGGAGGCTCCGACTTCTTTGTGAAATGCAGATAACAAGGCCTTCTTCACCCATTTGCTGTAGATGAAACGAGCCTGCACATTGGAAGCGCTTAGCACAATGTCCGCAGACAGGAAGCCCTCCACGGTAGCTAGTGCACCATTATCATTAGTGGTCATTTGTCCAGCAGCACAAAGGAAAGTTTGTTGGTGGAGGGGGGACCCAACATGGGGGACCTGTTGCCTTACCCTCGATCCCTGGCAGGTGTTTCAGCCACATTATGGCTCTTGTGGGTTCTAAGTACGTTTGTCTTCAGAGCCATGGGCCCTTTCTCCATAAAAAGTTACTGTAAATTATGTTTTGTGATAGCATTGGCATAAATATATTAATGTCATATATTAAAATACTTTCTTCAACCTCAAAGTTCATTTCTCCCTCCTGATTTTAAAAGAAATTCAAAACCTTTTTGTGAGACCTTAAGAGTATTGTGGGCACTTGGCATTAATGTCCACTATGCCTCACAGATAAGTTGGCAGTGCTTTCGGCTCCTGAGTACCAGGGAGGGTGACCAACAGTCCCAGTTTGCCTGGGACTGAGCGTTTTCTCAGGGTGTAGGACTGCAGTGCTAAACTCAGGACAATCCTGGGCAAATTGGTGTATTTGATGGGACTCCCTCCCTCTCTTGTCCTGTCGACTGCAGGCCCCAGGACACTGCTTGCTCTTCTGTCCTCTGTAAAGCTGCACCCATGTTTCCCTGATGCTCCCCTGATGCTGCCTGGCTGTGGCCCGGAAAAGCCTAGCCCGGCTGCCTGTGCAGATCAGCACACACCCTGCAGGTGGACCCCAGAGGGGCAGCTCTCCGACAGAGGCTCCCTTCTTCCCTGATGTAGCAGCAGGACAATGCCTGGGACACAGGAGGAGACCATCAAGTATTTGCTTAGTGAATTGAATAAAAGAGGTAAAAGGAGTAAGACACATATACCTGCCCCCAAATCAAGAAATGAAAAGGTTTCCATTGTGTAAGGATCTCAGAGGATCCTGATGCACAGCATCTGTCTACTTCAGAGACACTAACTAGAAACGAAAGGAGACTCCTGTCCTGAGTATTTCTGATAGCCTTCATGAAGCCACCTCCCCAGAGATGGCCAGAGGGGTTTTCCCTTGGGGCATTTTCTTATTCCCTCCAGAGCATCTAGGGCCTGAGAAGGTCTTCCTTCAGGTTGGTTTTCCTCACTAGCTTTCCATCTCAGCCCTTCTCCCCTCATCCAGTCTCACCCGGTCTCTTTTCAGTCCTCCTGACCCCTTAGTCTGACCACTCAGCCTGAGAAGTCCTTTTTTTCAGAAAAAACTATTTATTTATTTTTAGAGAGAGGATAAGGAAGGGAGAAAGAGAGGGAGAGAAAATCAATGTGTGGTTGCTTCCCACACACCTCCAAGTGGGAACCTGGCCTGCAGCCCAGGCATGTGCCCTGACTGGGAATCAAACCAGCGACCCTTTGATTCACAGGCCAGAGCTCAATCCTCTGAGCCACACCAGCCAGGGCTGAGAAGTCCGTCTAATGTGAGAGAATGTTGCCACACCTGGAACTGACATATCCTTTGGGGATACATTCCTTAACCCCCTGCTTCTATCTGGAATTGGTGGATTTTCCAACAATAGTTGATGCTTCAATCATTTCAGCAATGATTTTATCCTCTGTACAGTAATATTTGTTGTGTACAAGCCCATCCTCCAATTAGACCAGGAGCACCCCAAAGCCAGGGATTCTACCTTTTCTATCTCTATTCCCACAGCACTGATGGATGGTGGTGGGTATGGTGAGCGGGTTCCTATATCCTGTCCCAGACTCCAGTCTCTCCCGAGCTGGACTCCATTGCAAATCATATGCCTGATAAGGAATCTATATCCAGAATATATAAAGAATCCCCTTACAACCTAACAACAACAAAGCAACTCAATGAGAAAGTGGACAAGGGATTTGAATAGACATTTCTCTAAAGACATACAAACGGTGAATCAGCACATGAAAAGATGTTCTACACCACTAGTAATTGGGGAAAATGCAAGTCAAACCACACCTACTAGGATGGCTATTACCAAAAACACAAATTAAGTGTTGGTGAGGACATAGAGAATTGGAGCCCTTATGCATTGCTGATGGAAATGGAAAATGGAATAGCTGCATTGCTGATGGAAATGGAAAACGAACAGCTGCTGCAAAACATGGTATGGCGATTCCTCAAAAAATGAAGCAAGAACGACCATATGATCCAGCAATTCCACTTCTGGGTATCTACCCAAAAGAAATGGAAGCAAGCATTCAAACTAATACCTGTACACTCACATTCACAGCAGCATTATTCACCATAGCCCAAAGGTGGAAGAACCCATCGATGGACGGTGAATGAATACACAAAATGTGGCAAAACGTACACTGGAATATTCACCCATAAAAGGCAAGACATCCTGAGATGCTACGCTATGGGTGAACCTTGAAGACCTTGTGCTAAGAGAAATAAGCAAGTCACAAAAAGACAAGTACTTTCTGGCGCCACTTCTGGGCGTTTCCTACAGCAATCAGATTCACAGAGACAGAAAGTGGAGTGGTGGTTGCTGAGGGGTTCTGAGGAGGAGGGAAATGGGGAAGTCCTGTTCAATGGGTACAGAGTTTCAGCTGGGGAAGATGAAAAGTTCTGGAGACAGAGGGTGAGATGGTTGCACGCAATACAAATGGACTTACTGCCGCAGAACTGTGCAGTTAAAAATGATTAAAATGATCAATTTTTGCTATGTATCCTTGTTCCCATAAAGAAGATTCCCAGGCCAGGGGAGAGCCCATTGGGAAACACTGGGACACCTATAAAAGAACAAAACAAAACAAAACAAAAAGGCCAAAAAACAAAAAGCAGAAGAAGATAATGATTCCAAGGTCAGGGGAACCTGGAGGCCATGTCACCACTGGTTTCATTTGGTTCCCATATAGTTGGGAGCTCCCCTTACTTTCTATGTTCTAAGTAAGCGAGGGGTCAATCCCACTTCTAAGCAAGTTGGCCCCCCTCATGCCAAGACCCCCAGACGCAGGCCACCCGCCTGCTAGGTGCACTGAGAAACAGCTGAACACTAGGGACAATCAGGACAGAAGCCCAGCTTACAGGAGCTGCTGTAGGTCCGTGCTTCCCAGGTGACCCTCCAGAGGGCGGCTCAGAGGCAGAGAAGCCTGAGCTCAGAGATCCAGGAGGGGCCTGGCGAGGGGAAATGGTCCCATCACCTACATTCTCAAGCAACCTGAGTCCTTAGGTGGCTCAAGTCAGGGGGACCTTCCAACTGCTTCAGATACTCTCCCCGCACCCTGTCACAGCTGGTGTGGCCAAGGAGCCATGTCAGGCTTTCCAACCTCAACCAACCACCCCTAGAGAAATGGGTGCAACAGCCAAAGGAAGATTTGGGGGAACACTGGACCTGGTGTCTTCTTTGTTCTGCGGGCCAGAGTTGTGGTCCGCTCTTAAAGTCGTTGAGCTGGGGGCTGGCTCACCTTCAGAGCAGCCCACCCCTGCTCTCCAACTCACCTCGTCCCCTCACAAGGGGGCCTCCTGCAGAAGAAAGCCTTGCATGTGCTCTGGGAGCCCTAGAGTCAAACCCGGCGGGGTCACTGGGCCATGAGAGAGGGGTGGCTTTAGGAGTCCAGCTCACGGGCTCTAACTGTAGAACTTTTCCTGGCTGGGCGGGACAGAGGTGCCGTGACTGGGGGAGCGGCCCGTCCCACCCTGTGCGGGACCCAGCTCAGGCTGGCGCTCCCTGCAGAAGAGGGCGAGGCGCGCCATAAATAGGACCCAGGTAACTGGGAGGTGGAGAGCGGCACGTGGAGCCAGCACCCGGTTCCCAGCGTGCCTGCAGTGCCCACACGTGCTAGGAGGGCAGGGGCGGCTCAGAACCGGCACCCGCAGCCAGGACACCAGCTGCCACCAGCCGGAGGGAGCGCAGTCTTTCTCGCTCCCTCTGCCTGGAAGCCCCGCCTGTGCCTGCAGCAAGGAGGGCTGGGGTGGGGCCTCTTCACCAGTCCCCACACGTCCCCTCCCTGCGCTGCTTGCTTGCCGATGACCCCACCCCAGCTGGTGCTTGGGGATTCATTTCTGATACCAAATGTGTCTTGGTTGGCTCGTAGTACTTCTGACTTTTCACGTGTGTTCTCTCACTGTTCCTAAAGGCTCAGGCCAGGGACCTTTGATTTCCCCTCTCCTAAATGGCCTGGCAAAGTGCGCTGATGTCGGTCGGATGGCATTTGGGGCCACCCTTTGGCCTCGCTGGCTGGGTGCTGACTGTTTGGATAATTCTGGGAAATGCTGTCAGAGAAGCAGAGCAACTGAGGGGCCAGGCGCTCCGGCATGGGACTACTGGGGCACAAACCCTGGATCTGGCCTCACTGCCGTGACACATTACCTGACCCCTTTCTGTGCCTCAGTTTCCTCATGGTTAAATGGAAACCATATAGAGTTGTTGTGAGCATTAAATGAGTCTATACACACAGGGAACTTGTTAGAACAGGGCCTGACACACATCAAGGCCCAATGACCAATGATGATTATTATACACTTTAATTTTTTCCCAACAGACCCCTAGCTTCTGCCCTTTCTCTACTCAGCCTTATACCTCCACACTCCAGTATTGAACCTCCCCTCCCCTATCTGCATTTCCCAAAATGTCTTATTATCCCTGCCTGGGCGTTCCCCGTGGGTCCTCACAAGCAAATGTTGAATTTTCCTTTTGCCCTCATTCTATGCTAGAGGGGCGGGTCTTCCTATTTTATGGAAGGAGAAACTGAGGCCTCAGGCAGCGAGCATGCTTCCTGAGTCACACGAGTGAAGATTCATCCCCAGGCCAGGGTCAGGCCCACTGATGTCCAGGGCCTCTGCCCAACCCACCTGGGCCCACCTGGAACACTCAATCTACTAGGATCGTCACACCAGGATCCTCACCTGCTCAGCATTAAATTGGCAAAGTACAACCAATGAGGAGTTGGTTCCTCCTCAACCTGCCACTGCCTGTGTCTGAAAGGCAGACCAGAGAAACCTGTCATGATAGCCTCTCCCACTGCTTCACGTGGGCCCCTCTGTTCCAACCCCCGGGGGGCCCAGTTGAGGAATGACTAAGCCAAGTCCTGCCAGCAGGTGCCAGGGCCTGGTTGCTTAGGGACCCAGCCTGCCTGGCCCCATCCTCCAGGGCAAACAGCTGAGCAATCGCAGATGGGACAGAGAGGGCCACCCCATGTTTGGAAAGTTGTCCCTGCATTTTCTGCTCACTCAGTGAGATGTTTATTTTCAGTTCCTGGAAAAACCCATCGATTCTGCATCCAGAATCTCAACGAGCTTTCCAGAAATGTTCTGGAAACACCCCCCTTCACCAGCTCCCGCATCCTCCTCACAAGCCCCCACCTGCCCAGTCATGTGTGACTGCAGATTAAACATGCCTGCTGCCTCGCCACGTGTTCCAGACAACAGAGGGACCCTGCCTCGCACTCCCATCGCAAGGCTAGTGCCCTGTGGACCCAGCTCCCACCTGTCATCCGCACCACAACGGTGGGGACAGTCCAATACCACTCTGCATGCGGGGGGAGCCTGGAGTTGAGGATACTGAGGGGCTCATGACCAGGAGGTTGGTGAAACAGCGACAACACAGTAGGGTGACCCAGATTTCCCAAGACCGGAACAGAAGAACAAAGTGGCTTGGATTTTAGCATCAGGAAATGGGCTGAATGAGAAAAACAGCTTCTCATAACAGGCCACCAGGGTTTGAGACGGGTGACATGAGCTTACGCGGACCCTTCGCAACTAGATCTCTCGCAGGATGCCATGTGTGGAGTGGAAGGAGTGTATTCTGAAGCTGGACCGATGTGGGGTGCGGAGCTCGCTCTGGAGGAGCCCCGTGCACACGTTACTTCATTGAACGTACCAGCCTTTTGGCTTCATAGCAACAGGAATTCTGCCAGTGTGGTCTGCCTGCCGAGGCTGTGCTGTCATCCTCCCCACTCTTTGTTTGTTTGTTTTTGCGAAGGACTGTAGCAACACACATAGCAGGGATCCAACCAGCTGAAATCATGCTGGGCCAGGAAGGACTGGTGCTCAGGTTGAAGGCGGATGGTGGGCATAAGCACAGCTTCGCTTCCCCTGCCTGCGATGGGTCGCGTGGGGTTGCACGTGGACTTGCTTGGAAACGGGTATGGCTGTAATGTCCCAGGCCAGCCTCCTCCAGGTCCGGGACTGTGTTTCAGAGGTTCGGTTAACCTCCTGCAGCCCTCCCCATGGCTGCTGCCAGCCTGTCCCCAGCCCTGCATAGGCTATTCATACCTAAACCCCTTGCATCGGGGAGCCAGCCCCTCCATCTTCCCTGTCTGGGGAGCTGCCATCATATCCTGATGAGAACCATGTGGCTGCAGGATAAATGCTGCGACCTCCTCTCCATGTCCCTCTGCCTAGGGGCCCAGAGCCCACTACTTCACAGATGGGAGAGGGGAGGGACCAGGTGTGTGGCACACGTGGTGGGCACCATAAGGTCTGTAAGTGCAGAGGCCACATTTTGCCACTTCTGTGTCCCCCAGCCCCTAAGAAAGGGAGAACCACAATGTTTTGGCCGAGGACTTTGGAGGTGATAGAACAGAGCAGGGACCACAGGTGGGCTTCGCTTTGGAAGCGCGGAAGAGGCCCTGAAGGCTGTGGGACCCTGGGGGGATAAGCCCCGGCAGTAGAATGCAGGGCACATGGAAGGGGAGGAAACATGGAAACTGGCGGGGTGACCTCCTGGAGCATAAAGGGGGAAGTGACAAGCACCCATCATCGCAGAGCAGGCAGGGACAGAAAGGAGGAGACTGGCATCTGCAACACTGTGGAGGCAGCGCCCGGAGCAGCAGACTGGATGAAAGGGAGGAGGGGAGACCCTGAGGTTTCCAAGGTGGGCCACCAGGCAGGTGGGGCTGAGACGGGGTGGGAAATCAGTTATGCGCCAAACTATGAGTTGGTTCACGACACTGAATTTTAGGTATCTGAGAGGCATGTGAGACCTCCAACAGGTCAGAGAAAATGTTCTACAGCCAGGAAGAGAGATGGGCCCGGTGAGGTTGGCTGGAGAGAGGTCAGAGAAGACAGCAGAGATGGGGCCAGGACAGCACCAGGGACAAAAGCCACAGGCTCAGGGACTCGAGCCTGAGGTCTTCGCCACCACGCCTCCCTTCTTCCTCCTGGCCTTGGAATGGAATGTCCCTGATCTTAGCTAATGTATCTGGTCCTCTTGTCCCCATGGGATATAACAGGCCAGGCCTGGGTCCCTGAATGTCCACTTTCAAAAAGTGATCCAAAAAATGATTCAAATACAGGTGGTAGCACCAAAGGCTTCAGGTGCTACAGAGGAACCAGGGAAGTGCTGAGTAAGGAGTCCCCAGGGTGCTCAGGGGAGACAGGGCCCCATTCCAGGAATAGCACATCCTCAGGGACAGATGAAGAACAGGTACAAGGTCAAAGACACAGAGGCCATGTGCAGCACTTCCAGAAGTAGTCAGCGGGAGGATGTGCGACGGCGACAGCAAGGCACACCACAACCGCTTCCTGTCCCACCTGCGCTCACAGCCCCACTTCATTTCCCAGCCTCCACTGTGGTGAGCTGTGGCCATGTGACTGTGTTCTGGTCAATGGCGTGAGGGTGCAAAAAAAAAAAAACAAACCACGGTTTCCAGGCCTGACCAGCGGAAAACTCCCATGTGTTCTTGTGGGTCCCCATCGGCCAATGTAACTTGGCTTAAAGGAGAAACTTGATTATGTTCAACACCTGAAAAACGGGGCCCGTCTGTTACAAGTTAGTCTGTCCTGATGATGCAGGATGTCTGCTTTTGTAGGCAGTACCTGGACCAGAAGGGGCCGCGGGGGTGCTGACGTCACAGGGCTTTCCATCTTTGCAGGGACAAGCCGCACCGCTAAGGACCAGAGCGAACACTCAGTGTGCTCCACAGGAGTGGAGTGAGGAGAGTCTAAAAGGAAGAGGCCAGGTGCCATAAAAAGTCTTTCGAGGTTAGTCTTGGGCTGTGTAGACTTCTGGGTTAGCACCAAAATACATAGTTAACTGGTCCAAAAGTTCTGAAGATTCCTATTTTAGTTTATTGCTCCAATTCGACACTGGCTTATTTTTAGTACTCTTTTCTCTTCTCTTACGCCAAGAAAGTCAGGGCCAGGTGCTATGCCCGAGGCGGCTGCTGGCACGGGGGTGGGGATTTCCCTGGCTGGTCCCAGGGCCGTCCGGCTTGGCTGACATCCCTGATTGCTGTCACAGAGGCCCTGTCCAGGGAGGGGCCGACTGGCCAGACATGAGAAAATGGGACAAGGGCAGGAATACGGAACCAGAGTGGCTTTGTACTCTGACCTCTGAGATCCCTTCCTCTTTGCATCTTTCATGAATTCTTCAATGGTGGCAGCACAGAGCGGAGACGGTCTTGGGGTGGGGAAGACAGAAGATGGGAGTGTGTTCTGCATGTGCTTAGGTGTGATATTTAACCATAGGTAGGGTCAACATACTAGTCCCCATGTCCACGAAGAAACACACACACAGGGAGGATCTCCAGCAAGTGGTATGTTAGGATAGGCACCAAGAACTTTAAAGTGATTAAAGTTGTAAAGACTCTGGAACTGACGACAGCAGACCCCTGCTAGGGTTAAATGTAGGGCCAGTGCTCCCTGGGCCAGTGTGTCTTATGGAATGGAGGATGGAAAGGGCCTTATGGAATGGAGGGATGGGAAGAGTCTTGAAGGGAATGGAGGATGAAAAGGGCCCTTTAACTGCTTTCCCAGCCTGAGGTTATTTGGGTCTTTGCACTTTTACAAGGTTTTGAGAGGACAAGCACTGCAGTTTGTCCCAGTCACTCACTGAGTGAAGAGGACCAAGAAGAGCACTTGACAAGGAGTCCACAAGGCGTGCCAGTCTTGGCTCCCTCTGACCAGATATGGAGCCTGACAAGGTCCTCTCTACTTTCTGGGCCTCAGTTTCTCCATTTGTGAGGTGAGGTGCTAGACCAGGTCCCTCTCAGCTCTGAGGTCCTGCAGGAAGCAGACTTTAGGGGGCCTCAGTGCTCAGCCGACGCCCTGCGTGGCACGGAGGCCTGGGGCACCAGAGTCTGCGGAACCTCTCAGTGCCTGCGTCAGGCTCCCACGTCAAAACCCAAAACCACCACCCCTGCAGGCAGGCATCTGGGGACCTGACAGGAGTGAAGTTGGCTCCCCTTCCAAGATCAGACCCCAGACAGGAATAAAGGAGCAGCTGGCCCCACAGTCACCAGCCCTACAAAGTGCCAGATCCTGTCTTTTTTTGGACTGAGACAGAAACCTCTCCGGGCTGGTAGCTGTCACCTTGGGTCCACCATAAACTTGCTGTGCGTCCTTGGATGAACCCCCAGCCCTGCAGGGCAACTGTGTGTGCACTGGGGCTGCACCACTGAGCACACAGGTGGGTTCCCCACAAGCCACCAGAAGCCCCATGTTGGCATGCACAGCCCTGGGAACGCAACCTCACCGTGCCCAGCTGAGGGGGAAGTACCCGGAGAGCACCCTTCCCCCTCGGCCTCCTGAACTTGAGCCTGATGTGACTCAAAACTCCCTGCCCCTTTCCGATGAGGCCCAGCGCCCCAGGAAGCTGCCATTTTCTGAATGGAGAGAACAGGCTGGGGTCCAGGGCCTGTTCCCATGTCCTCCCTTACTGTCTCTCCACCTTCCCACCTCCCCCAAAGGGGTGAGAGAGAGAGGCCTTGGGAACTCCTCAGAGGGAAAGTGACAATTCCCAGGTGGCAGCTTCCCCGCAGCTCTGCCCCAGCCAGGCCCAGATTACTGTGACAAGGCTATTTATAGAAGCCGGCTCAGGCCCTCCCAGATGGGGGCCTCAGTCGCTCAGCGACCAGGAAACACATAAATGCCTTTCCTTGGAGACAGGAAGAGAAATTCCCTTAGGAGCTCAGATGGAGGCGGAAAAAAAAAAATAGTTTGGGGTCAGAATGGGTTCAGGACCTTAGCCGATCTCTTTGAAAATCCTTTCCCGAGCGCTCAAAGGAGATGAGAGCTGAAAATGTTATTAAAGGCGGAAAACCACTCAGAAGGATGGAAGACTGAAACATCTGAAGGAAGTTCCCTGAGCTCCTCAGACACACACACCCCAGCTGCTCCGTCAGCCAGCGGGGCCAAGAGCGAGAAGGCTGTTGGGGCCAAGGGACAAGTCATCCACCATCCCAGCATATTTTCTTGTAAAAGACTTCTACTTCTCCCAAGAAACACCAGAAACAGCTACCTTTTTCAGTTGCCAAGTGAAAGAAACCTCTGCTTTGTGGTGTGCCTTCCTCCACCCAATCACGCAAAAAGCCCACCTTCTGGGACCAACGGCCTCCTTACAGTCTGGCTGGTACTCAGCGCAGCAACTCAACTTTGTTTTAAAAACAGGAACCATTTCCTCCCCAGGTAGGAGCCAAACTCGACAGCAATGGTTCTCAACCTCCGCTGCTCAGAAGTCAAAACCCAAAACCACCTCCCCGACAGGTGGGCATCTGGGGACCTGACAGGAGTGAAGTTGGCCCCACTTCCAAGGTCAGATCCCAGACAGCAATAAAGAAGCCGCTGGCTCCATAGTCACCAGCCCTACAAAGTGCCAAATCCTGGAACTACCTGGGGAGCTTCTCTAGATCCTGATGCCCAGGATGCATCCAGGGCCCATTTAACCAGACCCCAGCAGTGAGACCCAAAACCCCCACTTTCTGAAGCTCCCCAGGTAATTCCAGGGTGCAGCTAAGATGGAGAACCACTGGTCTAAAGGTCCCAGGCAGCTGCAGTGCCTGTATGTATGGGGGGTGGGTAATGGGGGTAAAGATCCAGACAATGGGGCAAGAACTGACTGAGAGAGCAGGACCCCCTCCACTCTGCAACTTGGCCACTCTGCATAAGCCCTCCCTTCAGTCACTCTGCCCTGCCCCCCAGCCTCATGCGAGGTTACCCCCGAAAACAAGCATGAAGTTGAGGGACCAGCGTTAGTGGATTCCTTCAAACATTAAAGTGAAAACCTCTCCTTTGGTTCCTGGGTGCCCTCAGACAACTGAGAGGTCCATTTGTGTCATGTCAGGGACCAGCCAACTCGGGGCCTACAGGCGACATGAGTTATTCACAAAGAAGGCCTCAGAGTCAGGCCTGGGGAAGGTTTGGGTTAATGCTACACATGTAGGGCTGCTCAAGTAATGATGAGCCTGCACAGGCCCGTGAAATTTAACCCCTCACTTTGGTTTACAAACAGATCCTTTTAGGTAACCTCTCCAAGGACCTGGCTTAGAGCCTTCTCATATAAATAACAAAATAAATAAATAAGCAGAGCTCTATCGCCTCTCCCACCTAGTCTGTGGCAGTTTGCTGGCTCTGCAGCAACTGGGAGGGTGGGTCCAGGGAACCCAGGCAGCAAGGGGACTCAGGTGTGCCAGGTGTCGAGGGGCTGACACTTTCAGGAAGCACCTAGAACCCCATTAGGAAACACATGCAAAATTCTGTAGGTGACTTCTGGCCAAACTAGCAAGTTTAAGCGGTAGTAGGGAATGACCTAAGAAAGAAATTTTAGGTTGTTTCTAAAAACACCCTGGGTTTCTGCAAAGTTGCTGAACTGGGTTTTAAGATGGTTTCTGGGTACTTGAAATACGGAAGTCTCAGCCTCCGAGTGTTTGTCCTACAGAGGGACTGGGTGAAATCCACTCCCCATCTAAAGCTTCAAAGCTCAGACTTGGGGGAAAGGAAAAAAGGGAAAAAAAGAAAGAACGGATTACCCCATCACCCTCCCAGGCACAGGAAAGCATGCGGGCAAACCATGTGTCAAACACTGTCCCCAAATCCTAGAGAGCCATTTTGAAAAGGTCTAGGGACAGGAAATGATGAATGGAGCACTAAAAAGAGAATCTTGTTTGCTGGTGATCCTTGAACGGGCCTGGACCCAACCTTTGGTCTGTGAAGCCAAGTTCAAGAGGGTCAGCGGGCAACTGCCCACCCACTCTGACAACAACAGGTGTTGCCTGTTTGCCAGGAGCTACATCTCCCTCAGGGACCAGAGGTAACTCTCCTTCTAGCGCCCCTGAAAGTCTCCTGTATTGGATTATTGAGTGTACCTTCGAAGGACGCTTGCTCTGCACATTCCTGAAGAAGGTGGTCTTGGCAGTGAAGAAGCAATCCTCCAGGTCCTCCTCCAGGCTGCAGTACCCGCTGCTCATGCTGCGGTCCACTGTCATCTAGCCGGGAGCTGATGGAGGCAGCGAGGTCATCCGCTGGGCCGCCTCCCACACGCGCAGGGAGGCGGGGACCCTCCCCAGGTTCCCCGTCGGAGCTCCAAGCCCGCCTGGGCCAGTTACCCGACCAGGAGGAGCGGGCGCCCGCCGGCCACGTCTCACCCTGGGGCCCGCGGGGCTCGGGCGGCAGGGTAACCTGTTCTGGTCCCGGCGCGTTGCCAGCGGCTAAGAGCACAGGTCGGACCTGCCTTGCTCCCAGGCTCACCGGGCCTCTGCGGTTTCATGTCCTCAGCTCCCTCCCTCGCCCCACACGCCCAGCGCCATCGCGACACCTCCCCCGCCTCCCTGCGCCTTTCCCGCCCCTGGTACAGCAGCGGTCCCGAAGCCACTTCCTCTCGCAAGGTTCCTCAAAGCCCTGCTCGGCGGTGCCACGGTGCCACGGCGCCCCGCCCTCTCCCCCTCCTGCCCAGCCTGGGCCACCGGTGACCAATGGGTTTGGGGCACCATGGGTCAGCTTAAGGACGCGGGGAAGGAATAGACACGGAAGGACCCGAGGGGGAAAACTGCCGCTGTCCTCTCTTCATCCTGCCAACAGCTCATTCCCTACACCCGGGAGAGCCCACCTTCGTTCCCTGCAAGGGTCCCTGCCGGCTTCCCCCCTCCACCTCCTCCCTCCGCCCTCTCACTCCCCGTTCACCGTTCACCGGGTGGAGGAGCCAGGTCAGAGGGCTGAGACAAGGAGCTGGAGAAGAAGGAAATCAACGTTTGGCCTGCCTGGAGAAGTAGCCATATTTTAACTTAGAAATGCCAGAAGAAAGGCAGGCGCCCCACAACCATATGCAAATCATATGCAAAGTCACCCGGCAACCAGGAAAGCAAGCCCGCCCTTCCACCCAAGGGGAGGCTGACCTCAGGGAGCCTCAGAATCTGAGGGAGCCCCAAGACACCACCGGGGAATTTGTGTATTTTCCTGACAGTAGGGCCAAGGGCGGTCCTTTGCCAGATGCTATTACCACCATGGACAGCTCACTGGCGGTCCCCCACCGCGAAGGAACACCTCCCCTTGCCCAGGGCTGAATCCTTCACAGTACTTAGGGCACCCACCACCCCCACCCCAGCTCCCAACAACTTCCCAAGATCATGTTTGTACAGCAGTAGTTCTAGCTACCAGCGATTAAATAAGGGCTGCATGCCCTGTGACGTTATATGCAGCCCGTCATTTAACCTTCCCAATAGCCTGGAGATAGAGATTATTGTTCCCATTTCATGGATGAGGGAACTGAGGCTCACTTGGTAGGACATGTGTGCTGGGACTGAGGCCCAGGTCCGTGTGATCCTGGGACCTATGCTCAGCAGAGGCTGAACTGTTTGGATGTGCATTTTGACACCTTTCAATACCCTGCCGCCTGGGGTCCAGAAAAAGAAGACAAAGTTTTAGGAGCCTGGCGACTCGTGTGTTCATGGAATCTGATGACCTGTGGACCCTGGGAGCCCCAAAGAGTGGCTGAGAGGGGTTACCAGGACTCTCTCCAAGTCTGGGTGGATTCTCCTGCAGCTCTGAAACAATGCTGTCCTTGGGTACAAATTGGGCGGAAGGCTAGACTCAGCCCCAGACACCAAGCTAACAACTCCATTCAAAGCACTGGTTACTTTCATGAGGAGCCTGTCCCCTTCGCCACCATAAGCCAAATCTGTCGGTGCTCCCAGGGATTTCAAGCTGCAGTGTGGCTCCACCCTCCCACACCAGCTTTCTCCCAGAAACCTGTGAGGGCCTGGCAGACACAAACTCAAGATAGCTGAGAGCCGGTGCCCAGACTCCAGCTGCTCTGGGCTCAGAAGACCCTCAGCTGGACAGAGAGATAGTAAGTGGAGGTAGGCAGCAGAGTGGGGAGGTGGGTGGGCAGTGGAGCTTTGAGGGGGGTATGGGGTGTCTGAAGGAAAGAACTCACATGAATAGTGTTGAAGGTAGGTTCTGGCTTTATCTGGAGCGCTCTTTTCTTCAAATGAGTATTTTAGAAGCTGTTTTTTTGGGGGAGGATTCCCTAGAGACAGTGGTTCAGGCAGAGGAAACTTGTGCTGGCCTCACTAGCATCTCCACGCCCCATGCCAGAATGATGGCACGATCCTATGCCAGAATGATGGCACGATCCTCAGGCCATCAATAACAGCCCACCTGCTTTGTTCGGCCCAGTAAAGAAACACTTTTCTTTATAAAAGGAACTGCTTGCTCAGTGGGAATTCAGTACTCCAGGCAAAAACAAGCCCCAGATTCTTTGTGGCCACACTGTGTTCTTGGAGTCATGCAGGGACCTCTGCAAAGCAACTGCCGTGTTACACATTCAAAATGCGCAGTCTTAAAACACAGCTAACAACCTTTTGTTTAAACAGCGAGCCAAAGTCTCCCAGGAGGTGGCATCAGTCTCTCCTGGCAAGCAACACAGGAGAAGCCAAACCTGATTAGGAAACATTCCAAGTGACACTGTGTTCTTTTAGGTGCTGCTTCAGGCCATCCCAAATATTGTGAAAACCTGATGCCTGAATGGGGCTTTTCAAAGCTCTTTTAACACCCATTACTTCACTTAGGGTGCTCTATAACCTTGAGAGCAAGTGGTATCCCCTCTCTGCAGATACGGGAACTGAGGGGAGCAACGTGTTCGATCACAGCGCATTAATTTCAAAGCCTCTGTACTGGTTAGCGTCTTCCGCCCCACTTCATCCGTCAGCGAACGTAGGCTTGGAAGGAAGCCTCGTGCAAAGAGTCAGCAGAACAGACTGTGCTGGTGAGAACCCTGGGACTAGAAGAAATCTGCAAAGATCATATATAATACAAGAAGGTGGTCAGCCTCCAGGAGGAAAAATTCAGACGGAAGCTCCAGGGTCCCAAGCAGAGAAAGTACTGGATTCCTTTCAGTGTCTAGTGGCCTCCTCTCTATGAAGAACCGACGGTAGTGATAACCTGGCAGGAGTGGGGTGGTGGAAAGAAGACACAGACAGCCTGTGGATTGCCTGTTATTTCTCTGGAGGCAAACACACAAAGGATGGAAGCTTGCTGTTCCTGGTCCCTGGGCATGGATGGAGCCTTAAATCCATGGCATCGTGCCGCAGTAGGGAAAGCCCCACTGAAATGGTCAATGGGTGACTTTCCTGTCTCAAAGTGTTAGATGATGAAAAACATCACCTTCAGCTTTCTTCATTCTCAAATGAAATCTTGATGTGTGGCCAGATCCCACTGTTAGATCCACCTATGCATCTTATTTTTTTTAATTGATTATGCTATTACAGTTGTCTTAGTTTTTCCCCTGTACCCCTTCCACCTGGTACCCCTCTTATCTCCAGCAAGCCTCCCTACTTAGTTCGTGTCCATGGGTTGTAAGTTCCTTGGTTTCTCCATTTCCTATACTATTTTTAACATCCTCCTGTCTAGTTCGTATCTACCAATTATGCTTCTTAATCCCTGCCCCTGCTTTCCCTTCCTCCCCGGTCTTCCCCTTCCTCCGCCCAGCTGATAACGCTCCAAATGATCTCCAGATGTATGATTATGTTCCTGTTTTGGTTGTTTACTTAGTTTTTATTTGTGTTTTTAGATTCAGTTGTTGATAGTTGTGTTTGTTGTCATTTTAATGTTCATAGGTTTGATCTTCTTTTTCTTAAGAAAATTCCCTTTAATATTTCATGTAATAATGGCTTTGTGATGAATTCCTTTAGGTTTACCTTGTTCGGGAAGCACTTTATCTGCCCTTCCCTTGTAAATGCCAGCTTTTCTGGATAGAGTAACTTAGATTGTAGATCTCTGCTTTTCATCACCTCGAAAACTTCCTGCCAGTCTCTTCTTGCCTGCAAATTTTCTTTTGAGACATCTGCTGATAATCTTCTGGGAACTCCTTGGTAGCTAACTCTCTCTCTTGCTGCTTTTACCTTTGGCATTTTATTTATGATGTGTCTTGGTGTGGTCCTCTTTCAGTCTAACTTGTTTGGGACTCTCTTCCTGGACTTGTATGTCTATTTCCTTTGCCAAGATAGGGAAGTTTCCTTTCATTATTTTTTCAAATAAGTTTTCAATTTCTTGTTCTTTTTCTTCTTCTGGCACCCCTATGATTCAGATGTTGATATGTTTAAAGTTGTTCCAGAGGATCCTAATCCTTTTTTTTTTTTTCCATTCTTGTTTCTTCTTTCTGTTCTAGTTGACTGTTTATTTCTTCCTTTTATTCCAAATCATTGATTTGAATCCTGGCTTCCTTCCCTACACTGTTGGTTCCTTGTATACTTTTCCTTATTTCACTTAGTGTAAACTTCATTTCTTCCTTTATTTTGCAGCTGTACTCAACAAGTTCTCTGATGATCCTGATTATCAGTGTTTTGAAGTCTTCATCTGATAACTTTGTTTCATTTTATTCTTTTTCTGGGGTTTTGTTCTATACTTTCACTTGGGCCATATTTCTGTATTTCTTTGCCCCCTCAAGCTGTCGGCCTCCCTGCGTTTGTTTCTGTGTATTAAGTAGAGCTGCTTTGACTCTCTGTCTCAGGAATGTGGCCTATGTAGCAAAGGCACCTGTAAATCATGTGGGACACAACCTTAGGTAGTTGCCAGGGTGGGGTGACCCATTTCGCTGCTTTGCGGCTGTGGTTGGGGGCAGCTCAGAGGGAGGACAGTGCTGCTGCCTGGCTTCTGCAGGCCTGCTCAGCCCTTGCCCCGCTTCCAGTCACCTCACCCGCCTCCTGATGTGATTGGCGCCTTCCAGCTGCTGCCACGGGGTTTGCACACATTCTAAAACCACACAGGCCCTTTAACCACTGCAAATCTGACAGTTTCTTCTGTCACCCCAACCCCTACTGGTTTTTATAGCCCGAGGGGTTTATCTTCCCAGTACTGGAACCCCGGGCAGTGGGGTCTGTCCTAGGGCTGGGGTCACTCGCTCCCAAGGTTTCCCCTCTGATTTTTATCCACCACATGTGGATGTGGGACCATCAGTTCTGCCACCACCACTGCCTCCTCTCCATGCCACACAGCCTTTCTGTTCCATCTCTGTGACTTTGCTCCTCCTACTCGTCTGGATGAGTGTGGCTTCTTTTAATCCTTGGTTGTAGACCTTCCATACAGCTCGATTTTCTGAGTTATGGGTGTCATTTGTTTTTGAGATCTGGTTGTAATTCTTTCCATGGTTGCAAGAGGAGGTGAAGGGTGCCTACCTACACCCCCATCTTGACTGGAAGTCTCACCTGTAGTTCTTTTTGTTCCGGAAAAGCTGTAACATAAGACTAGAAGTCAGAAGCTGGTATCATAGTTCCAACTCCAACTCCAACTCCAGCTTGACATGGTATCTTGAGCAAGTCTGAACCGCAGGTTTCCCCATCCGTCCAGCTGAGGGATGTCAGGGGTGAAGATCAATGTTCAAAGGCTGAAAACTGGGGTCAGGTGCCACCCCACTCCTGAAATGTACTTTTAAGTCACTAGTAGGTGGGGAGGAGTGGTTAGTGGGTAGAGGGATTAAGCAAAAAGGAAAAAAAACCTCATGGACATGGACAACAGTGGTGATTGCTGAGAGGAGGGAGTAAAAGGGGACTAAATGGTAATGGAAAAAATATAATAAAGATTAAATTAAAAAAAACATGAGTGGCCAGTACGTGCAGGCACTATGCTAATAACTTGATGTACATTATTTAATTTAATACCTACAATGAACCGATGGGGAAGCTACATCTATTATCCCTATTTTGTAGAGAGGGGGAAAGAGGGTCAAGCAGTTGAAGTCACTTCCACATGCTCACACACGCTATGGTGTATGTACAGTGAGCTAAATCAACCCCGCTGGCCTGGCCGCATGCCCCGGCTACTGGATGTGACAGTTTTCCCTGTGATGCTCTCACAGCAGACAGGCTGCCTGAAAACACAGCCCTTCACAAGCAAGCCAGAAACTACTTTTTCAGTCCATGCCACTGCCTTCCATTTAGCTTCCTGGGGTTTTCCAGGGTTCAGCCACTGACTATCTTCTGTTACTATGTGCCTGTGTATGCAGAGGCCAACTCGCTTTTGTGCCGATGGTATTAACAAACCTCACAGACTCGTGTCTCAGAATTCTTCTCGCCCACGTAGCTCACAGCTTGCCAGGTACCCAACCCTCCCCCTGCAGCCTCAGTCTCTGCAGGTCCAAACTGAGCTCACTATTCCATGCCTCACTTCCACCTGCTCCTTCCCCTCCTATCTCCCTGAATGCCACAGAGTTGATGATTGCAACACCCTCCACTAGTTTCCTTTGTTCCCACCTGTGCCTCCCCCAGACTCCCTGGCCTCTGGTTACCCAAGTTACCCTTCTAGCCCGCGATCTGATCAGAGTTGTTATAACATAGAATCTTCTAGTCAGTTTTCAACTAGTAATTATGGAATAATTTCTGTGTGCCAAGCTCTAGCTGCTTATTCTTTTATACATTCATTTATCAAATATTTACTGATCACGTTCTACATGGCAAGCACTAGCCTTGGTGTTCAAGCTCAGGCCTGAATATGACATAGTCCCTGCCTCCTCACACGGCGCAGTCTAGCCGGACAATGTGAAGTAAGAAATTCTTTTAGACTTGCCGAGCTCCTACACATTTCATGACCTCACTTAAGCCTGACAGCCCTGCAAGAAGACAATTTACAGCTGAGAGAACTGAGGCTCAGAGTGGTCAGTCACACAGCAAGTCAATGGTAGACTCCGATTTCAAACCCAGAGACTCTGCATCTGACAAGTTTCCATTACAACTGTTGTCCTCCCCCCAATCGCTCCAGCGATATTCCCTACTCGGAGTGGGTTCTTCAAGGCCCTTCACAACACCTGCCGAGTGAACAGTTCACATCCATCTCCAGCCACAACCAAGCATCCTTCCATTACGGCTGCACAAAACTTGGTTCCCTTTCCCAACAGCTGCCCTGCCTTCTTGTGGTTTGGCTCTTGCCTGTTAATATTCTCCTCCTATGTCCTCCTGACTTACTGGCACATATTTGCCAATAATGACCATAGCTCCCACACCTTCCCATGCATCTCAGAAGCAACCTGATGCCCTCTCTGGGCTGCATCTACAAATACCACCCTCAACCCTGAGAGTTGAATTTGACAGCAGGAAACCTACTGTGCATATAGCAGAGAGCTAAATTTCTCCCCAGATGACTTCCTGTTCTAAGAGGTAAGCGGCTGGTACACCATGTTGGTTAGACTCGCGGAAGATTCACTTTCTTGGGGGTCTGAGCCCACACAGCCCTTCTCTTGCTTGGCTGCCAGGCTAAGAGCTTCAATGGGGCCCTGATGCTTAAAGACATTGAGACAGTTACATTAGTCACACTGAGAGGCACAGGCCCTGAAGAGCTCATGCTGGGTCTGAATCAGGTCTAAGGAATCTTCTTTGCGAACATTAGAGAAGCCCAAAATGTGTGTCTGATCAACAATTGTATCCCTCAGTGCCCCTCTCCAGGCAAGGCCATTGTTTTCCAATGGCCAGGGTAATGGGGTCACGACTGTGAGGGGTGAACAGGTCTTGCACTGCTACACATTGAAAAGGACTTTGTTGTCTCCTCTGAGCCTCAAGGCCTGACCTGGCCCAGCCAAAGGTCCTCTCACTGCATCCAGCATAGGGGCAGTGAGTAGGGCTGTGAGGACCAAAGAGAAATGTCTCCAGTGCTGACCGATTTCTAGAGAAGTGAGTGCTAGAGCTCTGACCCTCCTCAGAGCCAGGATCCCAAATGCCTCATGGTTGGAAAGCCTCTCAGCTCTGCCTGATCAGAAATGAGCTCCCATGGGTTGGCCTGGGCTGCTCAGATAGGCTTTGGGGTAGTTCCTGGGAGAGGCAGCTATTTCCAGAGTCAAATCCCTGGCAGCTTTGGCTTCTGGAAGCTACAAGAAAATCTGTGGAGGGGGCAGTGGCCATCCCAGATGTAGCCATAGTGGAGAGCGTGGCTGGGGACTGGCTCTTTCTTTGGCACATCGGGTGGGCTAGCAGTAAATGAGGTAAAATGAAAGCATAGAATATATTCAATTACTCCAAAAGAAGATAAAAATAAAAAAAGGAACACTAAATAAGACAAATAGAAAACAAACAGCAAGATGACAGACAACTCTACTTATATCAATAATCACATTAAATGTAAATGATCTAAGTAACCCAGCTAAAGGGCAGATATTATCCAAATGGATTAAAAAATGAAAACCAGGATCCAACTATTTGCTGTCTGTAAGAAATGACATTTAAATACAAAGACACAAATAGGCTAAAAGTAAAATGATGAGTAAAGAAATACCATGCTAATGCTAATCAAAAGAAAGCTGGTGTGGCTATCTTGATATCAAAGCAAAGACTATTACCAGGGGTAAGAAGGTTATTTTGTGCCCTGGCAGGTGTGGCTCAGTGGATTGAGCACTGACCTGCAAACCAAATGGTCACCAGCTAGATTCCCTGTCCAGGTACATAGCTGGGCTGCGGGCCAGGTCCCCAGTTGGGGGTGTGTAAGAGGCAACCCATTGGTGTTTCTCTCACAATTCAATGTCTCTCCCTCTCTTTCTTTCTCCCTTCCTTTCTCTCTAAAAGTAAAATAAGATCTTTAAAAAATAAATAAATCTTAGGCAAAACTTACAGGAATATGTCCTTTAAAAGAAAAAAGGTTATTTAGTAATGTAAAGGGGTCAATTAACAAGAGGAAGTAATAATCCTAAATCTTTATGCACTGAATAATGGAGCTTCAAAACACAAAGTAGGGGGACCCCAAATGTTAACATTTTTTTATTAAAAATTGTATATTTATTTGTATATGTTCAAACTTCAGTCACCATCCAAGTACTCTCCATTTATGCCACACCTATCAAGACATTTTTTTCCCACTGCTCAAGACAGTTTTTAAACTATCCAATTTTGATACCTTTTAGAGCTGACATTTCTTGTTGTATCTCTTCCACAGTGGCAAAACATTTCCTTTTGAGGACTTTTTTTCATCCAGAAAACCAAAAAAAAGTTGCTTGGGGCAAGGTCAGGTGACTGGGGAGGGTGGGACATGGGGGTCATGCCTTTCTGGTCAAAAACTGCTGAACACTCAGGACAATGTGAGCAGGTGCACTCATAAATCACCCATCATGAAATGGGCAAACAGGCTGAAAGAACCTTCAAAAAAATTCACTAAAGCCAACTCAGCCTCTCACAACAACACCAGCTGGTGCACTGATACAGATGAGTTCCTAGAACTCTCACGTATTGGCAAAAGCCTGTATGACAAGGGGCCCACCCTCCAGAAGATAATTCTGTTTGTTTGGGTTTTTTTTGGTGGGGGTCACCCCTCATACAGGAAGCTAGAATTGTATGAAAAAATAGGCAAATCCACAATTAAAGTTGGAGATTTCAACATCCCTCAAAAATTGATTGAACACGGAGAGCACACGATATGACTCAATAAATGTTAACTATTGACGTCAACCACAATTCAATTTGATAAGCATTTACGGAGCCTTTCAGAGGGGGCCCAGTCCCCAGAATCCCCAAAAAGGATAGATACCTGAGTCCAGTTAGAAAGAGGGAGGGAGGGAGGGAGGGACTCTCCCTTGGGAGGGACAGACCCCGCCCCAGGCTCTCTCCTTCCTTGTTCCAGGCTCCCTCGTGTGGCAGTACTGGGTTCAGCAGGTGGCCACTGGGCTGAGGACTGGAGCTGAAGCAGCACCAGGAGCTTACGCACCTCTGAAGGGTCTGAAAAGGCAGAGCCCGGGTGGGGAGGGCAGGGAAGGGGCACAGGTGGGGTGTCAGGAAACTCAGGTCTACACACCCCTGCTGAGTCACTGCTTAGCAGCTGCAGGGTCCAAAGGAGATGGTTCTAGAAGGGCCCTGCTGACGAATGAAGGAGGGGGTGCAGGCAGAAAGGCAGCAGCGACCTGTCAGGCTGAAACACCAGCAGGCCAGGTTGGTCTACGCTGGAGCTTTGGAAGCCATCTGGTCCCATTGATGAATGGGTACCGGTATGATTGGTCTTTTTATCCATAGAGTGGAGTCATAACTTAAGCTGTAAGGAGGAGATAATTAAGTCTTGTAGTAAGAGGTGCACACCCAAACCGAAAAGTCATAATGTCCTGGTTTTATACACAGGACAGTCACCCATCTTTGGTAGTTTGGAGAACTGGCAGAGTCAGCCCATCCGTGTGCGAATCCAAATTTAAACAGAATTTGAGGGGAACAGGGGCTTCATCACGGGCATGAGGTGATAAGCACAATCAGGAAGGCTGCTGAGTGCTCACTCTTCCTCTGCACACGCGGTCTCAGCCATCCTCCCACGGAGCCTCACAAGCCCCGGCCTGCGGTCCCATTTCTCTGAGGGGAAACCTGAGGCTCGGAGAGACTAGGAGGCGTGTCCTGGGCCACACAGCAATGGTCTTATCTGCACAGTCTGCATTAGAACCCAGCTCTTCTGCCACCCAAGTTACAGGGGGCTTTCTTTCCTTTAAGGAGATATTTATCAGCTTTGAAAATATTACACTAGAAGCACATGCCAGTATCTGGTTATTTAAACACTGCGCAGCAAAAGATGAAAGTTGTCACACTCTCCCCCTTGCAACTCCCCGTCCTCCAAGGTGAAATCTCTTACAAGGCTTGGCTGGGCATCTTTCAGGCCTTCGAACTACATTTAGATACACACGTCCACACACGTGCCAAAGGCAAATGGGCCTGTCCTATGTGTACTGTTGAGTAACTTGTTTTCACTCGGTGCTATTCCCGATCGGTACGCAAGGTACATGGACCCAACTCTCCTTCAAAAGAGAACGGTGGTACCAGTGAGCACCCTGGGTAGACGGGGTACTGATGACGAAAGACAGTAGTCTCTGCGGACAGCATTTCCCACTCACGTTTCCAGCGATTTTAGAATAGCGCCTGGCTTGATAGACACGTGCAGGAGGACCTTGAGGCAGTCCCTAGCCACATTTTCCTTTTAATTTAGAGATTAAGTATTAATTTGATGTGTCAAGGAAAAAATCCCAAGTACATTAGCGATTCAAGGCTTTTTTTTAAAAGTTCCTTTAGCAGAAGTTTAAGTTTATTAAAATAAATCAAGTTGAAGTTCTCCAAGGAAAAAGACTAAGTCACCAACAGCAGAGGTGGAGCATGGATGGGGCCCGGATCCCAAGGGGAAAGTGCCTGCCTGAGTGAGGTTGGGGGCTGCTGGAGGAGGGGCTACACTTGGCAGGGGGACCAGGAGCCCGGCTCCACCTTCTGCTGGGCCCGCAGGAGGGGAGAGGAAGCCAGCTAATCAGACATAAGATTCAGTCCCCCGTTGCAGAGATTTGAGTGGAACAAAGAATCCTCATGTTTTTATTTTCTTCTCATCTGTTACATTCCTCGCACCAAGAAAGAAAGCACCAAAGGCCAGAAGGACAAGAACTACCAGAATCCCCTCAGGCTGCAGCAGGTTCTGAAGAGAATGAATTTGGGGCAAGGACTTCCCCCATCAGGTCTCCTTTCCCTGAGGCAATGAAGGACCAAATCACTTCATCACAAGCACACAGGGGCGCCCCTGAGGGTTGTTTTTCATCCGCAGGGGTGACATGTAAGAGCACCCTCGAGACCGCCTGAAGTATAAAGTCACTGGGGCGTGCCTCCAAATAAAAGAACTGCAGCTGGTCTGGCAAATGTACAGTGGTCTTCAGGCAATGGCAACCATGTTCTCGGGGAAACAGGCTTAAACTGAGGTAGAGGCTGGGTGGCTTTGAAGAGGCTGGTTGGCGAACAAGGGGTGCCCCAGGGAAAAGCCAGACATCGCAGGTCTCAGGGATTTCCAAGGAGGCTCAGAACCACTGGTTCTATGGTTGACAAAAGCAGACAGCAACCCTGCCCTTCCTGGGCTTCTCTGCCTGAGAGGCGAGCATAACACCATGTGGTCGGGAGAGTGGAGCTGAGGGCTCTGAGCGCCCCCTGCCCCCACATGCCCGCTGCTCCTGTTCCCTCTTGCCCCCTTCAGGCATGGCAGAGAGAAACAGAACCCTGGGACCACTGCTTTTCTAAGGCTGATACTTGCTACAGGATGATCTCAACAATGTTTGGGAAAATATACGAACGTACAGGAAGAAAAGAATACAAATGTTAACTAACAGTGGTTCTCTCTGGATGGAGGTAAATCGGTAATTATTTTTCCCCTTCAAGAGCAGAAAGGAGAAATGCCACCAAGCTGAGACCTCCTGACAGTCATATGTCCCCAAAGTAGCTGAGCTCAGACCAAGGCCCCAGCCACAACAAACCCCCTCAGGAAAATGGCATTTGCACAGGAGGGTAGCTGGCCAGGGGTGACAATGTCAAGGTGAAAGAAAAGGCATCCTGGTATTTAACAGAAAATCAAGCCAAGGCGGAAATCAGCACAAACAAGCTTTTTAGAAAAGGCGAGTGAAGCCTGGAGCTGGGCCCAGGATTTATTGATAGAAGGCTAGGTCCTGCCCCACTTGTGCTGAAACACGCAGTCAGGCCAGGCCAAGGCAAACAGAGGGCCCTCCCACCCCCAGCCGACCGGAGCAAACCCCACTCTGGGCTGTGTGCTGGCCGGCGGCTGTTCCACTCCCACAGGGGACTCCTGGCTCCTTCTGTGTGTTTCTATGTGGCTCCTTCTACCCAGTGGGCCAAAAAGTTGGTTTAGTTTTTTCCATAGGATCGCTCTAGTAGGATCGCTCATCCGAAACACTGTTGTGAGATGGTATTGTGACAGCTATCATACCAGCATGCGTTTTTAAAAAGACTTATCAAAATCAGTGAGTTTTTCGGCAGCCATTTGAATATTCAAGGTGGAAGAAAATATGCAACATTGTATGCATATTACGCTTTATTATTTCAACAAAGGTAAAAATGCAACTGAAATGCAAAAAAGAAAAAAAAAAAAAAAGGGCTTTGTGCAGTGTATGGAGGAGGTACCATGACTGACCAAACGTATCAAAAGTGGTTTGCAAAGTTTCTTGATACTCCTGACCTTTTGGCCAAATTATTCTGTGCTGTGGGGCTGTCTTAGGCACTGGGAGATGTTTAGCAGCACCTCTACCTACTAGAAGACAATAGCAGGAGAGAGCCGACATGCTCAAAACATCCAAATCAATCACATTATTGATGAAAAAGAAAAACGTGTCTTTTATTTTACAGAAAAAAAACTAAATGGACTTTTTTGGGCAACCTAATTAATACGTTTCAGTGTTCTTCTGCTCTAGACACAGCCATGATTTAGTTTGCCACCGGGTCCCCAACAGAGGTAAATGGTGTGACTCGGCTTCCAAATAATCCTGACATACAAAGGATGAGCCGAGGTAAATAGCAACCCCCAGACCCCTCCAGGGCCTTTTGCCCACCGGGTTTCTAGCCTCAGGGTTAGAAACAGGGTTTCTAGCACAGGGTTTCTCAGCCTCAGCCCTGCTGACTTGTTGCATCAGATGATTCTTTGCTGTGGGAACCTTTCCTGTGGACCGCGGGATGTTCAGTGCACCCCGGGATGTTCAGTGCGCCCCTGGCCTCCACCCACTAGATGCCAGTAGCACCTTCCCGTTGTGACCATCAAAAACATCTCCAGAAACTGCCACATGTCCGCTCGGGAGGGGGGAAAGGGGCAAAATCACCCACTTTTGAGACCTGGAGCTTTAGAAGAAGGAATCAAAGAGACTGAAAGATGAGACCCAGGAGGCAGGGGCGGGGCAGGCTCCAGGGGGGAGGCTGGGGGAGAGTGGGAGGGAACCGAGAGAAGAGAGACTTGGCAGCTCCCAAATGAGGCAGAACAGGGGGAGAATAAGTACGTGCTTAAATACGACTTTTAGGAAACGTTGCTGTCCGCTGTGCTAAGGAATACCTTCGGCAAAAATCTGTATCCTTCACCAGGGCTGTGGGAGTCAAATTTGTGTTCCTGCCTTCTCCCGCCCTCCCCCCATCTGGACAGACAGGTTCTGGCTAGAGACAAGGCTCTCCCAAGGGGCGGGGTCACATTCAGGCCACCCCATAAGCAGCTACTATTCCAAAGTGTGCGGAGGGTACCTAGAATTTTAAAATACCTATTTTACTGCTGGTGGTGGCTTGGTGGACTGAGCACTGGCCTTCGAAACAAGGGGTTGCTGGTTCGATTCCCGGGTGGGGCACATGCCTGGGCTGCGGGCCAGGTCCCCAGTTGGGGGTGTTTCTCACCTTCTCTTTCTCCCTCCCTTCCCCTTTCTCTAACAATAAATATATAAAATCTTTTAAAATAAAATAAAATACATATTTTAGGACTGTTTCAATATTTTTAAAATCCTCCCCGAGGATATGGTTATTGATTTGAGAGAGGGACAGAGAGAGAGAAGATGTGAGAGAGAAACATTGATCAACTGCCTCCCACACGTGCCCTAACTGGGGATCAAACCCTAACCGAGGTATGTGCCTCCCTGGGAATCAAACCTGCAACCTTTCTGGTGGGTGGGATGATGCGCCAACTAACTGAGCCACCCAGTCAGGGCTGATTCACTATCATTTTTATAAAAACAAACATCGTATGTGCTTTCTAGTAATGCCTTCCCAGTGGAGGAATAACTGAGAGGCTGGTAAGACCCACAGGCGGATCAGATGATTATGAACAGGACCGATCATGTGCATCACAGAAAAAGAATGTGGATGGCTAGTCCGGGGACTTGGGGCTGAACCCCAGATTCCCTAGGCTCTCTCAGATTCTTTTCAGGAAATAGCTAGTTCTCCAGCATCTGTATTGTCTCACAGTACCCTGGGCTTTTCCTCATAAACATGAGTTTATTTGTTTAAAGTGTCGCTTCCTTGCTCTACTGCAAGCACTGGAGAGCAGGGGTCATATCTGTTTACTTCATCACTAAGTTCCTGGAATTCCTGGTCCTGCACAGAGTCAACATTCAATTCATATTTGCTAAATGAATACATGGATGGTGTTCTGGAACACTCCTTACTTCCTTGACCAGCAACATTTGACTCATATATAAGACTCAGCTCAAATGTCACTTCCTTTGGGAAGCCCTCTGTGATTTCTCCCAATAGAAACAATTGTATTTTTGGACAAAATGCTGCATACTTTTATGGCAACATGCATCTGCCCTGACTGGTGTGGCTCCATATTTTGGGTGCCAGTCTGTGAACCGAAGTGTTGTCAGTTCGATTCCCAGTCACAGCACATGCCTGAGTTGTGGTCTGGGTCCCCAGGTGGAGGCACATGAGAGGCAACCACACATTGATGTTTCTCTCCTTTTTCTCCCTCCCTTCCCCTATCTCTAAAAAATAAATGAAATCTTTTTAAAAAATGCATCACAGTATATACTATTTAGTTGTATTCTGTCTCCCCTGCTAGAACGCAAGCTCTTTGAAGACATAAAATGTGATGCATAATTTATTATCCCCACTTTCACCAGTGCTTGGCACATAGTCAATACTCAACAAATTCTTGTTCAATGCAAGAGTCAAAAAAAAAAAAAAAAATTGCTCTCCTGTCACCCTTCCAAATCCTAGGCATCAAAATGCAGACACATCCTGATTCAAGTGCTTTGGCAAAATCCAGAACCAAGATGTGCTTTGGGCATCAAACTTCCTGGTCCTTTAACACAGGGAGAAATTACTGGTCTAGCTCCTCTGAAGTTCATCTGGCCTGGGGCAGCCCCAATATTTTCACTGCCCCAGGGATACGAGGCCTCAAAGAGTCTTTAGGAGCCTTCTCTGGGCTGCCCCCTGCCCCGCCCATATCCCCACCTCTGGTGTAAAGCCCAAGGCCAAAGCAGGCTCCTTAGTGGGGACTATAGACCTCTCTGTGTCACTGTTCCTGTTCCACCCCCCCACCCCACCCCAGTCTCCTGGAAAGGGGTGTGTGCTATTGTGATTCATATTAAGAAATATATATCTGGTCTTTGTTCCCATTTCAGGCACAAAGCTCCTAAAACCCTTGGAATTTCCTGAAGGATGAGAGCAACCAAGGTATCTCTTATTATGTTACATAAGGTGACATTTGGGTCGCACCTAAAGATGGGGCTAGTTGCCAGCAGAACCTGATTCGAGTGAGACTTTCAGTCCCACCCCTCCTGACCTCCCAGGAAGGAAGAGGGGCTGGAGGTTGAATCAATCACTCATGGCCAATGATTCCACCAATCATGCCTATATAACGAAATCTCTATTAAAACCCAAAAGGACAAGAATCAGAGAGCTTCCGGGTTGGTGAACGCGTGGAGGCGCAGGGAAGAACGGGACAGGGTGCGGAAGCTCTGCGCCCCTTCCCACACACCTTGCCCTACGCATCGCCTCTATCTGGCTGGTCCCCAGTCATATCTTTTAATAATAATCTGGTACGTAACTTGTTTCTCTGTGTTCCGCAAGCCGTTCTGGCAAATTAATCAACCCCAAGGAGGGAGTTGTGGTAACCTCCAGGCTACAGCTGGTCGGTCAGAAGCCCAGGTAACAACTTGGACTTGTAATTGGGATGTGAAAAGGTTGGGGAGGAGCAGGGAGTGAAGTGAAGTAAGACACCCGGCTGGTGAAGAGGGGACCAGCACGTACACACATCACAGCTGGGTGCAGAATCAGAATGTGCACCTGTAAACCCCTTCTGGCCTGAAGGGGACCCTAACAGCCAGCACGCCAGGAATGCTCATGCCACCCCCTGCTCACCAGAGCTCCCGGAGAGACAGCGGAGCCCAGGGCAGCTGCCAAGGCTGTTTCCAGCCTGGTCCTCAAGCTTTGCTGCCTACCTGGTCAGAGGCCGGAGCGAGGGTGCTTTCTGGAGAAGGTCTGTCCCGCAATGGGCCTTCCTGCTGACTGCAGTCCAGCTGGATCAGACTGCGGCACTCCGGGTGGCAGGTGAATTTACAGTCTGCAGAGAAAAAAACACAGGGGGATCAGGGGCCAGGCTTCCCAGAGAAATACCTTAAGGGGCTGCATTTAGCTCCTAGAGGGGAGAACACGCAAGGGAGAAGTGGAGGGTGGGAGAAAACTGTGAGGAGGATGCCCGGCTCTCCATGACATTGAAAGTGGTGGACATTAACAAGTGCTAGCCAGGCATCGCAGGTTTGGTTCCGGATCACCACAATAAAGTGGATATTACAATAAAACAAGTCATACAATATTTTTGTCCCAGTGCATATAAAAGTTACATCTATAGCCCTGGCTGGTGGCATAGTGGATAAGGCACTGGCCTGCGAACCCAAAGGTCGCTGGTTCAATTCCCAGCCAGGGCAAAGAACCAGGTTGCAAGCCAGGTCTCCAGCCAGGTCTGTAGCTGGAGGCAGGTGAAAGGCAACCATACATTGATGTCTCTCTCCCTCCCTGCCTCTCTCCCTTCCCCTCTCTCTCAAAAATAATAAATAAAATCTTTAAAAAAAAAAAAGGTTACATTTATACCCTACTATAATCTATTAAGGCTGCCATAGCATTATATCTTAAAATATGTCTATACCTTCTTAAAAATACTTTATTGCTAAAAATTACCAACTACCATATGAGCCTTCAGTGAGTCATAATCTTGCTGGTGAAGAGAGTTGCCTCAAGGTCATAGCCACTAGCTGATCAAGGGGTTGGTCGCTAAAGGCTGGGTGGCTGTGGCAATTTCTTAAAGTAAGACAACAATGAAGTTTGCTGCATTGATTGGCCCCTCTCTTCACCAACGATTTCTCTGTAGCATGTGATGCTTTTTGATGGCATTTTACCCATGGTGGAACTTCTTTCAAAATTGGAGTCAGTGCTATGAAACCCTGCTGCTGCTTTATCAACGAAGCTATGTCTTATTTTAAATCCCGTGTTGCCATTTCAACAATCTCACCACATCTTCCCCAGGAATAGGTTCCATCACAAGAAACCGCTTTCTCTGCTCATCCATAAGAAGCTAGATCGTGAGACTGCAGCAACTCGGTCACACCTTCAGGTTCCATTTGTAACTCTAGTTCTCCTGCTGTTTTCACCACAGCTGCAGTTCCTTCCTCCACTGAAGCCCCGGATCCCCTCAAAGTCACCTAGGAGGGCTGGAATCAACGTCTTCCAAACCCCTGTAAATGTGGACATTTTCACCTCTTCCCGTGAATCACAAATGGTCTTTATGGCATGTAGAATGGTGAATCCTTTCCAGAAGGTTTTCAATTTACTTTGCCCGGGTCCATCAGAGTGTATTTTTCAGGGCGCTAGGATTTTCAGAACGGTAAATGAGTACTGGCTTCAACTTCAAGCTACCAGCTACGTCATCAGCCCCTAAGAAGAAAGTCAACCTGCCCTTTTACACTTGGAAGCCAGCCGCTGACTTCTCTCTAGCTGTGAAACTTGTAGATGGCCTGCTCTTCTAACAGAAGGCTGTTTGGTCTGCATTGAAGTCTGTAGTTTACCGTAGCCACCTTCATTAACCATCTGAGCTACATCTTCTCGGGCAACTGACTACAGCTTCTATCTCAGCACTCGCTGCTTCACTTTGCACTTCCTCTGCTGGCTTCAAACTTCTCACCTGCAGCTTCCTCCTCTCAGCCTTCTCAGCCGTGCACAGCATTAGGGCCTTGCTCCGGATTAGCTTTGGTTTGTAAGACTGCTGTAGCTAGGCCCTGGCTGGTAGCACAGTGGATAAGGCGCCAGCCTGCGAACCCAAAGGTCGCTGGTTCAATTCCCCTGCCAGGGCACATAACCAGGTTGCAAACCAGGTCTCCAGCCAGATCTGTGGCTGGAGGCAGGTGAAAAGCAACCATACATTGATGACTCTCTCCCTCTCTGCCTTTCTCCTTTCCCCTCTTTCTAAAAATAATGAAATAAAATCTTTAAAAAACAAGAAAAGAATGCTGTAGCTGCTGTCTTCCATCCAGCCCACGAACACTTCCTGCGCATCAGCAAGAAGGCTGCTCCACTTTATCACTTGGGTGTCCACTTCCCTTCAAGACACCTTTGCTTTCACAACGTGTGACTGTTTGGCACAAGAGGTCTGGCTTTTTGCCTATCTTGGCTTTTGACACACTTTCCTCTGAGCTTAATTGGTTCTCGTTTTTGATTTAGAGTGAGAGACATGCAACTCTTCCTTCTACATGAACAGTGAGAGGCCATCGGAGGGCTTTTAACTGGTCTCATTTCAATCTGTTGTATCTCAGGGACTAGAGAGGCCCAAGAAGAAGAAGAGATGGGACAACAGCTGGACACACACATTTATTAAGTTCACTGTCTTATACAGACACAATTTATGGTGCCCCCCCCCCAAATAATTACAATAGTAACATTGAAAATCATTCACCACAGATGGTCATAAATATAATAATGATGAAAAAGTTTGACATGTTGACAGAATGACCGACATGTGACGCAGGGACATGAAGTGGGCAACAACTACTAGAAAAAGGGCACCAATAGGCTTGCTGAAGGCAAGGCTGCTGCAAACCTATTTGTAAACCACGCAGTATCTGCGATCATTATTATGGTCACTTTACAGACAGGAAATTGGGGCTTAGGGAGTTTTAGTGACTTTTTCAATGTCAGATCATCTGGCTTTGGACTGGTGATCTTTCTACTAATTTACATTCATTTGATCACCAGGGACCAGGGACCCCTGGGGAAGGAATGAACCTTTCTGGGCCTCATTTTCCCATCTGCAAAATACAGGTCATGGCAGCCCTACGTGGTGCACATGGACGTTTACAGTGACAGGGAAGAACAGGCCTTCACAAATTAAAAGTGCTTCCAAGGACAAAGGCACTGTCATCAGCAGTGGGAAAGGCTGTTGTCTATCTCAGACCTGCCCCATGTAGAGATGTGGGGGTAGCCTCTCCGACACCGCTGAAACCACCTACAAACGACATCATCTTCCACGGATGCAGGAGGTCATGGGCCTTAGGGACCACATTAGAGATGGTGACTCTGAGGCCCAGAGAGATAAAGCAAGGTGCCCAATGACACACAGGGCCAAGGCTGCCAGGATCTTCCGGGTTCTTCAAGGGCTCTCTCTGGAGCCTTCTTGGCAGAAGGGAGATAAAGTTGAAGGGGTGGGGGGATGGGCTGGACCGGGCAGGGCTTGCGGCAAAGGACACAAGAGCCTGGGCTTGTTTGGATAACCTGGACACTAGGGGCCAACTTTTGATTCAGAAGGGCTTAAGCTCCTGATACTTTCCCTTTATTTGAACAAGATCCAAAAACGTGGCACATTTGGACTCTTCAAGGCTGTCACACACAGCACACTCTATCTTGAGATAAGGGTATCTGTCTTCTTCCCACTCTTTCGGGCAGTTTTAGGATGAGACCCTCACTCTCCCCAGCTGCCCCCTTTCCTTACAGCCCTAAAGATAAGCACCTGGGCCACATTCCTTACACAGGCTTTGTCACCAATGTCTGCAGCAGAGCACCCAGACAAATGCAGGGACACGCAGAGAGATGCCAGGATCCCCCAACCTCGGACTCAACCTTCGGAAGCTCCTGTCACGTTTGGGATGGCACTTAGAAGCTCTACTGCCCATCTCCCTAATGCCTGAAGCTGAGGCCCACCGACACCCCCACCTTCACACCCACACATGGTGAGGCCTCCTGACTCCCCTGGAGCTGGGGTGGATGAAGCCAGATCTCTGAGGCATGCACCATAAGCCTGCAAGTGCCCTCATGCACTTCTGGGCCCCTCAGTGGGCGATCTCTGCCTGGCACAAGGACAGCCTCACCCTTGGAGCAATAAAGGGCACCAGGGGCTGTGTAGGCCAGGCCTCCCCTGCCCACGGTGCCCAGGATCGCCAGGGCTTTGATAAGGTAGCGCCAAGGCCAGAGCCCACACAGAGCAGCATTGTTCGGGCTCCGCTCCTGAGACGCACCTGTGTAGCCCTGGCCGCGATCTAAGCGTGAAGAATGCTCTGGGTACGCCAAGAAGTGGAAACGAGGAGGAGGAAGGACTGGAAGCTCTCCCAACTTTATGGCAAGCAGGTGCTGTCCCCAGTTCACCGATGGGAGAGTGTCCAGGGAGAGAAGGTCCTCCAGCCTCCTCTTCCGTGTGGACACAGACACTCCAGGTCACCCAACTGTCTTCCTCTGACACACATAACCCCATGAAAACAGCACCAAAACTTCAGGATTTAAAAAAAAAAAGGGGCCTAGGTGTTGAGCTGGATGAAGTTAGGGAACGGAAGATTCCAAGAGGAACATTTCAGGATTGGATTGGATTTTTTATGATTTTTATGAAGCTTATGGTGGTGATGTTGGTTAATAGGATCATACATTTGTATGACACCAGATCTGTACACAACACTGTGCACCCACCACCCACAGTCAGGATTTGTAAAAAGCCCCTTAGAGCACCAGTGACTTTGGTCCATCAGACTTGTGATCGTGGACTGTAAACCACAGAAGTGCATTTTGACGGAGGGGAGGTCAGAGCCACGGAGCGCATCTCCAGGCCCGGCAGCTACAGGCCTGATGCGCTCTGAGCGGGGACACCCGTGAGATTCCAGTGGCAGGGCTGCGTCCTGTTGAAGCCCAGTGGTCAACCCCCCTCAGGGCATCTCTCCTTCAAGGCAGCTGATGATGAGGTGCTGCTGAGCCTGCCCTGCCCTTGGACCCATCAGAGCCTTAAGCTGGTGTTCAATCTCGATGAGGCAAGAAGAGGGCTTCGTGGCCCCACAGACCCAGGAAGGGCTCAGCTTCCCTGGACAGCAGCACCATTATCTTTGGCAGCAGCTTCAATGTCTTGAGCATGGACTTCCCCTGCCCTGTGCATGGTGAAGGTGAGGACAAATGAGACAGGACACCAGGGAACTCGGGCTGAGTGAGCAGCCAGGACACACATGTGCAAAGACAACCAGTGAGTGATACAGCCCAGAGGCTCAGACCTAGGAAGCATCTGCAGAAGGCGCCGGTGCCAGCCAGCTGTCAGGGAAGGCAGTATGGCACAGGAGGCTCTGGGGACCTCAAAGGACCAGACTCCAGGTGACTCACAGTCCCTTGTGGCAGGAGCCAAGAGGAAACAGGCAGCTGTGACACAGCAGAATACAGAGGACAAGGGTCTCCCGAACAAGAGGCAGCAAAGGATTAGGAAGTACCATTCCTAGGTTCTAACCCTCGTGTCTCAGGCAGAACTGGCATTTCTTAACCTTGGTATTGTCATCTAGAAAATGGAACTATCCTTTTCCCTCTCATCCTTCTCCAGCTACAGACCCTGTCTCCATTCCCAGGGATGTTTTAAGGAATAAACGTGCTTTCAGGTTTGGGAAGAGGAAGCTGTGGAAATAGAAGGGCCAGCTGTAAGGAGAATGATGCAACCCAAAGAGGGCCCTTCTCCAAGGAAGGGGCCAGGAGCTGGATGGAGAAAGGGCTCACAGGGCTCAGCCTCAGCTCCCAGGCTGTTAGCTTCCCAGCTGCTAGAGCAAAGCACCGTGAAGAGGCGCTGAAAACCGCAAATCACTGTCTCAGTTCTAGAGACTAGGAGTCTGAAATCAACTTGGTGTGGTCACGCTGCCTCCGAAGCCTGCAGGGGAGACTCCTTCCTCAACTCCCCGGCACCTGAGGGTTTGCAGGCAGCTTCCAGTACTCCTAGGCTGCATCACGCCAGTCCGCCCCCCTCTGTCTGCATGCCCTTCTCCCTGAGCGCCTCTGTGCCCACTCGCTCATCTTCTTCTAAGGACAGTAATCAGGGGACCACCTGCTTAACTAATTACATCTGCAACTACCCTGTTTCCAAATAAGGTCACATTCTGAGGTGCTAGGGGTTAGGATTTGAACATATTTGGGGGCAGGAGTACACTTCAACCCACAACCCAGACCTGGGGCCATACTGGGAACCTGGTGCCCTCAGGCCCCAACCGATGGGGGTTTCTCGTGGAACCATCTCTAGGGACCAGCAGCAGACGGGCAGGACTGCCAGAGCTAAGGCCAGGACCACTTGCCCACCTCCACCAGCCCTGCCTTCTCAGTCCCTGCGAGTCACCACCAAAGTCACCATCTGAAATAAGGGGGTCAGGCCCACAGGCCTAGAGACGGTGCACCCGGCCGATGAACCACTTGTGCAAGGAGGTTGTTCTTCCAAAACACGGAAGCATCAGACCTCCCCTTCATCCCCAGGGCTGCAGTTAGTCCCTGCTCCACCCTGCTGCACATCACACACACTCACACACTCACACTCACACTCACACACACTCACAGGCACCCAATCGGCTGCACAACCTGAGAGGTGAATTTACTGAGCCAGAGGCATTCCAGTGATAAGGAATCCTTCAGACCCTTTCACCCAGGCCTACAGGCAAGGTCCCTTGCCACCTAACTCTCCTCCTCCTCCAGCGGGAGCCAAGCAGGGTGAGGGCAGGGAGGGGCACCCAGGAGGCACAGCCTGGTTGACAGGGGGCCCACAGTCCCCCTGTCGTGATGGTCATTCCCAAACCCTCAAAGAGCAGCTTCTCACCCTGCACGGCCCAAGCCACCTCTGAGGCCCAAGGGGCATCATGACAGCCTCTGACGCCAGGAGCCTAACCCCCATGCTCTGGGCACCCTGGCCTTCTTGCAGGCCAGCCTCAGGGCAGACCCTCCACCTTCCATAGTCCTCTTGCGGGGACTATAAAGTGGGCATGAGAGCAGCTCATAGGGCAGGCATGAGAATGGAAAGGTGTTCCTGATGTAAACCACACACCCAGAAGGCCTGGAAGATGGAGCAAGCCCCGCCCCCCGCCCCCATGCCTCACCCTGTTCAAGTTCCAGCCCCCGCCCTCTCCCACTACTCAGCTCTGGGAATTAACTCTCCACTCCAAAGGAGCTCCTAGGGGGTCATCCATGGTCTCACCCACCTCCCCCAGCTGGTCATTTCCAAACCATGTGTGCAAATGGCTTTTCATTGTAAAATAATTTTGGTCTCAGGCGTTACAGAAAAATCTGGAAAAAGCAAAAACAACGTGCAAGGGAAAGCAACATTACAAAAGTTCTTAGCAAGCAGGAGTAAAGGTTTTCCTGGTCCTCCCAAGCAAGTCAGTGGGGATAGCCCTCAGTCTTGGGCTCCCAGCCTTCGAGAGTCCCACAATTTTTTTCTTTTTTAAACGATTTTAGTTATTTATTTTAGAGGTGGGGAAAGGGAGGCAGAAAGAGAGGGAGAGAAACACGGATCAGTTGCCTTCCATATATGCCCTAACCAGGGACTGAGCCCGCAACCCAGGCATGTGCCCCGACTGGGAATCGAACCAGTGACCCTTCACTTTGTGGGACAATGACCAACCAACTGAGCCACACCAGTCAGGACTAATTCCTTAGTTCCGATAACTTTACTGTGGTTATATAAAATGTTATTGTTATAGGAATCTGGGTATATCAGAACTCTGTACTATCTTTGCAATTCTTCTGTAAATCTAGAATTATTTAAAAAGAGAGAGAGAGAAAGAATAGCAGTAAATACACTTAGTTTAGACGTATGGACATCTCACCGCCACTCTCTGCTTCTTCCGGCAAGAATTTGTCCCGACTGTATATTTCTTTGTATGTAAATATCTTCATTAAAATGCTCATCACATAGTTTTTATGACAACAAAATGCTAGCAATACCCCATATTCATCTACAGGAAACCCATTATAGTTATATTTTGAAATAAAATACTATTGAGCCATTATATAAGATGATATAGGTTAATACTGGTCCATTTAGAAAGATGTCCACAAGTATATCATTAAAGAGAAAAAGATTGTGTTATCATGGTCCTAAATACATAAAAGTGTTCACATACCTGCATCTATATTAAGTACAGAGAGCTATCTGAAAGGAAGGTGACATGCTTACTCTGACTGACAGAATTTCAAGTGCTTTTCCTTTCTTTACAGTTTCTCATGGCTAGGTGATGATGAATTCCTTTAGCTTTAACTTGTCTGGGAAGCACTTAATCTGCTCTTCCATTCTAAATGATGGTTTTTCTGGATAGAGTAATCTTGGTTGTAGGTCCTTTTTATCACTTTGAATACTTCTTACCAGCCCTTCTTGCCTGCAAAGCTGAGAAATCAGCTGATAGTTTTATGGGAGCTCCTTTGTAGGTAACTCTCTTCTTGTCTCTTGCTGCTTTTAAAATTCTCTCTTTAGCTTTGACATTTAAATTATGTGTCTAGATGTGATCCCCTTTGGGTCCAACTTATTTGGGACTCTCTGTGCTTACTGGACTTGTATGTCTATTTCCTTCTCCAAATTATTTTTTCAAATAAATTTTCAATTTCTTGCCCTTCCTCTTCTCCCTTTGGCACTCCTGTGATTTTGTTGGTATGTTTAAAGTTGTCCCAGAGGTTTCTGAGCCTCTCCTTGTTTCTTTTTGCTTTTTTGTTTGTTTGTTTTTAAATTCTTGTTTCTTCTTTCTGTTCTGGGTGAATGAATGATTTGGTTCCACATCATCGATTTGAATACTGGCTTCCTTCTCATCACTGTTGGTTCCCATCTTTACAGTTTTTAATTTTTATAATAAATGAAGAGGAAAAATAACACAAAAATGGAACACAAGGAAAAATCATATGCCTACATTGCAATGTCCATGGATACCATTTTTCACTATCTACAATGTGCCAGACACTTTATATAATTTTACACAGTCAATACTATGCCAGTGTGATATGTTTCTACCCCTATTTTGAAAAAATAGACTCTACTTTTTAGAGCAGTTTTTAGGTTCATAGCAAACTAAAACAAAAGCACGCAGAGAGTTCCACATTTCTCCAACACATACACACACATGAACAGCCACTCCCCCATTATCAACATTTTCACCAGAGTGGTGCAAACAGTATGTTATAATTGATAAACCTGCTTGGACACATCATTATGATCTCAAGTCGACAATTTACATTAGGGTTCACTCTTGATGTACATTCTACGGGTCTGGGCAAATCTATAATGACATGCGTCTGCCACTACACTACACACAGAGCAGTTTCACTGACCTAAAAATCTCTGCTCCACTTGTCATCCCTTCCTCCTCCTAACCCCTGCCAAATACTAGTCTTTTTACTGTCTCCATAGTTTTGCTTTTTCCAAAATGTCAAACTGTCTAGTTTGTAGCCATTTTAAAGTGGCTTCTTCATTAAGTAATATGTACTTAAGATTTCTTTATGTCTTTCTGTGGCTTAATAGCCCATTTCTTTTTTTAGTGCTAAATAATATTCCATTGTCTGGATGTACCACATTCACCAGTTCACCTGTGGAAGAAACCATGATTGTTTTCAAGTTTTGGCAATTGTGAAATAAGACTGCTATGAACACCCATGTGCAGGTCTTCATGTGAACACAGTTTTCAGTCCCTCCTTTGGTCAACCTCTGTTTTAGAGATAAGAACACAGGCTTGTTAAGAGGGTTGCTGGCAGCCCCACAGAGTTGGAGGGAAAATTCATCCCACCTAGCTGCTTCTCAATAGCTCTCTTTTCTGGGAAACCATTCCTCAGAGCTGTCACCTCCCCTTGGTCCTGGTCTCACTAACCCTGCACTGCCTGAGGCCAGGCACGAGCTTCATCAGACAGGGGGTCAGGGTGGCCCAAGGCCAGAAAAGAGCATGAGTTGAAGGGCTGTGGGTAAGTAAGGAGTTTGCTTTTTCCCTCGCTCTAGAAGGTAACTAACTGCTGTCCCTCCCTGAGGCCTCCACCCTCATCCACTCCACAGCTCCTAACCCACCCAGCAGGCTATGCAGCTAGGAGATGCAGAAGCCACCCGTGCTGTCTGCCACCCTGGACTGGTTCTCCAAACGTGGCCCCATCATCTCTGAGAGACCGAACTACCTGGGCAGCAGCCAGAGGTTTCCACACTGAGCTCCCAGGGCTGCTCCACCAGAGGTCGGCCCTTCAGCCAGGTCAAGTCCACGTGTAGTGGGCTCTCTGCCTCCTCCACTCAACGAGGCCCAGCCTCTGCAACTCTGCTCGAGTCCCGACCACCTTATCCTGTGGGGGACACGTGAAGATGGCAGGAGAATGGATCCCACCAGCTCCCAGGCTCGTGGAGGCACCAAAGAGCACCCAATCAGCAGCACGCCTTTTAATACGCATGCCGGAGGTCTTAGAATGGGTGCAAGGGATGCAGCACTGAACGAGGGCTGGGGGGTGGTCAGAATCCGGCCTCCAGAGTCACACAGATCACGGTTTGAAACCAAGCCCTACTCTAACTAGGTATGAGATGGGCCTGAACAATTCACTTAACCTCGGTAAAATATGAATGGAATGTATTCAGCCTCCATTTCCCCATCTGCAAAATAGACGGAATGTCTTCCTTGCTAGCAGATTTGCTGCCCAAATCAGAGAATGTATGTGAAGTATCCAATGGGGCCTGCACATAGTAAGTGCTCAATAAATGGTAACTGTCATTTTCAAGTAAGGGGCTACTGAGACTGAGCACCCGGCTTTCTCTTGACTCAGCGTGTGGGGCCAGCCAAAGAACCTCTCAATTTTTGAGGCCTCTTCCAAGGTATTAAGGTGGAAAAAGCCACAAAGCTTTCTCTTCACCTAAGTTCCTCCTCGCCATTGCTTCCTCCCTCCAGCCCTGCCTTCAATGGGTGCAGGGAAGTCAGGCAGGGAGGGAGGAGAAGATGGGTGGGGTTGGAGAGTGGGAAGGTGGAGAGACTGTGACTTGCTGAGCTTGGAGGTCTGCAAGCAATTGCCAACATCAACACAATCTATACATTTTCATGCTCCTGGTTTAACTCAACAGTGAGGCTGGCAGCAGGTAGTGGAAAGTCCCCACTCCTGGGTCAGACAGCCAGCTCGGGACACCTGCATCTTTATGTCTGAACCCAGCCCTCTGGAGACCATAGACTGTGATTCCTTGTTTCAGAAGACAGGCCACCCTGAGGGCACTCAACAACCCCACCCCAGCCCACACCTGCTCCCTCACACTGCACAACTGCCCCCCATGCACATACACACACATGCACACGTACACCATAGACTGTGTCAGAAAGCCACAGGAAGGGCTGATGTCACGGTGAAGGAGAGATCTGGACCAGGCCCATGGCCTCGGTCAGACAGCTGGCCCTCCCATGCACAGGGGCGGGGGCAGCTGGCTGCACGGGGCTGTTGCCTCCCTGCAAAGAGCCAGGCAGGGACACACCTGAACATGCGCAGGTCAGGATCAGATGTTCGGTTCCTCCGTGAAACAGAAAGCTGCAAGGCAGCCTTTACAGGAGTCTGGCTCCCCTGTGCCAGGCACATGGAGGCGAGGAGGTGCTGGGGAGCCTGGTGGAAGGAGGCCACGAGGCCCCCCCAAGATCCTGGGCCCTATGCTTTCCCAAATGACCAATCAGTTTTGGGTGTAGCATAGCTGGGTGGAGTTAACTGCACTTTTTCTTTCTTTTTTTTTTTTTAAAGATTGTATTCATTAGTTTCAGAGAGAAGGGTGGGGAGGGAGAAAGAAAGGGAGAGAAACATCAATGTATGGTTGCCTTCCACGTGCCTCCAGCTACAGGTATGTGCCCTGGCTGGGAATCGAACCAGTGACCTTTGAGTTCGCAGACCAGCACCTATCCACTGAGCCACTAGCCAGGGCCTAAGTGCACTTCTGAGGGACCGTGTTGTACTGATGGGAAAGGTCCTGCTCAGTTGCTACTCACAGGGCAAAGCAGATACATTCTCACTGTGACCGTGGACCCTGTGTCCAACGGACCACTTGTTTATCCCCGAGCCTGTCACATTTCAGGCAGGCTGGCCGTGCTCCGTGCCTCCTCTCCCCGCACAGGCGGCTGGCCTGCAGAGGCATCATCCTGCCCCACGTGGGTGGCTGTGCCGCCTGGGCAGGCCCATTAATCATTTTTCTCCAACGCGGCCACACAGGCCTCGGGCGAAAGCACCAACAGAAGGAAAGCACTGCGGCCAGTCCAGGAGGCCGAGCTGGGTGGGGATGTCTGCGGAGGGAGTGCAGGAGGGCAGGACAGTTCACGGCAAGTTCAGACCCGTGAGGCAGGAAGTGAGGGGCACAGCAGGCAGTGCCGCCCTTGCCAGGGAGGCAAGGGGCAGGGCCTGACCTCAGGGCACCCTGCCCACATGATCTATTTCACGCCACTTTGCTCTTTGGGGTGCTATAACCCTTCAGCAGGGCCCCCAACCCTGCCCTGGGAGCCATGTGCATATATGTTTCAAATTATAAACAAGTTTAATAGGGTTGAGTGTTTTTTAACAATTCATGCTTCAACATTAGATCGTATTAACTGATTCCCAGCCAGGACCCAGTGGGAACTCTGCCTGCCTCCTCTGCCCCACCCTCTGATTTTTAGTATTTCATTTACACTTTCAACATTTGTAGCATTTACAGTCTGCTGTAACCCTAATTCCCATAGTTGTCTAAAATCAACTCTACTTTAAACATGGATTTGGTCTTTTTCTACAACAGCAAAATTATTTTTTTAATCCTCACTCAAGGATATATCTTATGCTTTTTTGTTGATTTTGAGAGAGACATGTGAGAGAGAAACATATTTTCAGATGCACTATGTTTCCCCGGGATGCTTCAGGCCCTTATCCCCCCGTTTCACTGGCCTTTTTATACCAAGAACGGTGGCCTCATGCCATTAGGACACGTCCACTTTGCTGATGGCACCCATGAAGAGGAGCAGACATGGACTGAAAAGACAGGGGTGGGTCCATCTGCAGGCCCCCAGTGTGACCTCACGGGCATCTCTGGAAGCCCCACCTTGGTCAATTATGGATGGAGGCAACAGATTTCGGGAAAATGGGAAAATAAATAATTAAGCCACATAGACCTCCTTCCTCACAGGCAGGTGTTTATATGCGATTTGACACCTGGACCCTCTGACCTCACATCTGAAAAGTTCCAGGCTGTGTTTAGGGTGTAGCCATACAGACAGGTGTGCAGACACGCAGCACAGTTTTTGAATGGGGGCTGCTAAAGTATGTGCGCTCACAGAACAAACTCGGAGAAGCAAAGAGAGAGTATTAAACCTTTTTATATACTTGTGTCCGTCATCCTGTTGCCCACCCAGTTACCAGGCATGCAGGCTTCCGCCAGCACAGATTTACTAAGGGCTCCCCAAGTCGAGCTGTTTCCAAAGCAGCCGGTTCTATTCAAAGACTTTCTATCACAGGAACAGGTATGAAAGGAATATACAGTCACACGTTTCTTCCAATATAGATAGATAGATCCTACTTTAATTGCCACCACAGGAAAAAATAAATCCTATTGCTAGAGCACCTTAAAAAAAATTATTTTTAAACACTGTGTATAGTTGGGCTTTAACAGCAACAAATGCCTGGTGTCCAAGCCAGTGTGGAAGCAACAGATGCCCCTTGGCCGGGGTCCGCTCAGGGCCTCTGCCTCCCCCAGGCATGTGTCACTCTGCTCTGGTGTAAGAGAGAAAAAGCAGGTGGGCTCCCCTACCTCTGGGCTCGGGGCCTCTGCCCCGTCCCTGGGGCCCCTGAGGAGACATAAGGAGGAGCCCCGGCACCTGACAGAAGAAAGGACATGAGCCTAGGAGTGAGGGGCAGGCATGGAATGAAAAGTTTGAAGGTTTTTTGCTATTGATTTTTGCTTTTGTTTTCAAAGCAAACACCATCTCTGAGGGGGTCGGGGCAAAGGGTGGCCCAGCCTCTTGCTCACCTTGAGGGTATTTCTGGTCATGCCCCACAGACTCCAAAGATAAGGGCAGCAAGAAGTCCTGCTGGGGCACTCGCAGACTGCAGGACAGCTGAGGAGCCTTAGGCAGATGTGAAGGCACAAACAGGTGCCTGCCCACAGGTATGCCTGACCTGAGTGCCAGGAGGTCACGGGAGGCGGGGAGCAGATGGGTTCAGTCCTCTAGGGGACAAACAGGCTGCGGCTGCCAACTGGTTTTTCCACACCTGCTTTGATGTCACTTGCGTTCAAAGTGCTGGTCAACAACCAACCCAGTGAAAGGAGACTTTTTGCAGTGTGGAGAAAAGTAAATAGATTACCTCTGTGACTCTCCCTGCAGGGGACACACACAGATTTCTTTACAGCTGTATCCCTGTGGCCGGGACCACCAGAGACTTGTGGGGAGACCCAGGCTGGTTGCCTGCTGACCCCCAAGCAGCCTTTTAAAATGATGTATGACTTGGTCCTTGGCAACACGCTTGCTGAGCTCCTAATGACGCCCGGTGGGCTAATCTAGCGTCGCCTGTTAATTAAGCGGTGTGGCAAACTCAACGATAGGAATGCCTTTAGGAGTTCAGAGCCCGTCTCAAGCTGCCCCCTCGCGTGCCCTCGTGTGTGTGCTTATTCTCAGCCGGTCTGTCAAAGACCCGCTTGAGCACCAGCCCTCGTCCCTCGCGTGGCCCTGTTTTCTCTCCAACAAGATGAAAGAAACTATCATGAACCAAGAGAAACTCGCCAAACTGCAGACACAAGTGCGCATTGTGGGGAGACACACTGCTCCTAGAAAGAAGAAGGTGGTTCACAGAACAGCTACAGCAGATGATAAGAGACTTCAGTTCTCCTTAAAGAAGTTAGGGGTAAACAGTCTCTCTGGTGGTGAAGAGGTAAACATGTTCACAAACCAAGAAACGGTGATCCACTGTAACAACCCTCAAGTTCACCATCACAGGCCGCGCTGAGACAGAGCGGCTGACAGACACGCTTCCCAGCATGTTAAACCAGCGGGTGCAGACAGCCTGACTCATTTAAGGAGACTGGCTGAAGCTCTGCCCAAACCACCTATGGATGGAAAAGCACCACTTGCCACAGGAGAGGAGGAGGAGGATGAAGTTCCAGATCTTGTGGAGAATGTTGATGAGGCTTCCAAGAACGAAGCAAACTGAACTGAGTCAACTTCTGAAGATTAACTTGAAGACGTTACTGGGAGCTGCTAGTTTATATTATGACTGCGTTTTGCAATTCTGTTTATGGAGCTGATAAAATCTAGATCTCGAATATTGTGAAGCTCCAGCCCCTTGGACACTGCAGCCCTTTTCAGTTTTTGCTTATATACAAATCATTCTTTGCAGCTCATTAAGCTGACGAAGCCTGGGAATAAAGTTTGAAACCAAGATGAATAAAGGTCTTTGCCTAGGGGGAAAAAAAAAGAGCTCAGAACCCCTCTTCCACTTCTACCTGGGCAACTCTCAAACGCTACCTTGTTCATTGAGATGCACGTAGCCCACCTTGCCCAGAAGTGCAGGCAGCTGTGTTGGGGCGTGCAAAGATGACCTACCGAGATCAGTGGTTCAAAGTATTCCTGGGGAGAACAAAATAACAGCAGCTGCCAATAAGAAGCCTCTATGTGACAAGCATCACACCAAGTGGTTTCCAGCCATGTCACACCAGCTTGGCCCACATCACACCAGCTGAAGGTTGGCATTCCTTCCCCATTTACACTGGGAAAAACCCAGGCTCTGAGAGGTTCTTCTGTGCAAGGAAGGCCCTCCAGCCAGAAATCCGAGATCCAGACTCTGTTGGCCTGGCTCCAGGCCTGTTTCCAGAAAACCCGCACTGCAGTTGCTCACAGAGACCTGAAAACAAGATGGTCTCTTCTAGAATTCTGTCCGCAGCCTTCCGCTCCGGTCCTCGCTGAGCTCCATCTTCCCCTCCTCTTCCAATCAATGACGCCCAAACGCTGACACCGGTTAAATGAGCAGCGCAGTCTAAACTCTGACCCTACTCTTGCCACGCCAGGCCTGATTGATTTTATTAAATCTATAACTCCTTGGGCTGAATAGCAAAGGAGCAAGGAAATGATCTGTTGAATAATTCTTAAGGCGGGGGTGGGGGAAGATGAACATGAAGACACCAGTGGGCATTGGAATTGAGGAACTCAGTGTCCAGCATGCTCCTGAGTGTGGGTCACAGGATATATTAGGTGACTCAGGAGGATACATTATTCAGGCTGGCTCAAGAGTATTTGTCTCCAAATGAGGCTGAGGTCTAGGTGAATTCAAAATCCCCACTTCTCAAGAGGTAAAACCTTCAACAGAAAAATTACATTTTCCACGGTCAAGACCATGCTGTCTTTTAAGCTCTACTTTTTAAAAGCTTAGCCCAGAGATGACGTTTCAGTTTAATTTCATCCCTCAGGCTTGGTGCTGTGGCCACCTAGAGACTCCCCTATTCCCGGACGTGTAAGAGAACCCCGCAGGAGCCCCAAGGAAAGGTGATGTGCTGTCAAAGAGCAACCACTCAAGGTCAGCATGGATGAAGGGAATCCAGTGGCGACTGGTCCCAACTTGGCTGTGCGGCTCTGACACGTAGCAAGGGGCCCACCCACTTTCTCTGAGCGGCCTCACCCGTGACACAGCAAATCCCTTTCCCACTCCCCCCATACAGTGATCTGTTCAAAAACAAACAAAACCAAACCCTTATAAATGCTTTGCCTCTGTAGCACAAGGGCACTGTAAAAATCTAAGACACTATTGGTGGCATGGTGCAGTTGGAAGAATCTTAGGCTGGAGGGCAGGTGCCCAGGATTCTTTCTGTGAAAAGGAGTAGGGTGACCTAAATTCTATGAAAATCTGAATTGCTACTCTCTCTCCTGCTCATCTTTCACTCGGCGCATACTGTCCCATTACCCGTCTCCAGGCAAGGGCTATTCTTACCCTAATTAGTGCTCAGAGAAGGAAACTTGACCCAATCACTGTCTAGAGCTGGAGCTTCCGTCCAGCTATGTCCTGCTCAGCAGTCTGTCCCACACAGCCTGTCCTGCAGGCACCCCCAGCTAACCATGCAGGTGAGAAGCCCTTGCCCAGAATGTCACGCGCCCAGACCCTTGGGAGGCTGACTCAGCACCTGGCAAGATCTGATGCCCTCTCAGAGCCACAGGATGGGCGCATGGACAACTTCCACCAGCTCAGGAACCCAAATTAAGAGGACTTCTCGGTCCTAATGCTCAGCCAAGGAAAGGCTATTAAAACCCATGGCCAACAAGGGTGCCTGGAATGGATTGATCCTGTCCTTCAGCTCTGGCTGTGGCACCTAACCCTGCCAGGGCAGCAGCCCCTAAACTTTGGTCCCTGGGGAGTCAAGGGGCCAAATACTGAGCCAAATACTCAGTATTTAACACCACGCTGCCAGGCTCCTGCGCGCCTTCCCCAGGGAAAGGCCTCAGACCCCAGCAGCCCCCGAACACCTCCCGCTGGAGCGACTGGGACCTACCGCGGAGCAACCCGGCTTCATGGCGGAAACTCCGCAGGGCCTGGGGCTTTTCTGATCCCAAGTGGCTCTTAGGGAACCTGCGGAAGAGCCGCTGGAGCCTCGCGGTGACGGTTGCAAAGCAGGCAGCGGCCGCCTTCTCCTCTTGGCCCTCTGTCATCCCAGCCATAGGAGGTGCACAGCTTCCCGCTAGGCCTGGTATCCAGGGTGGGGGGACAGGCGAGGGAGTCACTGGGCCCCGGAAGGGCTCCGGTCCTCAAGTGGCGGAGGTTCTGCCGAAGTGAGTGCAGCCTCCCGGCTCCTCCGAAGGCAGCACCTGGGGCCCCAGCGCAGCCCAGTGATGCCTGCTCCTTCCTAGCGGAGGGCCTTCCCCTCCACCGCCCCCAGTGGAAAACTTTCTATTCCTGGGGCTTTTAGCTTGATAAGATAAAAATGCCCCCACCGAAGAGGCTGCAGGAAAGAGGCTGCCTGAGCTTCACTCCTCTAGCGCCTGTGAGTCTGAAAATCAATGTCTCCAAAGTTTCTGCAGACGACAGAAGTGATCGGTTACCTTTCACCGTGTGCCCCGGTCCAGGAGCTTGTTAATGGATTTCTTTGGGGATGGTGATTAATAATGCTTTACCAGCTGCACAGGCTCCTAAGGGACAACCCGGGCTAATTCATATCCTCCTGTGCTAAGCATGTGGTGGAAGGCAGGGTGGGGGCAGGGAGCTCAGCTCTCAGCCTTCCGGGCCCGCAAGGAGGTGGTGGGACTTTAAGAGGGTCAGACAATTTATCTGAGACCAGACGCACACAAAGGAGAAAGACAGAGGAAAGAAGAAAAGAAGAGTCTCTGATAAAAAAGGGTAGAAACATTGTCCTCTTGCCCTCACATGATGCTCACAGGGTATCCCCTCAATTCGGAGTCCCAGAAACCACCCAGCGCTGGTAGGAAAGTTTCTGGAGGTCCTGCCACCCAGCCTAAGGTAGGTGACTGGCACTGGACTGGCAGCCAAGCCCTCCAGGAAAGCTCCTGGTCTCGGGGGCCTGCTCCCCGCTGCAGAAACGAAGCCACCTGGTGTGCTCAGCCACCTGGTGTGACCAACACGCATCAGTCCGTAGGTGAGCTCTGTTATTTCTCCTGCAGATGCCAACCTGGCTCCCCAACTCGTGCGGTAGTTTTTCCCAAGGTCAGGGGGAATGCTCACTGGCACCTTACCCATATCCTCGGGCCACTTAGAGACAAAATATTAGAAGACCAAACCTCAGCTTCACTCCGATCCTCCCAACAGGTTCCCCCGTCACGGCCCTTACAGGAAATCGGGCCAGGAGTCTCCGATTTTAGGTTGCCCCTCACTATTGAGGGCCTCAGGACTTGGTGCAATAATAGGAAGGGCCCATTTGTAAGCTCAACAATAGAAACACATGGCTACAACTCATTTCTTTAATATAGAAGCGCCTCCAAATGCCACCCTTTCCCAGGATGGGCACTGGTTCTTGCTCCCTAATACTCCCTCAGTGGGACTGGGTTACCCAGTTTACCTGGAACCTCTGCACCAAAAGAGGGTCATGAGTAAGCCTGGCTCCTGAAGTGACACTTGGGACCATCAGGCGAAGGCTGGGAGTCAAGGTTCCTCCCACTTTGACTCTGATCCGTGCACATGAGATCTCCAGGAGGGCCCAGGACACCCACGTGGCTACCACCCTCAGAGTGGACAATGCACACGTGCTTGGGGGATTTTCAAATGAGTCACACATGGTGGGAAAAAATCCCTCCCAAATGCCCCAGTTGGGCTGGAGCATAAACTGACCACACTTCTCCTTTCCCTTCATCACTGAGCTGTTCTTTGATGAGGTTCTCATTGGGGAATCCGGTAGGAAAGATCTAGCAGAGCCTAGGCACAGCGCTTTGGGAACTCTAGAATCTTCACCGCTGGGCCTTTGAAAATGGGATAGATTTTCTGCTATGCTTGTGATGACCTCTTGCTGCCCCTGACCTCGAAACTTTGACCAGATGACCTCTCTGCAGAAGAGGGAGTCCGGCCAAGGCCCAACCAAATTTGAAGAAACAGGCTTCACCATCTTAAGTGCTGGGTTTAAAATGTATTCTCACCTTGAAATACCCTGTTCAGGTAAAGGTACCTCCAGATTGGTATTAAAAACATTCATCACTAAAATGGGCGTTTACTGTTGCACACGGAACATTTTCTCTCAAAACTCTCAAGTTACACCTAGAACTCGTTGTTCCATTTGCATAGTAAGGCATCTCTGAGCTGTTTTTTGTATTTTGAATACTTTCCTTAGTTGCAGAAAGAACATAATTGTTTCAACAGAAACCACAAAACCTCTAACTTCCATTCAACTTGGATGGAAAAAAATACAGCTTCCTCCAAGTCTGCAAGGAAAGTGAGTGATGATACCAAGTAATAGCCTGATCTGGAGAAAGAGCCAGTCGGAGTTGGGGTGGGAGCGGGGACTCTCCCCAGATGTGCTCCTCCCCGCACAGCCACACCACTGCCTGGGGACAGAGCCAGGAGGCTGTCTTGCCAACCTCAATGCCCCAATCCAACTCTTCTTCACCTTAGCTGATCCCTCTGAGATTCAACCTAATTTCACTTTGCCGCTTAGGTCGTGAACTCTGACCCTGGATCATGATTAGCACAAGCCTTAAAACAGGAAGCTCTTCAACCTGCTTTTCCGTACCCACCCTCCTACACACACCCAACACCAATGGGGTGGGGACTGGCAGGGGCAGGAAAGATACGCTGGTTTCTTTTATCTTTGGATTTAGAAAAATGTCACCTTTTGTTGAAAGATTCCCTGATTTACACACGTTGAAAATCCAGAAACCAAATGCTGAAAACAGGCTGAAGCATGGCCAACTCTCAATTATTCTGACATTGAATGATTCTCTAGCATACACATGGCTGACCCACCACTTGGTTCACCCTTCTTTTTTTCTGTACCTCTCTTTATGGACATTTCAGCATTTCTTGGCAGAAGAGAGGCAGATGAATGAAGAAACTCAACCAACTTGCATGCTGAATGCTATTAACTCATAAGGCAAAATGCTATGTTGGGTTCTGGTGCTGGGATTGCCAGAATGACTTGGGTCTTCTTGGAGGGTCCTATGGTCCCCTAAATGCTGTGCTTCCTCACCTGTGAGAGGGCCAGGACCCAACCTGCCCTGCCTCCCTCGTGAGCCAGTGCACCAGAAAATGCTTCACCTATAGCCAAGTTGTCTCTAAGATCAAGTTACCTCCACTCCTGCAATTTCTTGGCCATTCTTAACTCTATATCTACAGCAGTATTCCCATTCTAACAAGCTCATAGGATACCAATTTGCAGCTTCAGCACACACAATAATAATTCTTTCCCAGATCCAGCAGAAACAAAACACAAAAGGATTAAAGGATGAAAGAAATACATAGGCAGTCCTGGTGGAGAAGGAAGGAAGGGGAAGAAAGAAAGAGAGAGAGAAGAGAGAGAGAGGAAGGAAGGAGGGAAGAAAGGAAGGAAGGAAGACATAGGCAAAGAACATCACTGTTCTTTAGGCCTGGTTTTGGTGAACCTGTAGTCTGATGTCTTGAAGGTCCCTGTAAACCAAGTTTCATGTTCTAGCAGCCCTACCCAATAGCCACTGCAAATGTCTGGGTAAGATCTTCCCCGCCTTGGGACTGTTTGTTCAAGCAACAGGGAAGGGGAGCATAGGTGGCCATGCAGGCCCTCCAATGAATAATAATCATGACCCAGCCCACTATGGTCATAGGTGAGTGATATACCCAGCCACCTGCCTGCCCGCCCAGTGACACACAGGAATGAACAGAATGGACTTTCCCACACCACCCTTCTTACAAACCCACAGCACAATGTCAGGTCACACTTGTCCCGGATGCCCTCTGGGGGGCCAGGGTGGTAGGTGTGTGGAGAGTAATCCTGAAGGAAACCAGAACCTGTTTCAGCAACCAGGGTTCACAAGACCCCCTCAGCCAAGACAGGGTGGTCTCCACAGGGAGGCTGGGTACATGGCTACGAGGCCAGGAGGGACCCTGATGTTCCCCCTCCTTCATCTCCAAACAAGGCAACAGAAGAACCAAGCAGTCCCTACTCAAGAACTTTCCACCAGGAACCTGGGCAGGCTGGAACAGGCCCTGCACAAACGTGTAGCCACTATAGCCAAAGCCCACACTATAGAGAGCGCTCAGGCCCACCAGGCTCTGCCCACATCTCCAGTATAGAGTGTGGGGTGCTTCGGAGAACACCCACATATCACCTCCCCAGACCTGAGTCAAGGCAGCCTTGACATTGGGGTGGGACTCCCCGTCACTACTCCCCAGCACTGATTTTATTCCCCTTAGACCAGGGCCCCCCGGGAAGCACGCCTGCTGCTCTGTCTGACATCATAACCTCAGACTCCCTGATCTTTCTTTCCCCAAAGCCTCAGCCGGCTCAGCCTCCCTCCCAACCCCGAGATCTGGCCCTGAGCACGTGGAGAGAAGCTTGCCAAAACTCTTGGAAAAAACCGAAAGCGATCAAATGCACACCCATCTCCCCGGGCAGGCTGGCCTTTGCAGCGCCAGCGCCGCCAGCATTCCTGAGCCGGCCAGGGGACAGAGCCCTGGGGAGGGGCGGTCAGCCCGGAGGTCAGCGGAGGAGGCCCGCGGCTGTGTGGCGAGGCGGAAGCATCCTGCCACTGGTCAGTCCTGTGGGGCTGCAGGGGTGAGGGGTGGACCACACCAGGGGGTGCAGGCTTGGAGTGGGAGGGGAGGACCTGTTTGCATGCTTTGTGCACCCACAAATACACACCTGCCAAGACGACTGTCCTTGGCACCAGAAGAATTTGCACAGGAAGGCCTCCCATGAAGCGAGAGGTGTGTCTACAGCTCTCTCATCAGCCTTAATGGTACCCTGGGCAGGGCAAGGGCGGCGGACAACTCCTTCCACGGGGAAACTGAGGAGTGAGGAGTGGGTGTGGGGAGCTAGAGAGGGCCGTGCCCAAGAACCAAAGGCGGGAATGGCTGAACAGCCTGAGATGGCCCCAGACCTTCAAGGTCAGCCTAATCTTACCCTGCCTCTAGCCAGGGGGCAGGCAACTCCTGCCCACAGGAGACCTGGGCTGAGACCTCCCCAAGCTCATGAAGCCGTTCCCAGGATGAGTGGGGCAGGGAGCGTGAAACACTTCGGGCTCTTCGGAGAAAAGGCACTATTGCCAAGCGGAGCCTTTTCCTGTGTCATCCTCTGGGCGGGCCGAGGCCTGCCCGGCTGCCTGAGCCTCTGTCCTCTGCTCCTGGAGCAAGCGCGTCACTCAACCAGCCAGGGCCCTGGGGACTGGGCTGGAGCCGTCCTTCCCCTGTCACTCAGGGCCTCGCTGCCAGGCTTGGCACAAGCTGATTCATGGGTGAACTTGGGGGGAAGAGAGAGGATCCCAGCTGAAACCCTCGGTGCTGAGGGGAGATGTCAATTCCCGTCCACCTAATAACGTGCAGGATCAGCAGGCAAACACACATGTTCATTACCAATTCTAATTAGGCTGGCAGACAAGTGGCATTAATCATTTTTGACTGTACCTGGGACTCAAGCCCCTCTCACTCCATAATCAGAAAATTTCATGCTCTGATGAATAGAGGGGGAAATTAAGCCCACATTTAATCCTTTCGGTTTCATCCTCTGAGAGGACAGGAAGCAGGGAGTAGAGAAAACAGCTTGGGGAGCATTCCAGGCCCTTTCTGGGAACCCCCCACCCCCAGCTTCCCCACACTCCACACTCCACCTTTCCCAAGAAGACCCCAATTAGAGCCAGGGGCAGGGGAAGGGCTGGAAGTGGGGGATTCCACTCTGCAACAGCTTCACATGCATCTTGGTGCTCCATTTGCCTGACCTCCAAAGCCAGGCCTGGGCCTGGATCAATGGCCATACTTCGAGCCAAAAACCTCCACGCTGCTGGGTGTACTAGACAACCACAGCGTTCAAGTGTCCAGGCTTCTGGGCCTGCTACAGGGACACTCGATGTCAATGTCCTAGAAACCTCTCCCACAAAGAACCCACGACAAGGCCTGGGCCTGTGGTTCCAGCCCGCACAGAGCGAATAGCTAAGCCCAACTAAGCAGTGACAAGACAAGGCTGCTGGACAAGGGTCCCTGTGAGATGCCAGCCTCACTCATCAAGAGAGTCCCTGGCCTCATCCCTGAAGGCTACAGCAAGTGTCTCATACTCACACGGTAATTAAGGGCTGTTACAGGAAGGGGAGGTTAGGATGAGGAGCCTCAGGGTCCCCCTTTCAACCCTGTAATTCCAATCACTTAACACATCATAGCTCCGAACAATGGCCCTTCCAGGCAGAGACTGGCTCCAGGGGCAAAGACTTGGCACTCACTGGCAGCAAGGAATGTCCAAGCAACCCTCCTGGGATGTTCAGCGGGACTTAGGTTTCCCCGTTCTCTGGACCATTCCCTGGTGCAGGACTGCTTCCGCAATCACTCCAAGGAGATGGAAGGTCAAAGGTCAACTCTCTGTGCCTTTTACAGAGGGAAGGGTCCGTGACCTGTAAGGGACATTCTCAGAGAACAAAGCCAAAGGGCAGCAATGTTGTGGTTCCCTCCTGCAGTGTGGAAACTGGACCTGCTTCCCACTGCCACCGCCCCCACCCAAAATACAAGCATTCTGGCAATTTCCTCTTCTCTTTTCTTCTCCATTCCTATCTCTACCTCTCACGAATCCCTACTGGATTTCCTTCCCTACCTAACAAATGTGATTCCTTCAATCCTGGACATTAATATCAACCCTGAATTTTCCTGTTGGCAAATCCAACATTAATCAGAGCTCAGATACAGACCTAGAAGCAGCGATACATTTAAACTAGAGGAACTTCCACTTAAAAGGCAGGCAGGCAATTTTCCAAAAGCTTCCCTCATTAAAAACCCATTTTGCCAACAAGGTTCCCACCCAGTGTCAGCTGCCTGCGCAGACAGGTGTCATCCAATGACCTAGGGCCTCTCTGCTTGTTTCCAAGGGCAGGGAGATTTCACAGTAGTAACAAGTTGCCACCTTCATCAGCCACTACTAACTAAAACTGTGTTCTGTGCCGGGCACTAGGCTGGGGGCAAGTGATACCAAGAGAAGGTGCCAATCAATCAATGTCTTGGTGACGACTAAGCCACCAGCATTCTGTGAGGATGCTCCTCAGCCAGCAGGCAGGAGTAATGTTTCAGGGGGACATTCATACAGGTACTTCCTGGGATGCTCATGGCACTCCCCTCTCCCTTTAGCTCAGCAACAAGGCAGAGCCTGAAAATGACACACTGCTTGGCAAGGTGATCCTAAGAGGTGCCCCGAGCCCAGATAAATTCTTACCGCTGCTGAATGGGAGGGATCACACCATTCCCATGGCATCAAATGTTCATGTTGCATTTTTCTGCCATTGTTCTAAGCGCTTTACATATATTGATTCATTTAATTCTCACACTAACACAATGAAGTAGGTAATGTTATTATCCCTATTGTTTTAAGTCAGGAAGTGAAGCACAGGGTCACACCAAGACGCAGTGGCAAAGTCAAGATTCACACCCATGTCTTCGGTTCCAGGCTGTGCTATTAATTACTGCCCAGTGCTGCCCTTCGCAAGTCGTGTTTCTGACCCTCACTTGTCAAAATAAAGATAAAACAAATCAGAGATGCGTGGTGAGTCCAGCCTGTGGTGTCTCCACCAGCCAGCCCTCATACGCACATCAGGCCATTTCTCAACTGTTCCCAGCCAGCCACAGGCCCACAGCTAGATCAGTAATAATAATGGCAAACTGAGACGCTTCTCCACAGCCCTTTGATTCCAGGTCTGCTTTCTCTCTCTCAGGTATCCAGACATCCCAGGTTGGTGAACCTATGTGGAGGCCACCAAGTCACACGAAGTCAGAGGCAATGTCCATGCACCCGGGTCTTCCTGCTGCTAGCAACTACGTATGAACTAACCAAATTAAACAAATCTAATGTAAAGTGAGCATAAATTCACTTAGTCATGGAGTACCCTGCATATGCACACACAAACACACCGTTATCACCACTACCACCCCCCCCCCCAAAATCATAAAGCTATGTGCAAAATGTTCAACAACCCAAAGAGTCCCCAAACATCTTCATACGCAAGAGGATTCCAATGAAGCAGATTTCTCCGGGATGTTTGCACAACAAAACTCATCACAGTGAGGATACTGCCCCTGTGTTGAGAGGGTTGGTGGACATGGTCAAGCACCCCAGGACCCTTAGGAGGACCAAAGCTGCCACCACATCCTAAGGCAAGCTGTGTTCAATTCCACAGTAAGGTCAGGGCATTCACCCAGTGATAGCAGCCCTCTGTCCCTTACCCACACCTCTATAATGTTTGCTCTTCCCTTTTCAGTCAGCCTCTGAAATGTGAGTTCTGGGGGTGGAGAGAGCAGAAAACTCCTTTTCCCTTCCAACCTTCCCCTTCCACTGGACCCCGGCTTAGAGTCAGCTCCCTTTCCCTTCCCCGCAGCCAGCTGCCATGGGAGGTACACAGCACAGCCTCGGCGGTGGATGGCTGCAGAGAGACCAGGAGGGGTTTCCCTGAGGTGGCAGAGGCGGATGCTGCCCAATGCATCAGTCGCAGGGGAGATCACGGGGGAAGGGCCTGTGCTGAAAGACGCAAACCACAACCTATTTCCAGATGCCTGATAGTTATGCCATCGTGTGCTTTGCGCCTCAGATATTTTAAATATCTACGTAAACACACAGATATCTTCTGTCAAGTGTGGGCAACAGCAAAAATGGGGGCGGCAGTAGAGAGAGAACACTCATTAAAGAAATATACACAGCTCACCGTAAGAATAGAAAAAGAATAAATCCCCAAAGCCTGCAAACTGGTGGGAAAATCTACACCCCGGGTGCCCAGTGTTGTACAGTCAGGTCTGAGAAGAGCCTGGTTCGGGGGTGGGGGGGGGTGGATGCTGGAGGGGCCTGAGAGATCTGGGGAGGAGGGGACCAGAGTTGGGTCATTTTAGAGCATGGTGACTGGTGCAGTCACGCCGGAGGAAGAGAAGGAGGCAGAGTGCGGCCAAACATCAGCGCAGAGTCCAAAGGTTTGAGGGGCCAGAGACAGAAGGCAGGACGGGACACAAGTCCAGGGTGACCTCAGGCTTTCTTAAGCCTCACAGCTGTTTCTACTCAAAACCCAACCATGTCTCCTTGTCCCAACAGGTCACCCAGGAGGAGGGACGGACCATAGGGCCTATGGACAAACCATTTGCTATTAACCCTAAAAAGCACAAGTCTCACAGCCCACGCTCAAGAGCCTACAACAAAGCCAAGGGGGTGCACTGAGGACAACAGGATGACCTTGCCACTGTGGCTACCACCCCAACCTGCGCGCGTGTTGTGTCTGAGGAGGGGGTGAGGCTTGTGCCCGTCAGACCGAGGCGTTTGTTAAATACCCCAGAACCTTATCTGCGCGGGCGGCAGGCAGTCACTGAAGGATACGGAGCAGGGGACTAAAGAGCGGGGTCTCCAAGGGCTTTCTCTCAAAGCCGGGGTCTCCCCTGGAGCCAGGGATGGCAATGGCCCCTCTCGGCCCCAGCCCCTCGCGGTCCCTGGTCCACCGACTGCGGTCTTCCCGCGCGCCCCTCCCCTGCCGGGCCTCTCACTCACTCGTGCAGCGCAGCGCTTGCCGCAGAACCTCCCGTCCGCACAGGTCGCACCAGCCCCGGCCGCTCCGTAGCGCCAGCTCGGTGAAGCGGTGCCCTTCGCCCCGCTCCGCAGGGACGCGAGGATCCTGTGGTTGCTCGAAGATGCTCCGCACGTCTCGGGGCCGGGGCGCTCCATGCCGCCGCCGCAGTCTCTGCTGCAGACCAGGCCGGAGAGGGCGAGCGGGGCGAGAGGCCCGGGGTGGAGGCTCCAGGTCCCCGCGGGTAGCCCTTCGGGCGCCGCGCCCCTCGTGCGCCCCGGGCGCAGCGGAGATGGGCACCGGGGCGCAGCGGCGGGAGGACCGGCTGGGTGGTGGCGGCGGTGGCAGCGGCTCCGGGCCGCTCAGGCGCTGCAGATAGCGCTGCGGTTCTGGATCCAAAAGCAGACGGTACGGGCGCTGCCCGATGGCGGGGGACGCCATGACCGCAGCCAGCGCGGCTGCCGCAGCGGCGCTTCTCCCGAGTTTGCCTCGAGAGGAGGGCGGCCCCAGCCCAGCAGCCTTTAAAGGGACCGCAGGCTGCGGGGCGGGGCGGGGGCGGGGAGACTCGGGAGAGGCAGGAAGGACAACCCGGGGGGAACCACCATCCGATGGGGCCACTGAGTGGGCGATGGATTGGGGTTCCCCAAACAAGTGTGGATTTTGGGGCATGTCCTGGAAACGCACTGGACACCTGGGGACTGGGTATGGGAACGGCTCTATTCGGTACAACTCCGAAGAGGCATTTCTATAGGGGCCGTTTGCCTTTGGCCCCACTTCTGTTCCTCTCGCATCAGTTTCCCCACCGGATCGCCCCCCACTCGCACCCCAACATGCCCAGGCGAGCGGGCGGGCGGAAGGGACCACTTAAGATTTAGCAAGAGGTGGGGGTCTAAGGAAAGGTCCTCCGCGAGGTCTCCGCCCGCCACCCTCCCGGTTTTCAGCATACCCGCGGGGTTTGCCCTTTGGTTTTCCTCCCTCCCCTCGTCGCGGCCTCGCCCCGACCTCGGGAGCCGAGCTGAGCCCGGCGCGCGTCCTGAACGCTGGGCTTCTGCTCGCGCTCCTGCAGCCGCAGCCGCAGCGCAAGTCCCGGGACGCGAGGCGACGCTTTGGGTGCTGGCCTCCAGAAGCCGCCCCCGCAGCGGGCGACACTGTCCGCGTGAGGCTTTCGGTCTCCTCGGATTTCCCCTCTGTCAGCAGCCCTGCCCGGCAGGAGAGTCCTTTCCGGGAAGCCCGAGATGAGGGTGGTCGTGGGCCTTGGGCTGTGAGAACGCTCCCGCGGCCCTTGGATTGGGAGAGCTTCTAAATCGAATCCTTCCCCTCCCCGCAGCTGTTGTAGTAATTACTGTAGAAACACCAGTCCCCCCTCAGGGCCCTACTTTGCATCTGTTAAGGACAGCTCACCTGAGCGACCCAGAGACGATTGTGTTTGCTACCAAGCCGTGACCAACACACCAGCCCCCAGCCCCTTCTGATGTCCTGCTGTCACGCGCTCTTGATAGTCTTAATAATTTTTGAACAAAGGGCCGGTCGGCATTTTCTTTCTGCGCCGGGTCCCACAAACTTCGTATTTGGGTCTTGATCATCTCTTGTGAGCGAGGAAACGGATTCCTCTCTCTTTGAACGTGTGTCTTGACGCAGACCAGCTGTGTGATCCTGGCCCTCTTTAGCTTCTAGTTATTCCTAACAAAATTGGTCTGGGAAGGAGGAGACAGATACACGTGCCGGAAGCCCTCGCCAGGCCACCACTCTGACTAGTGATCACTGCTTGTTCTCTTAAAACTCGGGTTTAGTTTGGCTGTTTGGTCAGGCTCACCAGCCCCCAACCTTGGAAATAGCCTAAAATCTTTTAGACCACAGATTCCCCCGCCTCTTCCCAGGCTAGAGACGGGTCTCCCCCTAGTGCCAGCTGGGGGAATCTTCACATCTTCACTTTACTTTCCCTTTTCCCCTCGAAGTAATTTTTCAGTAATTCCTAACATTTCTCCCAGTCTAGTGGCCAGGGAATTCCCAGCCTCCTTTGGTTCGTGGCTTCTCCCTCACGGGGGAGGTGAGCATGGAGTCCTCTGTCTGCAGCAGAGGCCATGCCGTGGGTCCCTGGGCTGGAGCTTCTTACCTTAGGAGGTGGTATCTGGATAAGACCCACAGCAGCCAAAGCCACAGCGCTGCCAGAAGAAGGAATTGAGATTCGGGACTGTGAGCCGCCAGCCACCCCCTTCTACCTTCTTCCCCCTTCCCTTTCCCCTGCCTGAAGCTTGCTTTCTCTACAGCATTGGTTTTCAAACTTGGGCGTGCATGGCAATCACCTGGAGGGCTTGTTAAATCACAGATCACTCCTCTGACACAGTTGCTGAGTCAGTATGCCTGGGGCCCAGGTGTGAGATCCTGCATTTTAAAATAAGTTCCCAGGATGTGTTGGTACTGCTGGTCCAAGGACCCACTGCTCAAAGAACCGGCTTCCCCATCCCCATCCCCGCCAGGAGAGGTGGAGTTCCGTGGCACACAACTGAGAAAAACCCAATGGGAAGGCTATTCTAGAATGCCTTTGGCTGACTGGTTAAAAAAGGAAGGCGCAATTTGCCTTTGTGCTCTCTTATTCCCACCTCTCCAACTTTTCCTGCAAGCAGGCTCTTGGGGGCTGTGCAGAAACCTGTATTGCCTATGACTATTGGTCTGTATCTACCCTTTGTTGTCCATCCATCTCCACAGGCTTGAGACTCTCTCTGGAGCTCCCTCCCTCTGGGAGGGCAGTGCTGGGTGAGGTTCAAGGTGTGGACGCAGTGTGAGCTCTGGGTGCCGGCTTGGTGCAGCAAAGAAGGGCCCTGGCAGGTTTGAAGGCCAGTTTTCAAATACCACTTGTGAAAAAATTGCCAACAATCCCCACCCCCACCCACTAAGCCTGAGGTGGGGTAGTCCAGGCCAGTTCTCTGGATAGAGAGGCTCATAGGCTGAGTGTCACCTCTGGCCCTAAGAGAATGGGAGGGGGCTCTCTGGAAGAATCGGTGTAAACCCTTCCAGGTGGCCTGAGCTATAGGTACAGAAAAAGGCTCTGGTTTCTGTTTTCCCCAGGCCACTCTGCGCCAAGAGCAGGTGGTGGCAGGTCTCAGCACTGAGCGGTGGAGGGCCATGCAGGGCCAGGGCCATGCCTTTGGCTTCTGGGATGGGAACAGAGCTGAAAATGGAGACCATAGGATTCCAGGTAACTGATCCAAGTTTATCAAGTGGATCTTAAGGTTCATCTTCCTGAGCTAAGCAATCATGGTCTGGAGAGGTGGTTGCCTCCCCACAGCTCAACACGAGACTCCCTGCCTGGGACTTGTTCCTCTTTCCAACCCAGTCCTGTCTTCCTTGAACAAGTGTAGCCTCCCCCCACAACACACACACACACACACACACATGTGCATATGCAGTACTTATTCCTCCCTCCCCAGGGAAGTACTAAATAAACTATTCCTACTGTAGGGTCTGCGGATGTCCGATGCTCGAATGTGAGCATTGTTGGGATCCCTCTTGGTCATGTAGGACCAGAGCATCACAGAGGCACCTCTGCTGGGAGGTTTTCCCTTGCATTAGTAGATCATCTTGGCCCAGAGCCATTGACTTTTTTCTGTTTGTGACTTCCTCCCGGAAGAGTGGGTATGCTGTTTTTATTTTTGACTAAGGGGGAAGATTGTGACAGGGAGTTTGTGTATGTGGTCAATGTGTGAGGTCACTTCCGAGGTGGTCCTAGAGAGTGACAGTTCCCCCCATTGGTTGACATGTTTCAAGGCTGTCCCCCAACCCCCCTCCTGAGCTTTCTAGTAGGAAGGAAAAGGGAAGGACGGATGGGGCCTGACTTTCCAAAGGGGAAGTTTTTGGTTTTGTTTGGCTCTGAGAATTTCAAGTCTCCTGAAATCCCCAAAGCCTTTAGGGACCTTTCAGTGATTCTGATAGCACTGCTCCCTGCACAGACGGATCACTGGGCTTGTCAGGACAAGTCAGGTTACGCTGCCATAATGAACAACCCCCAAATCTCTGTACCTTTAAACCAGAGATTTCTTTCTCACTCGCATTACATGCCCTCTGCTGTTTGGAAGGGGACTGTTCATGTAAGCCACTCAGGGACCCAGGCTGATGGCACAGCCACCACATCTAATGTTGTTAGTCACCATGCCAGAGGGAAGCTGCGAGAGTCCGGAGGGCCCTCCATCTGCCTTTAGAAGCTCCAGTCATTTCCACTCAACCCATTCATTGGCCAGACCTAGTTATACAGCTCACCTACGCAAGAGGGACAAGAACTACAACTCTATTGTGTGCTCCGAATGGGGGAAGAGCTTGACATGTGTGACCAACAGCAATCATCAAGGGCACAGAGCAGTGGTTCATTTTATAAGTAATTATTTAATATCCACCACATATTAGGTGCTGTCCTAGGCACCGAAGGTATAACAGGGAAATAGACATGTTGTTGAAACTTAATTTAAGCGGTAGGGATGGAAAATGAACATACAAATATAAATGTAGTATACTATGATGAATGAAGCGCATTAAGGGGATAGAAAGTGATGGGCCAACATTAGGTTGGGTGGCCTCTGAGGACCAGGCATTTATTTACACACAAATCTGAATGGAGCCAGCCCTTTGTCTTTCTAAGCAAGGGTGCAGGAGGAGGGACCAGAAGGCCCAATGGTCCCTCAACTTTCCCAAACCTTATAAATAAGTTTGTTCTAAATGTGTGTCCCCAAGTTCCAGAGGCTGACTTGGCAAGTCTGGATATTGGCCTGGATTTTATAAGAGTTTGATCAATGCGACTCACAGACCACACTTTGAAAATGGGACTAAAGCAGTGTGCTGTGTGTCTGTGGGATTATGTGACCCTCCATAGGCATTGGAGGGAAAATGCTCTGACCCTTGTTAACCACAGGATCCCAGCTCTCCATGCGACCTCCTTCCCTTCTTGGAAGCTTGTGACGACACAGAGCTCAGCCTCCCAAGGAAGCAAGTGTTGCTTGCAATGTGTCATGAGGGTCAGCAATGCCTTCCATTGCTAGGCTGTGAGCAGGCAGCGAGACAGAATGTTGTCAGGGAATTAAGATGTGTGTGACAGTCCCTTGTAAAATGCTACATGGAATGCATACCTACTGTGTGGCGGGCTCTCTCTGCCTGAATGACTTCATCTTCCTGGCCACTCTGTGAAATGGCTGGCATTCCAAGCTCACAGGTGAAAGCATTGAGCTAGAGAAGCCATGTGACTGGCCCCAAAAGGTGTCGCAGTCTGGTCTCCAATCCATGAGTTTTGACTTCGCACTGCCACCTGGTGTGGTAAAAGGGGCAGTGTTTAAACATCTGTGATCTTACTTGGCAGGTGCAGTTCGAAGGCCAGCAAAATCGTTCCCCATTTTCCTTTCCCTACCAAAGCCACATTCAGCTCTCCAGGCCCGGTCCCAATGCCAGGTCCTCCACAGAGACATCCCAGAGGCACCCAGACCTCACCCATCCTTCCCTCTGGGCTCCATTGTCCCCTGTGTCTCTAACATACTTGTCCTCACAACATGAATCACAATTAAAAGCCGACATTTTTTGCCTCCCTCACTTGGCTCTTGCTGCTCTTTCTGATCATGTGGCTTGGGGCAAATAGGAGGTACTCATTAAATGTTTACTGAAATGAGTGCAGCTGACTGAGTCCCACCTGTACCTAATCCAGGGTTTATCTCTGAACATCCCGTCAGGCCATGGCCTCTGCCCCTAGGGAGGGGGATTATCTAGGTCCTTGAAAGTGCTTGGGGACAGGAAGGGCAAACGGGAGTGGGAATGGGAGCAGGGATTTCAGGGCTCCTGGGAGGTCTGGAAAGGTGTCCTTTTGTAGGGGGGGGTTGGGTGGGGCTTGTTCTCCAGTGGTTGAGTGACGCCTTCTCCAGCTGTGTCTCAGTCCATGGAAATTTCCCACCCCAGGCCACTCTGCCAGGCTTGCGATAAGACCATTTGTGTGTGTGCTTCATTGGTCTGTGTTGGAAGAACTCCGCTCTCCCAGGCAGATTTGTCAGCAGCTTTTTCTCCTCATCCAGAAGGGAGGCTCCAAGCCACAGCTGCTTGCATTCCAGCCCTGAGCCAGCCCTGGGCCTGTCGCTGTGGCAGAAGCCATGGACTGGGCTTGTGACAGAGCTGAGTGGCCCAGATGACCTCCCAGCCTATCCCTACTCTCACCCCTGCCCACCACACGCACCCCTGCCTCTCTCCTGGGTCTCTGTCTTGTTCCCCTGATTTCTGCTTCTCCTTCCTCATTCTCCTTCTCCCTTGCCCACTCCATGTCTCTGTTTCTCCCTTTCTCCCTATTCTTTTCTCCTTCCCTACCACCCTTTCTCCTTTCCTCACTCTCATCTATTATCTCACCCCTTCCCCACCCCACCCCATCTTCTGGCAGAGGGTACAGGGAAAGGATCCAAGTGGCTGCTGTAATTCTGAACTTCCAAGGACAATAAAATTGAAGCTACTTCAGGTCATCCTGGCCTATTCCTTACCACCTCCCACTGGCGTTGCCTGACTTGGGATCTTTTCTGAGCTGGAGGGAAAAGAAGCCAGGAATTCTACCGCTCGTTACAAATTCATGGAAGCAGCCTGGAAGTGAACCCGAAGGATCAGTGGCAGCAAGTCCTTCGAGGCCTCCCCTGCCAAAGTGAGTGGGGTAGCCCAGGGAGAGCAAATGGTGGGTCCAGCAGGAGAGTAGCCAGGCCTGTGTGGAGATCTGTGCTGTCCCCGGGGATGGCTTCCCTTCGTCAGCTGTCAGGGTGGAACTGATGTCTAGCCCAAAGGTCCACCCCTGCCTATGGCCTATGCTGGACTATTGCCAACTCTGCGTCAGGTCTCTCAAATGTCAGCTTGTGTAAGAGTCTCAGCAGGACGACGGAAGCTAGGCAGCAAAGCAGGCTCCTGGGTCACACCCTTGTCAGTTGGAATCAGGAGGTGGGTGAGGTCCCAGAATGCAGGGGTTTTGCTATTGCCATACTTTCCACCCCACCCCACCCCCTCCAGTGAGAGTTGTTGTTTTTTTTTTTTTTTTTTTGAAGAATTTATTTAGGACTTCTGGTCAAGATGGAGGTGTAAACATGCTTTGCCTCCTCACACAACCATAGAAGAATTACAACTAAATCTCAAAACAAGTAACATCTATAACTGTCAGAAAACCAAACTGTATGGAAGTCTAACAACCAAGGATTTAAAGAAGCCACATTCATCCAGACGGGGCAGAGTCGTAGAGATGGGCAAGGAGATGAGGAGAGACAGTGTGGTGCAGAGAGGTGGTAGCAGTGGCAGTAGGCATGGTCCCACACTCTGGTGTGGTGGATGAAAATCAGTAGGGATACCTTGAGAGCAAGCAATCCCAGCCCCAGGCCAGACCACACAGCCTGGGGATCTAGCACTGGAAAGATAAATCCCCATAATTTCTGGCTGAAACCAGTAGGGTTCAAGCAGTGGGAGAAACTGCTAGATTTTCAGGAAACTACTGAAATGGCCTACGTGGTCTTAGAACATATGCAAACCCACCCACTCTGGGATTCAGCACCAGGAAGGGTGACATTAGCATATGGGAAGTGGGTGAAGTGACTGGAAATGGGGCAAGTGCTAGGCAAACCCCCAGAAGCCAGGCATTGGCACAGTCCCTTCTTTAAGTCCTGCCCACACACAGAGCCACAAAGCAGTGAAGCAGGTTGCCTCACCTTGGCTCCTCCCTATACAATCTACAGGTGCCTTTTCTACAACAGGCCATGCTACTAAGACAGGGAGTCAAAGCAGCTCCAGCTAATACACAAAAACAAACACAGGGAGACTGCCCATTTGAGTAGACAAAGAAATATGGCCAAATCAAAGAATAGAGCAAACCCCCAGAAAAAGAACTAAACAAAATGGAGGTTACCAATCTCTCAGATGCAGAGTTCAAAACACCAGTGATCAAGATGCTTACAGAAGTATAGCAATAACATAAAGGAAGAAGTGAAGGTTACACTAAGTGAAATAAAAATATACAGGGAACCAACAATGACAGGAAGGAAGCTGGGATTCAAATAAATGATTTGGAACAAAAGGAATAAATAAGCAAACAACCAGAACAGAAAGAAGAAACAAGAATTCACAAAATGAGGAGAGGATTAGGAACCTCTAGGACAACTTTAAATGTACCAATATCTGAATCATGGGGATGCCAGAAGGAGAAGAAAAAGAGCAAGAACTTGAAAACTTACTTGAAAAATATAATGAAAACTTCTCTAATTTGGCAAAGGAAATAGACATAAAAGTCCAGGAAGCACAGAGAGTCCCAAACAAGTGGATCCAAAGAGGACCATACCAAGACACATTATAATTAAAATGTCAAAAGTTAAAGATAAAGAAAGAATCTTAAAAGCAGCCAAAGAAGAGTTACTGACAAGGAAGTTCCCATAAGACTATCAATTGATTTCTCTAAAGAAAGTTTGCAGGCAAGAAGGGACTGGCAAGAAGTATTCAAATGATGAAAAGCAAGGACCTATAACCTAGATTACTCTATCCAGCAAAGCAATCATTTAGAATGGAAGGGCAGATAAAGTGCTTCCCAGACTAGGTAAAGCTAAAGGAGTTCATCATCACCAAGCCCTTATATGAAATGTTAAAGGGACTTACTTACTTAAGAAGAAGAAGAAGATACAAAACTATGAACATTTAAAAATTTAAAAAGGCCACAAATTCACAGCTATCAACAATTGAATCTAAAAATCCAAAACCAAACAAACAAACCCCCCAAAAAACAAACTAAGCAAACAATCAGAACAGGAACAAAATCATGGTATAGAGATCATTTGGAGGGTTATCAGCTGGGTGGCAGGGAAAGAATGAGGGAAAAGGTGCAAGGATTAAGAAGCATAATTAGTAGGAACAAAATAGATTGAGGAATGTTAAGAGCAACGTAGAAAGTGAAGAAGCCAAAGAACCTATGGACAGGAACTAAGGAGGGAAGTGGGTACCGTGTAGAGGGCAGCAAAAGGGGAAATTCTGGGACAACTGTAGTAGCATAATCAATAAAATATATTTTAAAATATTGTATTCATTTACTTTTAGAGTAAGGGGAAGGGAGGAAGAAAGGGAGGGAGAGAAACATTAATGTGGGAGAGAAACATGCATCAGTTTCCTCTTGTTCCCGCCCTGATGAAGGATTGAACCAGCAACCCAGGCGTGTGCCAACTGGGAATGGAACCAGTGACCTTTTAGTTAGCAGGACAACGCCCAACCTATTGAGCCACACCAGTCAGGGCCCAGATTGTGTTTTTATTCCAGACACCGTCCTACAAGGGGAAACCACGTGGATTCTGAGAGAGGAGCAGAGGCTACAGCCCAGCAGCACCAGGCCTTCCAGACTGGGCAGCACTCCTGGCCTGGGAGCCAGAATGTTCCCCCAATATCCTTCTAGGCAGACCCCTCTTACCTTGAGCCACACTGTTTCAAGAGGGTGCTGGTCTAAGCACCGCGTGGGCTCTCCCGGGATATGGGGGACTGAGCTGAGCTGCTGACGGAACTTCTCTGAGACGAGCTTCTGTTCCTCAACCCACCCTGCACCCCCTGCAGGGCCAAGGGAGGTGGGGTGTCGGGGGTGCCGAGAGCTCACATTGTGTTTCAGGCACTTGGTGGAAATGGCGCACCTCTTGGTACCCACAACTTCGAAAGACATCATCTCCATCTTTCAACTGAGGAAACTGAGGCACGGTGTCTCAAGCTACCCCCCACATAGGCACCAAGGAGTCATATTTTTAAAATGCCAGTTGGGCTTGACCTAGGACCTGTGTCTATGGAGCGCTGAGGGGAAGCCCGAGCTCCTTAGTGTGGCCTGTGACGACCTTTTGGGTCTGGCTCGTGCCTTTCCTCAACCCCGACTTCCCGCTTCCACTTCCTGTGCCCAGTGACACCACTTTTAGCTCCTTTCACCCTGCGACCAGGGCTGCTCACACCGTGGGGGATGCCTGCAACCCTGCCCTGGGGTCACTGCTCTCCAGGTTCTCCACCGGCTCCTCCTGGCTGAACTAAGCACACGGCCCCTCAGTGATGGATGGTGACAGTGACATGGTACCGCACTTGAGCTGTGCATTGCTGTTGTCACAGCAGCTCTCTCCTTAGGATACCGAGACACATCCCACCACTGAGGTGAGCTTGGCTGGGGCAGGCAAGGGCCTTCGTCACCCGCCAACTTCACGGGCTCCGTTTGCATCTGAGGAACTGAACAGCCCTTCATGTTATTTCCAGTGTTACATTAGGAATCAGAGAGGGGGGTTTAAGAGGCCCCCAGGCACTGGAGGGTCTCACAGGGTTCTGTTCCTGGTCCACTCCCTGTGGAGGTGCAATCGCTGCAGAACTGCCTACGGGCGGAGGCACCCAGGCCCTGGCTCTGGCCAGCGCAGCGATGGGAAGCCTGCTGGGCTCTGCACATGAGACACTGCAGCCAGGTCATAATTACCATCCTCCAACAACCTCGCTTGGCTTTCAAGGATCCCTGGCTCTTTGGCTGAGCCCCAGCAAGCATGTGAGGCCCGGAGCAGCTGCCAGGGAAACCCCATGGTGGGACTTCCCTGCAGGGCCACGGGGGATCCTGGAGTTGGCCTGACTGCAGGCCGGCAGGGCCGAGCAGACACCCCAGGGCCCAGAGCCCCAGGATCTGAACTTACTGGGCTTAAGGGACCCAACGGCACACACAAAGCCACCCAGGCCTGTCACAAAGCCCCAGCCACTGCCCCTGGGGCTTTCAAGGGGGCTCCCACAGAGAAGCAGCTTGGGGGATGCCAGGAGCCAGGACCCCGCAGCCTCTCTCATGCCTGCAGGGAGGCGAGTGGCCTCTGAGGACTGGAAACTCCGGATGGGCCGGAGGGATTTCTGGGGTTACCCAGGGTCAAGCCTAATGTCTTTATGCTTCAAAGCACAGGACGGGGTCTCCTCATTTGTTTCCCTCCCCTATCAGGGTTACCTGACTGCACACCCCTCCCCCTTGACCCCCAGGCCCGGTGGGTGGTCCAGCTCTGGGAAGGGACCCAGAAGCTTCTACAGGGGAAACACTTCATCTGCCTAAGTCTGCCTGGCCCAGGCACCCTTCTGGCTTCCAGACAAGAGGAGGGGGTGCTCTGAACCGCCCCTAGTGATGCTCGGGCTCAGTATTTCGGGCACAGACTAGGCTCTGAAGAGTGGTGGGTGTGGGGGGAAAGGAGTAGGCACTTAGAGGGTACATTTGAGGTAAAGGAAGAGACCGTATTTTTCTTCCTTTCCAAGCTCCAGGCCCCGTACACAGCCTGCCCAGCGACAGCAGTCGGGAGAAGAGCGGAGGGAGGGGCCCCCGCAGCGGGAGGCCACCGCGCTTGGGCTTTTCCCTGAAATCAGGGCCCATTGAGCGGAAACGCAGGAATCAGGAAGTGGCCAGTCCTGCCTCCATGTCCAGATCCTTGTCCTCACAGAGCCCCACTCTGTGCGTCTGGGATGCCAGGGTAAGTCAGGCGCAGCCCAGTGACAGCCACTCAGTGGTAGAAAAGAAGGCACGTTTATTCCACTTGACAAAGGTGCAGGCCTTTTGTCCCCTAGGGCTCTGGGCTCACTGGCCTGTGCTAATTGCAGGGCCCCTGCTGGCAGGTATCCCAGAACTGGGGTGCCTCCGCGGGGAGGGAGGAGGGGAAGCGTCCCAGGGGCCGTGCCTCCAGCCTACACCACCCAGCATCTCAACCTCAGGCTCAGCCAGACCAAGGTCAGGAGGAAAATCAGACTCTGTGACACCTGTGAGGCTCAGAAATCACAGGAGAGGGGAGACACCTGTGTGTTCCAGAGGAAGGAAGACTGAGATCAGGCTGTTTGAACTCCCTGGGGAACCCCACTCCAGGGAGGCCACCTCTTCTTTTTCCTGAGGGGCGCAGGCCTATAAACCAGGGGTGGGTGGGAGGCTGTCAGAGCCCCTTCTCCCCGGGCCTGGCAAGGTTCATCTCTACAAGCCAGGGCGATGGAGGAGCTGTCCCTGCGCCTGCCTGCAATACAGAGGCCAGCCCGGGCGGTGGGTTCCGGCAGAGGTGGTCTGGTGCCCCGGGTCCTGGGTGTGGCTTCCCGCAGAAAGGAAGTGGAAGGTAATGCTGGTGACATCTCCCAGCTGTCGGCCAGGAGGGAGGTAGGCTGATGAGGTGGGACCAGGTAGCGTCCTGTGCTGGGTCCCACAGTGCGGGTGGGAGTGCAGTGTTTGAACGGTTCTAATGCTTCGGGCTGCCTCGTGCACCCCACAGAGCTCAGACATCAGGAGCCGACTGGACCCTAAGTAAGCTGTGAAGAAAGGTGCAGCTTACCTTTCCCCCTCCAGGCAGGGCAGCTGCAAACCACACCCCGGGGCCAAACGCAGCTCTCAGGAGCTCCAAGGCATCCAGGGTGCTCAGCTCTCCTCTGAGAGCTCAGCCTCCTGTCCCCTGAGACAGGCTCTCATCCCTGGCTACACATCAGAGTCGCCAGGGAAACTTATAAAATTACCCACCCTGGGCCACGCCCAGTCGCTGGGGCAAGACCCAGGCATTTGCACTTTGCCAAGCGCTCCTGGTAAATCCAACGTAGCCGGGGTAAGGAGGAGGAAAAGAATTCACATCGCTTCTTAAGGCTCTCCGGCTACGGCTCTGAATAAAGAAGTGAAAATTCACTCAAATAAAGCTTTGAGCTATCTGTAAACAGGCTACATAGCACAGCGAGGGAAATTTATGTCGGCACTAAAATTAGAACTTCCTGCCCAGCGGGGCGGTCTTGGAAAGGCTTTCCAAGAAGCTGCTGCGTCTCCTCTTTCTCCTCTTTGAGGGCATACAGGAGAATGGCATCTCCCCCACCCCCGCTGGAGTAGGGTGTGGAGGAGATGCCTCTCAACCCAAGGAGCCTGGGAACGTTGGGGGACAACCGCCAGCCCCTCCTGCCTTCCTTGCCCATGGCCCCATGGTAGCATCCCAGACTGGCGTGGTCTTAAGGGTGACATCTACCACTTAGCAAGCAATCCCTCTGCTCCCCCCTTCTCCCTCCCCAGCACATTGATCTCATCCTCTAACCCCTGCAGTCACAAGGTCACACCGTGGAGCTCAGATCCCTTCAGACCTCCAGGGTGATGCAGTTGATAAGGGCAGAGTCACAAGTCGAACCCTGCCGAAATCCCTGTGGTGTTTTCCCACCAGGCCACTGGCTCCCCAAAGGAGAGTTGACAGACATGAGGGTGATGGGGACCGTGTCCGGGCCCTCGTCGGCACAAGTCAGCAAACGCACCTACCTTCAGGGTGAGAGGACCGTCCCTGATCTGAGGTAATGTCCTTCCCCCCATTGCGTGTTCAAAGCGCTCTATGGCGCAGGACTGCTGGATGGCAGGCCTTTGTCCCTTTCAAGTGTGTTCACTGGCGCACAGAATGCAGAAGTATGAACCTGCTACTCTCCCCAGCGCCTCTCCAGCACCCGCCCGCCCCCTGGGGAGGGGATCTGCCCAGGGGACAGATGGAGCGGCTAACATGGGCCTGCAGCCGGGGACCCTGTGGGAGCAGGAGCCCCACAAGCCAGAGAACCATGCTTCGCCCATCACCCCAGGCTCTGCCTCCACTTCCTGGAGGACAGCGCGCAGATGACAGCGCCGCTCATTGTCACACTCAAGGCTGTGACGATGGAAGGACTGGCTTGGGGAGGGACCGCAGTCCCAGCCATGAACCCGCATGCCTGAGCCCCAATCCGCCTGCCCTGGGAGTGGTCTCAGCACTGAGGGCCTGCGGACCCTCTTTTGTATGTCCCGCAACGGCTTAAAATGAGATGCAGTTGTCCCTGACTGCACGGTATCCTCATGACTAGACGGGGAGCCTGCACCTTGAGAGGACAGCGACTCACCTGGGGACAGGCCAAAGCGCCACTTAGACGGCAGACGCCTGCCGTGGAAGCTGCATGGACAGGCACAGGCCCCTCTGCCCCTGACCTAAGGGCGGCTTGAGGACCCGCCCTCCCTGCACAGGGCGGGAGCCCTTACCCCTCGATGATGTGGTTGTTGTCCTGCAGGTCGAAGGCCAGCAGCTTCATCTCCTCGCAGAGCTCCTCCATGCTGCGTGGCAGAGGCAACGGCTGTTCCCGAGGCCCAGGCTGCCCGGGGGGAACCCTTCCCTTCCCTAGGGGGCCCTCCACCAGGCCTCCCTTTATTCCTGCCTCCCAGCCTGGTGTGAGGGCCCCGAGTTCAGCACCCAACCCCTCTCCTCACCCCTGACACACACAGACACACACGCACACACCCCTCTCTCTCCGGCACTTACTGGAGGCTCAAGTCCTTCAGCTCAGCACTGGAATAAGGAGCTGTGGGGGCTGGTGAGGCCTGGGCCCCCTTGGGTCTGCCCTGGAGGAGCTGGTGAGATAGCCAGTCGAGGACCTGGAGGGAAGGACACTGTAGTCAGAGGGGAAGAGCAGCTCACCTGTGGGGCCAGCGGTGCTGAGGGGAGGGGGGGTAAGAAAACAGCCCCCAGCCCCTATCCTGGGAGCACCCAGGATGCTGGAGTCCATCCCACAGCCCCTCCTCCCCACCCTGGGAGCATGGCTGGGGGAGGCTCCTTCACTGTGCTTGGAGGGAATGATGCAGACTGCCAAGCCCCCCCCCGTGCCTAGCCTGCACCCCTCAAGACACACGCACCAGGAGGCGCAGAAGCAGAGGGAGGCCGCCGTGTGCAGGGAGGGCAGGAGCCACACCGGTGCCCCCCAGCAGCTGCCCTTCTCTGCTCCCACTGGCAAAGCTGGCCGGTCCTCACAGAATGCAGATCAGAGGTCAGCATTCTTTCCCCAGCCCCACCCCAGGGCACCAGTGTGGGTCAGAGACCTCCAACCCATAACAGGACTCTCGGACCAGGCCCGAGAGGCAGCGGGATGGCCTGATGCCCCCAGAGCAGCAGACTGGCTTGGCTCCCCCAGCAGCCCCGGGTGCCCCACGCAGGTCTCCCACCTCGCAGAGGCCCTCCTGGGCCCCCTGGGCCTCGGTGCTGCAGGCAGCCACGGAGCAGCCGACCAGGTGCACGTGTTTCCTGGCCTCTTGCACCACCCTGGAGAGAGCGGACAGAAGGTCAGCACCAGGCTCGCCGGCTCCTGCGGGGCGCCTGCTGCTGTTTGGGTCACCACGCACGACGCAAACATGGAGGAGGGGCTTCTGGACACCAAGAGGCCAGAGCCCATGGGCCCCAGGCATTTGCCTCCCTCACTACCTCTGCCCATCTGGGTGTGCCCTCCACTGTCCCCTGTCCCACAGCAGGGGCTTGACTGAGGCTGGCGAGGGCCCCATCACAGCCACGTGAGCGCTGCAAACCCCCATGTGGCCGGGCAGGGGCACTCGGGCCATCAGGATGGGCACATGGCCATGTCAGGTTCCGGACGGGCCGAGGACAGCCCACACTTAACATGGGAATTCCTCATGCTCCCATCTCCAGAGGAAATCAAGGTCAAGGCTCTTACGGGAAAGATCTTCCTTCCCTAAGTGGAGGGAGTGAGCAAGAACCTTTCCCCTTTGCACAAAAAGGAGACTGAGTGAGGTCGGGGGTTGAACCCAGCCGCTGATTCTCAGCCTTGGCTGCATATTAGAATCCCCTGAGGAGCTTTTAAGGCACTGATATCCAGCCAACTTCAGACCAATTAAATCAGAATCTGGGGTGGGGTGTGTGGGGGAGCTGGGCATCGGTATTCTAATGGGAGGGAGGTGGATGCCTGAGTCTCTGCCCATGACAGGCCCTCGGGTCCCATGGACCTCAAACAGCCAGCGCCGGGGAACTGCTCTCCCTGCTCGGCAGGGTCCAGCGGTCAAGCAGCAGAGGGACGAGGCAGGGCCGTCTGAGAAGGGGACCCAACCTCCTACAGGGACAGCGTGAGGGCGGTTGTGTGTAAAGGCCCCTGCCTGCCCCTGCTTCCCTGGCCACCAGTCCCCATCTCAGGGGATCTTGCAGGGAGGGCTTCCCAGCATGACCCCTGGGGCCAGGGGAAGAATCCAGAGTTCAGGGCAGCCACAGCCACGTTGCGGTCCTGGGCCTGCTCCCTGCGAGGCCCGTTCTCTGAGCCACAGTCCCTCGTTTGCCAGGTGGGGCGATGGCATTTACTGAGCAGGGTGGCTACTTCGGGATTAAATAAATAGAGGAACATCACCCCGCAGACTGCCTGGCCACTCAGGGCCACAGGACCACCTTTGTCCCTTACTGCCGCCTCCCTCTCAGGCAGGGCTGTCCTGGCTCAGGAGGAAGGCCAGGTCCTTACCTCAGGCGACTGCCGTGCGTGACCAGAGACGTCTGGTACTTCTGCACACAATCCTCCTGGAACACCTGCAGGAGCCTTTTGGCTAAATGACTAAAATTCACCCTGGAACGAATAGGGAAAGCGAGGCCCAGAGACAAGCAGTCAGCCGCCCGGGGGCACAGCCCAGCTGCCTGGGCTGCCACCCACACCCGCTCCCGGCTCCACAGCTGGGTTGTGTCCCTGTGAAGGAGATGATGCTCCCACACGGGGACCCTGGAGACAGAGCGTCCGGCACACAGCACAGGTCAACAGAGAGATGTGGGAGGACTAGGGGACATGGAGAACACGCGACTCCAGCTCAGTCTCCAGAGGGAAGTGTGTGTGTGAGTGTAGGGGTCGGGGGTGGGTAGAGGACTGGAGAGTGAGTCCCCGGCTGAGCATTAAATCAGAAAGGGCCACCTGGGACCTGAGAGAGCCCAGGAACGAGAGCAGAGGGGAGTCTAAAGGTCTCAGCTCAGGCAGAGGTCAGAAGCAGCAGGGGGCAAATCAGTGAGGGCAATGAGGGAAGGAAATCCTACGAACAATCTTGTTCAGAAGTAAATCCAGATTTATGCCCAGGGCTTCCGAGGGACCTCCTCCAACTCAGCCACATAATCCTCCCCTGGCTCCAGACGACCTGCCCCTGATCTAGTCGCAGCCCTGTCCTCCCACCCAGGGGTGGCCTGGGACCAGGGCACTTCACCCCCTCTTGTCTGGCATGGAGAATCGCTCTGCCCTGGGGACACCCACCCTCCTGCACCCCTCCTGCCACGGGACAGGCCACTCACTTATCCAGTTTGTGAATCTGCTCCTCATTGTAGGCAAGCCCTGGAGGAAACAGACAAGAAATGATGTCACCTGTTCAATAAGCAAAATGGAACAGCCCAAGGCCTAGGGGACAACTACAAAGATGAAGACAGCCCAGCTTGAACCTTGCCCCTTGGGAGCACACAGCCCAGGGAAGCCTGGAAGGACAGGAGTGAAGCAAGCACCCGAGAAATGGCCCCACAAGAAGAGAGGGGCCTACCGGGCAGACAGATGCTCCAGGCGGGGAGTGGTGGATGAAGTGGGCCTTGCTGCAGGAGGCAGAGTCAGCCCCCACCCCTCCTAGAGTGACTAGTGTCCACAGCCTTTCCGCCCGCCCGTCCCTGAAAACGCTCTGCGCTCTGCGGCTCCCTGCCGGGGAAGCCAGCCACCTCTCTCCCAGGGCCAGGCCCCTTCTCCCACTTCAGCCAGAAGGGCTGAATGTTCTCTGCCCTGGGAGGATGCTGCCCCCTCCTGGGTTGCAGGGGAATGGGCCTCCCTCTGGGTCCCTGGCTTTCCCTCGAGGAGGAAGGGGACAGGGGTTATGCTGCTGGGCCCCCTGCACATCCCTAGTAGCAGAATCCCCTTGCTCAGCTCTTCATGCTGGCCGTGCTCTGGGCCACTTGTGAAGTCCAGGCTACATGTTCTATCCCTGCCTCCTGGTAGCAGGGGGCTGTGAGTACGTGTTCACCTCACCAAGCCAGTTTCCTGGCCTGGGTGACACAGGGCAGGTATGAGGACAGAGCCCTATTATTCGCTCCTGAGTGTTTATCAGAGTGGTAACTTTCAATGCTCCAAGGGTTATTCTTCCTGGCTCATTTTTAATTTTAATAAAGGACTCTTGAAGAGCATAGAAATAAAACTCTTTGTGAGGCTGTAAAATAAAGTGATTAAAAGCAGCTGGACCTTACGGTATCAGCATAAAAATTGACATATATGTAGATCAATGGAAGAGAATACAGAGCCCAGAAATAAACCCATGCTTATATGGTCAATTAACATACGGAGAAGAAGGCAAAAATACACAATGGGGTAAAGACAGTCTATTTAATAAATGGTGTTGGGAAAACTGGACAGATACATGCAAGAAAAGATGCAACTAGACCACCTTTTCACACCATCTGCAAGAATAAACTCAAAATAGATTAAAGACTTAAATTTAAGAGTCAATCATAAAACTCCTAAAAGGAAACATAGGCAGTAAAACCTTTGATATTGCTCTCACAATATTTTTTCTGATATCTACTCAGGCAAGAAAGGCAAAAGAGAAAATAAACAGGTAGGATTGTATCCAACTAAAAAGTTTTTTCACAGTAAAGGAAACCATCAACAAAATGAAAAAGACAACCTACTGAATGGAACAAAATATTTACCAGTTATGTATCTGATAAGGGCTTAATATCCCAAATTCATAAAGAACACATACAACTCAACACCAAAAAGACCACAATTCAATTTAAAAATGTGCAAAAGGCCTAAAGAGACACTTCTCCAGAGAGGACATACAAATGGCCAATAGGCATTTGAAAAGATGCTCGATGTCGCTAATCATCAGGGAAATGCAAAAAAAAACCACATGAGATATCACCTCACACCTGTCAGAACGGCTGTCATCAATACATCAACAACCAAGTGCTGGCCAGAATGTGGAGAAAGGGGACCCTCGTTCACTGTTAATGGGAAGGCAGACTGGGGCAGCCACTATGGAAAACAGTTAAGAAGGATCCTCAGAAATTTACAACCTGAACTGCCCTAGGACCCCGAAATTCCACTTCTGGGTATACGAGGTCTGTCCTGAAAGTATTGGCCATGAAAACTGTTTTAATTATGTTGATATTGGCTTGATACTTTCAGGACAGGCTTCATATTTCTGAAGACACTCAAAACAAACTCGAAAGGACACACATATGCTTATGTTCATCGCAGCATTATTTACAATAGCCAAAGTATGGGAGCAACCCAAGTATCCATCAATAGACAAGTGAATAAAGAAGATGTGGTACATATATAAAATAAAATGTTACTCTGCCATAAAAAATGAAATCTTACCATTTGTGACAGCATGGATGGACATTGAGGGAATTAGGCTAAGTGAAAAAACTTTGAGAAAAACAAATGTTGGTGAAGATGTGCAGCCACTATGGAAAACAGTATGAAGGTTCCTCAAAAATTGAAAACTAGCCCTGGCTGGTAGCACAGTGGATAAGGCACCGGCCTGCGAACCCAAAGGTCGCAGGTTCGATTCCCCAGCCAGGGCACATAACCAGGTTGCAAACCAGGTCTCCAGTCAGGTCTGTGGCTGGAGTCAGGTGAAAGGCAACCATACATTGATGTCTCTCTCCTTCTCTGCCTCTCTCCCTTCCTCTCTTTCTAAAAATAATGAAATAAAATCTTAAAAAAAAAAAAGAAAACTAGAACTACTATATGACCCAGCAATTCTTCTTCTGGGTATTTACCTGAAGAAATCCAAAACACTAATTCAAAAAGATGTTTACCTGTATGTCCATGGCAGCATTATTTACATAGCCAAGATATGGAAGCAACCTAAGTGTGCCTTGATAGATGAATGGCTAAAGAAGATGTAGCACATATATAGAAGGGAACATTAACCAGCCATAAAAAAAGAATCAAATTTTGCCATTTGTGACAACATAAATGGACCTAGAGGCTATTATGCTAAGAGAAATGTCAGACAAAGAAGGACAAATACCATATGATTTTGCTTATGGGTGGAATCTAAAAAACAAAATAAATGGACAAACTAAAAAGAAACAGACTCACAGATACAGAGAACATTTTGATGGTTGTCAGAGAGGCGGGGGTTAGGGGATGAGTGAAAAAGGGAGAGGGGTTAAGACGGACAAGTTGGCAGTCACAAAGCAGTCACGGGGATGTCAAATATTGCATGGGGGGGATATAGTCAATAATACTGTAATAACTATTTATGGTATCAGATGGGTACGAGGGTCATTGGGTGATCACTTCATAAGTTAAGTAAATGTCTAATCACTATGTTGTACACCCGAAACTAGTAAAATGTCCATTGCAATTGAAAAGTTAAAAATACAAAATATATATAATTGCATTTATATTGCTGCATTTAGGAGAAGCTTGGGGCATGGTGTGGGGAGAGAGGGCTGGGTCCGGGCCTGTTGGTGTCCCAACCCCAAGAGCCAGTGGGGGCATGCCTAGGCTACCCCAGCCCCTGGCCCCAGCTTCCCTTTGGGTTGGACCCTCCCGGACCCCAAGGTGGCAGTCACCTTGAGCAAACGGCTTCGGTGGCCGAGCCTGTCAATGAGCTATCCCTGCCCAGATGGTCTTCATGAGTGAGGCTTAGAGATAATTCGGGCCAAGTGCTAGTCCGGTGGCTAAGTGTGTTTCTCTGGATCCTCCCTATTTTGGAAAACCCGACTATTTCAGTGAACAAAGGCACGATGGGTAGGGAAAGGGTCCTTCCACTGTAAAGCACCCTGCAAAGGTGAGGGTTCCGTTTCAAGGGGCACTTTTTCTATAGCACCCAGGCTCCAGCTGCCCTGTCTCCCACACATGTCATCTAAGCCCCCTGTGGTACAGATGTGAAGGCTTCACGTCCCTCACTGGTCTGCAGGCAGCTGGTGGCCAGGGACCCAGCCTGAGGCCAGCTGCACCCTGGACCCCTGTGACCATGCGCAGTGAGCCCCAGCAGCCACCTGGGTGGAATGAAATGAAGGACTGGAGAGCTGGGGGCAAGGAGGGGAAAGACTGTATTTTGCTCTCCCCTTGGCTCACCTGGCCTCGCCCTGGACTTCCTGAACTGCTTGTAGATGAGGTACATCTTGTCCAAGCAACACTGAATCTTCTGGATGCTGCGGGCAGGAGACAGGCACCAGGTGATGGGAGAATCGAACAGCACAGAGAAGAGGGAGGAGGGGAGGGGACTTCGGACTTCGGTGGGAGGAGGGAGGAGCCGTCTGCTGGCAGGAGGGGCCTCAATGTTTTCTGGGGGGGGGGCAGCGGGGGGCTAATCAGGGCGGGGGCCTGACTCTCCTGCCTCGAAGCCCTGAAGCACCTAAGGGCCAGCCAGCCTCCTTCATTCTTTATTCTCTCTCATCCCCATTCCCTTTCTCCTTCTCTGTCTCTCTTACACACACACACACACACACACACACACACACACACACACACCCCTGGTGCTCAGGAAGACGAGAGAAACCAAAACCAAGCAGGCGGGGCAGCGAGAGAGTGGCCTTTGCCACATGAGAAGGTTGAGAGGAGACGCCTTGGGAAAGGAGCGTCTGGTGGTGACAGCCTGGGACGGGGATGGAGCAGAAATCTCTCTGGGCACGTGGCAAGGGCAGTAGTGCCTTCTTGGTATATCCGACCCTTGGCGCATGGAAGGAACTTAAATGATGAATCAACAATCCTTGCTTAAAACAATAATGGGCCTTGGCTGGTGGCACAGTGGATAAGGCGCCGGCCTGCAGACCCAAAGGTCGCTGGTTCGATCCCCAGCCAGGGCATGTAACAGGTTGCAAGCCAGGTCTCCAGCCAGGTCTGTAGCTGGAGGCAGGTGAAAGGCAACCACACATTGATGTCTCCCTCCCTCTCTGACTCTTTCCCTTCCCCTCTCTCTGAAAATAATAAATACAATCTTTAAAGAAAACAACAGCAACAACAAACAATAACGAATCCGTGTTTTTGGTCCCACTTGGAGGCAGGGGAATGAGGCAGACGACCTCCCAAGGACTTCCTCGGCTGGAGTTTAAGGTCATTATTATTTCTTCCTTCCCTTCTTGGGCTGGACGCAAAACACTGTCTGACAAGTATGTGTGTATGTGTGTGTGTGTGTGTGCGTGTGTGAAGGGGGTTCCTTCCTCACCCTCAGGCCTATTTAGCTCCACTTCCTCCGCACAGCTCCTCTCACGACCCCAGATCAGCTATTCCTGGAGCTGGACTCTGGGCAGAGCCAAGTTTGCCCCCAGGGCTTTTTGGGTCGCAGGCGCCTGCTCTCCCAAGAGCACGGGGTGGACAAACCCCCAAGTCAGTCTACCCAAAAGACTCAGGCCAGATGTGTTTCGAATTCTGAGTGGCCTTCTAACTTTAGGAAGAGAAGTTCCACAGTGGACTGTGGAACACTCCTGGGGGCTGGGGTACACCCCCATCAGATATTTTCAATCTTCAGAGAACACAAGAATGCCACTCCAAGTGGGATAAATAAAGCCTGGAGAAGACTCGTGTCAGCTTAGGTCAGGTTTTGTAGCCAAAGCAGTTAAGAAAAAGCCCTGCAGGTTACAGATCTTAAACTCGGAACTAAGGACCTGGGGTTATGGGGCTGGGCAGGTGCTGAGGAGAATGCCCCAGTCAGGGCGAGTCACATGTCAGCCACAGGTGAGGGGGCATTTTGTGTCTGTGAAAAGGGAGGACGGGGTTGTAAAAGCTGTAACTTCCTGGTGTAAGCCAAGAACACATGCTTTGGAGGTGGGCAAACCAACCTGCTGCCTGAATTCTGTCACTTGTCATTTATCGGCCAGGACTCAGGGCCAATTCACCTCCCCAAGGGGCATAATAGTAGTGTTATTGCCTTGAGGATTAAATGAGATGATGCGAGTAGAAGGGCCTACCCAAGAGCTCAGAAGGGAAAGGACACTGAATTGGTCTGTTTTTTAGAACTGTTGCATCTGCTGAGTTATTGAGATGGCTCTCAACTGCCACCCAGATGGGGGCAGGATTCCAGATCTGGGAGGGTCCTGCTTATTCCTCGAGTCCCCCCCCCCCACTGCCCGGGGCCCCAGCATCACCGCCACAGTCGCGGAGGAAGCTGGCTGATGCCTATAAAGGCTACTGGACCTTTGGAACTGTGCTCACCACCCCTGCCCCCTCAAGAAGGTAGATCCCACAGACCTTCTGTCTTCATGTACCTGATCCCGATCCTTCACCAGCTCCGAGCTCAGGCTGCTCAGGCTTGTTTGTTTCTCTGTGATGCTGTGGGAGAATCTGGAGAGGATCTCAGCCAACTATAAGGCAAGAAGGCAGACAGCCCCATGAAGCCCTCCACGTGGGGCTCCGATCCCCGGCGGCACCACTGCCCCCAGCTCAGCTCCTGACAGCCTGCCCTCCCGGGCCTCACTCACAGTGCGCAGCTTGGATCTCAGCTCCGTGGCCCTCTTCAGCTCCTGGATCTCAGGCACCCCAGCCATGGCCCTGGCCCTTGAGGAAAGGAGAGAGGAAGGACACATTTTGGGATCTGGCATCTTGGGGACAGCTTTGCTGGCTTGTGGGGTGTCAGGAGAGTTGTGTAGTCAGGACAGAGGAACAAACTTGGAGTCTCCTCCTCAGGCAAGTTGTGACATTGTGGAGCACTGCAATGAATAAAGAGTGAGGGAGGTCGGACGAACTTGAATCCATGAAAATTCGAGTCCATGCTGCAGGGCAATTGCTAATAGACTCCTACCTTGGAAAATGTGGAACTAAAGAAAAAGAATGAAGTTCCTTTCCAGTGGATACTGTGTTTTATGATAACCAATAGCTTATTAATAAGGGAAATGCTGCATTTTATTGAATACTAGCTAATAACGTGCCAGGAGTTGGAATACTAGAACTGTGTGGCCCCAGCGCCTGACTGAGGGACGACACCCACGTGGTACCCCTGTACCACCACACTGACCCTAACACAGGGACAATGCAGTGATGCCATGAGGAGGTCGGCTGTCCCTGCCTGGTGGCAGGCAAAGTGTGCTCAGCATCACTATGATGGATCCAGCCTGAGAGTTGACCTTGAATAGATCCAACTTTTAGAACAGTGTGTTGATAGGAAGTGCCGGGAAAGAAGGACCAAGCAAAGGACATGCAGAGGAAGTGAAGCTGAACCCAGAAAGTGGCACAATGGGTGTGGAGCTTCCAAGAATTAAAATGGGCTGGGGGCACCGTTTTGTCCGGATTAAAACAGACAAGGAGCCTAACAAAGCATGATCTTAGATTGGCTCCTGGTTAGATGAAACCACCTAGAAAAGAAAAATGGGGGGATAATCGGGAGTATTTGAATATGCCGAGGTCGTAGATCAGATAAACATGTGTGATGAGGGCAGAGCTCAGTAGCTGAGAAAAGCAGGTTATAAAACAACAGGTACCGGAAACTGACCTGCCGGTTAATACCTATGTTTATATACCTACAGTAGACAACTGTCTAGGATACATAAGGTCTGTCTCAAAAGTATCGGCTGCCAAGTGGTCGCTGGTTCGATTTCCAGCCAGGGCACATAACCAGGTTGCAAGCCAGGTCTCCAGCCAGGTCCCCAGCTGGAGGCAGGTGAAAGGCAACCATACATTAGTGTCTCTCTCCCCTTCTTCCTCCCTCCCTTCCCCTTTCTCTAAAAATAATAAATAAAATCTTTAAAAAAAAAGCATGAGTGCAAAAAGCGTTTTAATTATATTGACATTGGCTAGATACTTTTGGTACAGACCTTCATATATACTGAGTTGTAACGACCTATTTCTGGGTGGTAGAATATGGCATTTAAAAAAAAAATTATTTATTTCGGTTTAGAGAGAGGGGAAGGGAGGGAGAAAAAGAGGGAGAGAAACATCACTGGGAGAGGAACATCGATCAGTTGCCTCTTGTCCCTACCCTGCTCAGAAACGGAACCCAAAACCCAGATACGTGCCCTGACTGGGAATCGAACCTGCGACCTTTCACTGTGCAGGATGACACCCAACCTGCGGAGCCACACCAGCCAGGGCAGGATATTGTATTTTAATTTCATTTTTGCTTGTCTGTGTTTTCTAACTTTCTACAATGAGCAGAGACTGATTGTATAATAATAACAATTAGGAGAGAAAGAGTCCTGGGTGTTTGGCTCGGGAAAGGAGGGGGAGGGGCGGGAGGAAGGGAGGGAAGTAGAACCTTAGGGCCGAGTGGCAGCTCTGTGAAGGCACCGCTCGCCACCCCCTCTCCAGGGCCTGGCAAAGTGTCCAGCTCACCACGGTCACTCCATACCTGATTTCTGAATGATGATTGAGTGGACCAATGGATTCAGGTTGGGTGTCATCCTGCCCCCTCACATGCCTGGGAAGGGCCATTTCCTCAGGGAGCACGGGTCCCTCTGCGTGCATGGCACCACACCTGTCCCAGGACCCCTCTCTGCACCCTGGCCCGGGCTCTGCCCACATCCCTGTCTGTCACTGACCAAAGGGGGCTCGGTCATGCCAGGGACTCCAACCCTGTCATATGGAGCCACTCCTCTTCCTCCTGCCAAGTACTGAGAGGAAGGCAGGGCTGAGGTGAGTCGGCTACTGCTGGGAAACTCCTGGGACCTTCCTGAGGACATGAGCCAGGGGACATCAGGCATGTTTGCCACAGTCTCTGCTCCTCTGTCACCACATGACATGTCCCAGTGAGAAAGGCTCCAGCCACCAGCAGCTTCCAGGGCTGCAGAGCCCCATCTGTTACCTGCACCAGGGCCCTGTGCCTTCCAAGATTTGGGGGCTGTAACCACTTCTCAGAACCGCCCATGGCATCTTCCTGCTTCTCACCTCCCGCCCCTCCGCTTGGTTTCCTCCTCCCCAGTCTCTTCCTCCACCTATCACCTCTAAATAGCCCAGTCTGAGGAAAGGAGGGCAGGGAATTCTGAGGGCTGGGGCAGGGAGAAGGCCAGGTGGCAGTGCTCTCACTATTGCTGCCTGGCAGGGAAGGTGGGAGCTCCCAGGAAGGGGAAGGCAGGAACAGAGAGAAGGGCTGAGGGGTCTCAGCTGGCCTCACGCCTGCCCATCCACCCCCCCTGGTCAGGAGGCTCACCTCTCGGTGCCCAGGCTGCTGCTGAGGAAGAGGAGGGCCATCTGCAAGACCTCCAGCGTCCGCCGGCAGGTAGCCTGGAGTGTCTCCCTGCAGAGGAAGCCCGAGTCAGAGCCACCTTCTCCCCGGGGACCAAGGGCACTGTGCCTGCAGCCATGGCCCCAGCGTGGTGCAGAAGAGGTCCCCCCTGCCCGCTCTGCACCCACCCAGACCCCAGGGGACTCACGTGAACCAGTACAGCCCACGAAGCATCAGCTCCTGCCCGGCCAGCAGGGCCTGTGCCAGCCGTAGGGCCTGGTAGCCAGCACCCAACACACCCTGAAAACACAGATGAGCAGAATCAGGTTCCACAGCCCCCACACCCTTGCGTGAACCCCCTTCCTGCCACCCAGGGGCCTCCCCTAACCTTGGCCGTGCTGTAATCTCCCTGCAGGTCCACTTTGGGCACAAACTTGGGGATATCCAGAGCAGCTGCAAACAAAGACCCCGTCTGAGAGGCTGCTTACGCGGCCCTGCAAGAACTCAGGCGTCCTCATTCCTGCTTCCCAACTCCTGAAGGCCCCACCTTCCACACCTTAAACGCACTGGAACGCGGCTGCTTTACAATTGCGGTCCTTCGCTGCCCTCTTGTGTCCGCTCTGGGGAACTACAGCCTCGTGCCCAAAGCCTCCCGTCGCCACAGCCAGAAAAGAGGCCAAAACCACCCTCTTGCCCAGGAGTTTCTAGGTTAATTCCCCTTCCCAGCCTTGGAAACCCCAGTAGGAGGATGACATTGGCATCATTCACTTGAGAAAAAAATAATAATTTTGCTAGAACTTGGGAGGACAAAGCTCTGGGCCCCTGACCATTTTCCCTTCTCACCAGCCCCTGGGGGGCTCTTGCGCCCCCCCTTCTGAACTATCTGAAGATGCCCCCACCGATCAATCGCAGACTGTGGAGAGCACCTTCTACCCTAATCTCCCTGTTGTGATGAAAGTTTCACAGCTTGGTGGACACCGAAGCCTGGGGGTGTCAAGCCACCAGCCTGCGTGTGTCACATGGCATCTCAGAGGGATTTGCAAAATTAGAACCCAGAATTTGGGGCACCCTGTGGGCGCCAAGAAACACCCACGAGGGACATGAATCATTAACCTGGACATAAACCCCTGCCTCTTGGAAGAGGACAGGAGGAGGGGACACGACCCAGCCAGCGTGGCTCTACTCACGGTCCCTGAAGGCCAGCCCCTTGGGGGTCTCGACAGCCATGCTGAACAGCACCAGGGGGCTGCTTGCTGTCGTGTGGGCGATGTGCTGTGCTGAGAGGTTGGGCTCAAGGACACAGAGGTGACCCTCAAATAGGTACTCCTGGTTCTTCGGGGCCACGTTGGTCTGCTTGTACACGGCCTCCAGGAAGATGGCTATCCTAGACACGGCAGGTACAGAGGGCACCAGCGGAGGAGAGGAGACGGGTGTCAGCAGGCAGGAGACGGGTCAGGGTGGCCCCCACTCCAGCTAAGGCTTCATCTCAGGGAGAGGGTTCAGCTTTTCAACGAACAGGACTTGGTGATTTTCTCCCCCCACCCTCTCTCTTTTAAAATGCACTTATTTTTAAAGAGAAGGGAAGGGAGGGAGAAAGAGAGGAAGAGAAACATTGATAGGTGAGAGATACATCGATTGGTTGCCTCTTACACACCCCCAGCTGGGAACCCGGCTAGCAACCCAGGCATGTGCCCTGACTGGGATCCAACTGGTGGCCCTTCCATTCGCAGGCCGGTGCTCAATCCACTGAGCCACACCAGCCTGGGCTGGTGGGGAGGTGAGGGGCAGAGGTCATAGTTTATCGTGGATGGAGACAAAATGGAAATGGAACTCAGAAGGCCCACTATCCAGCCTCTACCTTGGCACCCCTTCCATTAAAATTCACCTAGTCCCATAAAATTCTCCAGCAACAAATTTGGGAAACACAACACCAACACACACACACACACACACACACACACACACACACCCCTCAGGGGATTTATAACACATGGCATCATTGCAAAGTGGGCTGAGCCTCTGGAGTCTAGCAGCAAGGAAGCCAGTTTCACTTGAACTTTATGGAGCCAGGGTTTTTCCAAGCTAAGATTGGATCCAGAATCTTCCCCAGCTAAACACCCCTGGAATGCTGCCTCGGACACACCCTCCGCTTGGGCTCTGAGCCTCTAGCGTCCATGCCCACTTACGTGTTGTGGGCGTGGACATAGACATGGTGCAGCACTGCCTGGGGCGAAAAGACGTGGACGATGACTCTCTGCAGGATGTCACTAGTCTCCGCAAAGAACTGATCGAAGCCCCAGCACTTGGCCTGCTCCACCTCCAGGATGTTGGCCAGGATGGGCACCAGCTGGCTCTGTAGCCCCCTGTCCCCAGGACATGGAGACTCTTAGGGCCAGGAGCCCAGATTTGTCCCCGTGAGTAGGTAATAGGGGCATTCCATGAGGGGCATTCCTGAAGAGCTAGGGCCAAGGGTGGTGAAACAGGGTGGGATGGGGAGGAAGGGTGGAAGGGCCTTCCAGCTTCCTCATAGGAAAACTGAGGTCAGAAAGGGAGGGGGTGGACCCAGCCGGGTAACACGTGAGCTCGCAAGGGGCCCTGCTGGGACAGGCCACAGCGGAGGAGACCCAGCCCAGACTCGGTCCATGCCTGCCCCTCACATCGACAGCTGGCAGGTGATGGGGAGGGTGTAGCTCCACTCCAGCGGCCCGTTCTCCCGCCTCTGCATGCCTGCAATGGCCCCGGCCGGCTTCTCCGTGGTGATCCGGTACCTGCAGAAGTGAGACAGAGCCAGGTGGGTGAGAGCTCCAGGCTACCACACCGCAAGGGATGGCAGATGGCTCAGAGCACAGGTTCAAGTCACCCAGCTACTCTGAGGTGGCCTGAAATGGAACTTGAGAGACCTGGCTCTCAGCTAAGAGGTCCCCTGGCCTTGGTGCTCCCCAGATCCTACTGCTTCCCACTGCCCATTCCCGCCACCCCCTTACTGCACGGCCACCAGGGACCGGCCTCCACACCTGTTCCTGTGTTGTGTGTGGTGCTTGGCCCAGATACCCTCTCCCTCCACCTTACTATTCTCATCCTCTCCTCTCTTCAATGAACAGCCCACCCTGACAGCCCCCACCCATGTGGGTCTCCTTGTCCTTCCCCTAACCTCCTACAGCTTCCCCCCAGCGGACCCCCACACTGAGGGGCAGTGCAAGGACCTTCCCGGGCCTCGGCCTTAAATGTCCTTGCTCTGCGCGGTGCACACAGAGGGAGCAGCAAGCAGCATTATCTCCAGCTACTTCTGCACCGGACGGCAGGGCACCTGGAAGGACTTGGACCCGGGATCTGGATGCTGGGCCTTGCTCCGCTTCTGCCCCTGACAGAGTCCCTGGAGCCTCATTTGAGATGGGGAAGGGCTAAAGGGAAGCACTGAACTTAGATAAGGGATTCTGATCAGTGTCCCATCAGCCAGGCGTTGCCACCCGAGGGTGTAAGAGGAGCCTGGGCGGGTGGGCCAGAGGAGGGCTGGGGAGTTCGAGTTGGACGAGGAGACCCAGGGCCCCGCCCCCCGCCCGCGGCCCACCGTACATGATCTCCTTGTTGCGCCGTGGTCCGCCAAAGGGGATGAAGGGCAGGCTGCCCGTGGCTGCATGGTACAGGGTCACCCCAATGCTCCAGAGGTCCACGGTCACCCCGAATGCCTTCTGCGGGGACTTGCGAAGCACCGCCCGCTCATACATGTCAGGGTGCTTCCAGAGAGAAGCAGACAGCAGTCATGGAGGGGGAGAAGGCCTGAGGGCCTGAGCCCCCCCCATCAGACCCCCTTCCACAGCCTCAGGGCAGCAACAGCACCCTTGGGTGAGAGAACCCATCTCCTTTGTCATCTCAAGTACTGGCATGGAGCTGGCCCACCCAGGCCCGTTTCGTTCGCCCACCCTCCATCCTGGGGGAGATGGTGACCAGCAGTGTCCCCTCCACCGGGAGGATCAATCAGATCAGGAGTTAGCTGCCCAAGGAAGGCCGGGGCAGGGAGGCCCCGGGAAGGCTGCAATATTATCTTTTCCAGCCTAGAATTCTTCTGGTTGGGGTGCAGACCCTCAGCTGGGGGCGGTGTGTCCCCAGTACCCCACTCACCAGGTACTCCTCTGTCCCATAGACTGAGATGAACTTCTCATCGTCATCCAACTCCCGGGCAGCCCCGAAGTCCGTCAGCTTGTAGATGCTCTGCCCCTCCTCCCCCGCCAGGCGCATGATGTTCCCGGGCTTGATATCTCGGTGGACGATGCCATTCTCCCGCAGGTGGTTCATGCCCGCCACTGCGGACAGAGGGGGCTGCTAGTGGCTCTGGCTGGGGACAGGCCAGTGTCTGGGCTTATCTTGGCAGGGAGGTTGCCCTTGGGTCCAGAGAGGATTCCCACAGGCTGACAGGGCCACAGGAGAAGAACAGAGGTGGGCACCGGACATGCATGGGGTTTGGAGGGTCCTTTGGGAGTGTCTAAGAAACTGACAGAAGTTTTGCAGTTTGAACTATTTTAAGTGGATGGTTTCATGGTGCCAAGTCCCATAACACCACCATCCACTGCCAGGACCTGGTCCACCTTCGGAACAGAAGTCCTACCTATTAAATAATCACTCCCCATTTTCCCTCCCTGAGCCCCGGCAGCCCGGCCTCTACATTCTGTGTCTGCGCGCTTGACTACTCCGGGTGCCCCACCTAAGTGGATCCTAAAGCGTCTGTGCATCTGGTTTATTTTACTTGGCATCACGTCGTCCAGGTTCGTCCACATGGTAACGTGGGTCAGAACTGTATTCCTTGTTAAGGCTGCATAGTGTTCCCTTGTAAGTATCCGTTCATCTATTTGTGATGTTTGGGTTGCTTTCACCTTAGGGCTGTTGGGACTAGTGTTACTGTGAATATTGGTGTCCAACCTGTTTTAAATTTCATTTTTAAAGTGGTGATGTCAACTGCTGATCAGCAGGAGTTGGATTCTGGGTTCTGTCCGTCTGTTATTGCCTGTCTCAGGTCTGAAGGGGGCGCCCCTTCGGCTTCCAATGTTCTGGGTTCGGATGCTTGTTTCAGAAGTGCTGCACCCCTCTGGGACTTTGCCTCTGCGGAGGGCCAGGCCCGTGGTGGCTGGTCAGAGGTGGGCAGGGGGCTCCCCGAGGAAGTCCGGGAGGGGCTCACCCACACAGCGCAGCACCACGAGGAACTCATCCTCCGGCAGCCCGAAGGCATTCTCAGGGTTCTCAAGCACGCTCAGCAGGCTCCCCTGGGAGCAGTATTCCATCACCAGCACCTTCTGCCTGCTGGCGCCCTGCAGGTGGGGCAGAGAGAAGCACGGTGAGGAGGGCACATCCCCTTCCCTTCCCCAAGAGGTGACTCAACCTGGAGCCAAAAGCCCTTGTTCTCCAGGTCCCAGCTTCTGGCCTGGCTGTCCCTCCCAAGCCAGCTGCTGATATCATGCACCTGAGTCCAAGGTCACCTTTTCCAGGAAGCCCTCTTTGATTACATCTCACTTCCTTCCCATCTTTACTTTCCCAGGTGCTGCCCCACCCTCTATGTTCTTTACTTTGTTCTGCAGGTTGCTGCTCTCTGGCTGCCCTGCTGAGGAACATGTCACCATGTTTCTGTTGGTATGTGACCCGACCCTTCCCAGCCTAGGGACCCACCATCTCCTCCACCGCAAACAGCTTGACGATGTTCTGGTGGTTCAGCTTCCGCAGGACCTCAAACTCCCTCACCTGCACCTCGCGAGGTCGCAGGTAGCTGGCGGTGTTGAAGACCTTCACAGCAACCAGCTCCCCGGATTTCTGCCGTGGGAGAGAACAGAAGTCGCACCCCTGTCCCGGGGAGCACCCCCCAGGCTTCCATTCAGCTTCTGCCAACCTCACACTGGAAAGGAGCAAAGGCAGCCTGGACGGGGCCTGGCTCCCACCCTCCGTTTCCTCCCTGCTCAATCCAGCCCTGAGCAGTGACAGCCTGTTAGAGATACTTGTTGTTTCCATTATAATTGACAGTAATGCCAATGGCAGCTAGCACTAGCTAGTCCTTGCTGGTATGAGCGGCAGAGCTAGGATTGGAGCCTATCCTGTCTGGCCTCAGCTCTTCAGACAAGATCACGCAATATGTCTCACCAATATGTCTCACGTACTCATCACAGCTCTGTGATGAAGGCAGGAAAATCCCAGACAAGCCCAACTTCCCGCCTCTGCTGTTTCTAGACTTGTCATCATCGCCCCAGATGCCCGCTTTGCATCCTCATCTCCTTCTCTCCAGCCCCAAACGGTGCCTACGGAGCAGTGAAGCGTTGCGTGGAGGAGTCTGCTGCAGCCTCCCAACCTCTGCTCGGCCCTGCAGTGTGCCCTCACCCCAGGGTGCAAAGACCTGGGGCCTCCACCCAGCCGCACGCCACCCTGGGTGCCCAATGGAGCTGACGGGGCTCATAAACTCCCTGGGCATCAGGGGGCCACGGTGACCAGGGCGGTGTCCTACCTTGTTTCGAGCCTTGTACACGCTGGCGGTGGCTCCCTGCCCCAGCAGGTCATCCGTGTGCCACAGGTAATTGACTGTGCTCTGCATCTCTTGCCCTTGGCTGGCCGGCCACTTTCTGCCTAGAAGAACATACTGGGGTTCGGGGTTCCGTTGCGGACCTGGGATGGACACAGGTGACCTGACCAGAAGCTGTGCCCTAGATCATCCATGATGAGCACTGTTTGGCCATTCCAGAGGCAGGGGGCCAGGGGAAGTATGAAGCAGAGAAAGGTTAAGTAACTTCTCCAAAAGAAGTACCGCCACCGGGCCCTCAGCCCACAGCTTGTGGCTGTCCCACGGCAGGGCAGCCTACCTAGTCCCCTTCCCCAGGTCCCCTCGAACCCCCACCCCAAAGAGACCATTCTGCAGAGACAAACGCTTTTGTCCGTCACCTCCCCCAGGCACTGGGGATCCCGGGTTTAGGTATCCGGGCCTGGGATTGTCCCAGGAAGCAGAAATGTGCTCAGAGGAAGGGCCCCAGGTCAGGCAGCGTCAACCACACCGCCACAAATCTCCAGGATTGCAACATGGGCCCAAACCCCTCCCCATCCACTTGCCTGGGCCCACCACTTCCTGCTGCTGTGAGCCAACAGCTGCACCAGGGGCAGCACGGCCAGCTCAGGTTAGGGTGGAGAGGACCTGTGCTGCGGCAGAGTGCCTGAGAGCCTGGGAGCCTGGGAGCCTGAGCGGGAAGGTGTGTGGGTGGGTGTGTGTAGGGGCAGAGGAGGCAGGAGGCCATTAAATCCAAAGGGCTCAGGAGCCCAGGAGCCCTGGGGAGGATCTGAAACCATCTACAACTTTGTTTCCCATCTTCGTCTCCATCCTTCCTCTAAAGCGACAGCTGGCTCCAGCGTGTAGCCTCAGAGGCCGAACTCCATGCCTCCAGACAGTGTCAGGGCTGGTCTTCAGGGGGTGGCTGGGAGAAGGAGCATGGGCAGGGGCCCCACCCCTCAAAGGCTCAAATAAAGCTTGATGGACAGGGCTTCATCCTCCTCTGACCTCTTCTAGGTGTATCAACCCTCAGGTGACCTGGCCTGCGACCTGGCTTTGAGCCTTCTCTCTGTATTTTCTTAAAATGCGAATGTCGAGACCGTCAGTTCCTTGAGGGGGAGGCCACAGCGTGAGATCAGTGGTCAATTCCCAGTTTCAGGAAATGTCCTCGTCTCGTGTTTGCATTTTACAGAGGCAGCTGAGGTGCTAAAGGCTCCCTGGAGACAAGGCAATAGCTCAGGGCAAATGAGCTGGTCAGGTACCCTCCCCCGAGTCCCCAAGAGGAACCAGCGGAGGGTCTGGAAGTGCAAAGCCCTGGCTCCGTCCCTGGTGCCTGGAAGGGTTGGCTCCCCTCTCCTTCAGTGCAGGTTGGATGCCGGCGGGTAAGTGGTGGCAGCCCGGAGCCAGCGGCCCCACCCACCACCTGCCACCCCTCCTCCTCCTCCTGGGGCTCTGCTGTGGCCCAGTGCACTTACCCTGAGCTCAGAGCAGCCGGGGTCAGGCAGAGACTCTCCCCGTCAAGCGTGTGTTTTGCTTTCTGTCTGCGGCAAGTCCAGGAGTTGAGCTGCACCGGAAAGAGCGGGGCGGATGAGAGGCACCCCTAGGTGCTGCTCAACTCTCAGCCTCCATCAAAGGCCACCAGGCCCGGGCCTTTAACCCTTTCCTGTTTGTCACCTTGCCCCACAGGGCTGGGGGTTTCCAGCCTCATCCCCAGCTGTTCCAGGAGGTTTCCCCGCCCCGCCCCGGGAGAGGTGAGGGCAGCGCGGCAGCGCTGACGCCGGCTTTGGGGCTCGGGAAGCACAGCTGGGAAAGGAGCGTTTCAGGTGGGGGGCAGCTCTCTGGGCCGCCAGCCCCCTGCCCCGTATGGCTTCCAAGCATTTCTTTGCAAGGGTGACCCCCCTGGAGATGGAACACACAGGGCACTGGTGGGCCGGGGGAGGGCTGGCCATGGCAGAGAGACACCGACAGGGGACACGGGCCTGGAGAGCCACCGCTCACAGGTCCGTACTGCACACTTGATGCACGGCCACCCTGCAGCTGCCCTGGACCCTGGGCTCCCCCTCCCGCCTTCCCGGGGACCGTGCACACTCACCACATCTCAGCTGCGGGGCATGCAGGCCCTGGGGTGGTGGCGCCCCCGGAGCTTTCAGGGCTCGCTGTCATCCACGAGCAGTGCCCGTAGCATCCTGGTGTTCACTGGGCCTGGGACTCAAAGACTGGGCCAGCGGGAGCAGCCGAGAGCCACTGGGTAGCCGTGAGCTGAGGGCCCCGTCCCGGCCTCGGTGCAGCACCCAGCGCCCTCCCAGCCGGTGCTGCCCCACTTCCTGATTTCGGTCTCTCTCGCTCTCGCTCTTAAAGAGACAGCAGCTGGGCCGCTCAGCCGTCCCGGCAGGAAGGAGAAAGAAGATGCTGAGTCCCCAAGTGGAGGCTACAGGAAGCCTGGCCCCCGAAGAGGCTGGGCACGAAAGCCGGGTGCCATCTGGGCATGTTCCACAGTTCAGGGGAGCAGGGACGTTGGTTCATTCAGGGCTTGACCCGGGGTCAACAGAGCTGGTTGGGCAAGGTTACCAAGGGGAGAGTTGCCGGCAAAGAACAAGTTGCCACGTCAAGGAGGGTCTGATTCATCTTCCCAGGGAGTCTGCAGAGGCCGCAGAGCAAGCCCAGGAGCCCCTGTGACCCCCAGTGTGACCTTGAGCACAGCACACAGCCCTTCCCTGACCGTTCTCGCATCCAAGGCTTGAGGAGAGTAACCTTTGCTCCGCTGGCTGCGTGGATGACCTGGAACAATATATTTGGAAACGGAGGGCATCGAGGCCCTCAGGGCTTCAGTCATTTGCCCATGACCTTCAGAGCCTGCTGGGGCCGGGACCCAGGTACGCAGAGTCCCCAGGCCGACCTCAGCGCCCTGAAAGAAATCTCCTAGGAGGCTGCAGAGGTCTGCCCGGCTCTGGTCAGCTCCGAGCTGGCGGTTGAATAAGAAATGGTTAAAACCAGGAATTTCCATGTTTCTGTAGAATGGTGGAGGGACTTTCCCACGGCCACACCTGGTGGTTTCCTCTGACAGCCCCACCCCTTGCACGGTGACACCGGAACAGGAGCCCGGAGAAAAAGTGCCTCTACGCGGAGAGACACACCTGTGGTTCACCTGGCAGAGGTGCTGCGGGGCTCGTTGTCCCAGCAGGACCGAGAGAAAGACCCTCAGGTCCAGATCCCCCCACCTCTGCTCTCCCCCCACGAGTCCCAGCCAGCTTCCCACCGCAGAACCGTGCTTCCTTGGCAGCTGGTGATGGGATGGGGCCAGGCGATTTCCCAACCAAAGCATTTACTTGCTGATGCAAGAGCCCCCTGCCTCCCGAAGGTGTGACTCTGCCAGACAGGTGACTGCTCTCTCACAGTCAGGGTCCCTGAGCGGCTGTCCCCAGCAGAACCCCCAAGTGGCTTCGGTGGTTAATAACTTGTGTTTCAAGCCATGGAGGTTTGCAATGTAATCTAGTCTATCCCTAAAAGTCTGCCTATTTTTCCCCGATAAATCTGCCCAGCCCTTATTAGCACCTCTACTCTTTTCTCCGGCTTCTGAAGTACCCTCAAAGCCATCAGTGTGTGTCTAGCCCTCTCCAGGAAGCAGGCACTGTGTGCTGGGGACAGTGAGACCTAGGTGTCTGGTTCCCTCCAGGAGCTGGGGTTCAGGGCAGCATGGTGAGCACTCTGAGAGGTACACTTCAGCTGGTGGTGATTTCGTTTACCTGGTGAGGGGTAGGGGGGCCGGGCAGCAGAGAGGGGTGGTCCAGAAGGGCTTGCCAGAAGAAAGGTTGCTCCAGCAGACACTGGAGAGGAGACAGGTTGAGAATCGGGATGGAAGGTAAGGCCCTGCAGGCAGTGGGAACGGTGCAGAGGTGCAGAAGTGAGAAGATGGTGACTGGTGACTATAGAACCAGCAGAGAGATGGGGATGGGCTGGGGCCCAGGGCAGTGACAGTCTCGCTGGGCATTCTCTCGGCGAGGTTGCATCCTGTGTGGACACAACAAACCAATGCCTTGTCTATGGTTTTGCGCTGCTGGCCCGGGCTGGGCAGCAGGGCCACCAGCCAACGTTTCATCTGGGGTGGGGCTAGCAGACTCCAGAGCGAAGGAGAAGTCTGTGAGAGGCTTCACTGCTAGTTCCAAGTGGCTCTGAGGAGCCATAGAAATAGAAGTGGCAATTCAGAGGTAGGACAAGGACCACAGGCAAGGAGGGTGGGTGTCTTGGATGGCAGCAGCGGGGGAAGAAGAGCTCACGTCTGCCTTCTACTACGGGAGGCTGAGCCTATGCTGACAATGACAGGAGCTTTGCCGTCATAGAGGATTGAGTTTTGCATGACCTTGAGCAAGTCATGCAACCTTTCCCATAGGATTGGTGTAAAGCAAAGTAAGACGAAGTGTCTGCCACCTGGTAGACCCTGAATAAACTAGTTGCCTTTTCTGACCCTACATGGCCTGGGCCTATTTGTCACAGCTGCCTCACCTGTCTGCACCTTAAAGAAGAGGGGAAAGAGGGGCTAAGTGGGGCAGGTGGGATGTGGAAGAGCCGGGCAGTATGTACTCAGCACACTCAGTCATTTAAGCGGGGCTGAGGGGCAAGGTCTCAGAGCCCGGCCCCTTACCACCTTCGCCAGTCAGCTCTGGCCAGGAGCTTTGGGTGGGGGAGGAGGGGGGTAAGCAGCCAGACCTGGCACTGCCCCCTCTCCCCCACCATTGGGATGAGGTGCTGCAGAAGCAGCACCCCTGAAGGCAATTGGGCCCTGAGCCACCATGAGCTCACTGTCTCTCTTGGCACAGATAGTATTTCACTCATTCTTTGAACTTCTCAACCCTCCTACTCACCATTCCCTCCCACTCCCTCAGCTAAAGCCTTTGCCTTAAACTTCACTGAAATAAAAGCAATCAAAAGGGAGCTCCTTTTTTCTCATTCCCACCACCACTGCCTGCCTCCCCTCCCATGAGCCAGAAGTGCCCCTTCTCTGGCCTTGGTCAATCCTTCCACCTGTGCTCTGTCCCTTGCCCTCTCCTGCACCTTCGCCCTTTCTATTCAACCTTGGCCTGCCCTTGAGTGAACATGCGCCAACGCTGTCCATTTCAGAAACAAAAACCTGTTCCCTAGACCCGTTCTGATGCGCCCCAATCAAAACACTTTTAAATGAGCTGCCAAGGGTCCCTAACTCCCACTTCCCTTCCCATTCGCCACCTGACCCTCCCCCAGCACCCTCCCCACCTGACTCTGCCCCTTTGCCACAAATGCTCTTGCCCAGCTCACCCATGATTGTGCTCCGCCCTGGCCTCGTCTTACCCCACCAGCATTTGCTGCCAAACCCTCCCTTCTTGTTGAAACATGCTCTCTTGGTTTCTGTGACACTGCTCTCCCAGCCACCTACCTGTCACTCGCTCCCTCTGGCTTCTTGGCTCATTCCGCTTTCTCTGCAGGATTTCTAATGATTGGTATATTCTCCCCTTTCCATTTGTATCTTCTTTCCTAGAATCTCAAGAGTTTGAATACATCTATAATGTAATAGTTACTAAATCTGTTTTCAGGTATAATCTGTCCCTAAAATTCCATATTCATACATCGAAGGGTCTATTTGATATTCCACTTGGGTGTCTTATAGGCATCTCAACTTGACCAGGCTGACCCGAATTCTTGATGAACTGTACTCTTGTCCCAGAATGGCCTTTCTTGACCAATCCAGACACTCGCTATCTTACTCTATTGTTTTATTTTCCGAGTAACACTAATTCTGATGATCTCTTCTGCCTGAAACTAGAAAGCAAGCTCCATTATTCTTCTCCCACTTGATAGTGTGTGGCATATGTCATACGCCAAGGTTGCTAACCCCTAAAACGAAGCTTTGTATACCTACTTATGGATATGCACATTTAGATGAGATAATCAGCAAGACCGTCTCCTAATTCATACCCACCTGATCTCCTTTGTTGGTTTCTACCTGGACGGAAAGGGCCTATGTTTCGATTGTGTCATTGTCACTAGTTTCCATCAAGCTCCCATCAGAATATGTGAAGTGAATTAAAAGAATCCCAAAGGAATAGCCACCTTTGCCTTCAGACTCCCTGAAAAGATTCTTTGCTTATAGCTTAAGAGCTAGCTCCACCTCATAGCTCATCACCTACCCTCAGGAGTGGGTCTCATCCATCCCACAGGGTGGCAGGAGGGGCAAGAACAAATGACCGGTGAGAGAAACTCAAGATGTAGCTCTCCCATTTGAGTGAGGGAGGGGAAGATGGTAGATTGGAGGGGCCCAACAGCTGAATTAAAGACACGTAAATAACAGGTGAAGATGGCAAACCTTAGAGGGTTCAGTGTCTGGCCTAGGACCTAAAGTAGGAGTCCTTGTATTATCTTGGAACACCGGGTACTCCCTTGGACACAAGATTTCATCCATCCTCAGGGGCTTCTGATATTAAAATAAGCCCACCAAGAGTAAGTGTGAGGCCCAGGGGCTGGAGGACACATTTGTTATCTTTGATTAACTGCAGCATTGAGCTTGTGCCCTGCTAGAATACCAACCTAAAGGAGAGAAAGCATTTCTGTGTGTGCTCACCCCAGTACTCAACACCAACCTCACAAAGCCCACTGGCCCACGCTTCTCCCCGAGGCAGGGACCACCCGAGGCTGAATGACTCAGGCCTTTGGTTATAGAACTAAAGCTTTCAGTCACCCCTGGTTGTGGCTGGCAAACCTTCCAAGCAACTTCGCAGGCCCCATTCCTCCAAGTGGGAAATCTGACTAGAGACAGACACGACAGTAGTCCTCTCTGGAAACAGGGGAGGTGGATTCTGCAGAGGAAATGGTTCTCATGGCAACAGACTGCCCAATGGAGAGCCGGAAGACTTTCTGCACAAGCTCTGAGATTTCACCCATGCGCCGAAGAGAGATGCTAGCGAGGAAAAGCCACAGGATACGTGCTCCTGTGCTGCGCCCGCTCGGAAGAGGGAGGAGGTGGTTGGCTCCCAATGCCACCCAATTTCTTGTTCTGCTGCCAGGCAGCACTCTGTTACCACAGACACATCCCAGCTGGACTTGAGATCTGGAGGTTTCAGGGAGTGGAGAAGGGATATATGAATTGCAGCACTGAAACCTAAAAACGTATTTTATTTCGAAGTTGTGCTTTGGATTTTCCCCAATCCAACATCTGTTGAGTGACAGTCTTAGGTTCCCACAAAGCATCTCCAAGCATACATACAATATTCCAGTTATCAACACTATTTAAAGAATATACCATTGTACACAAACGTGACATACAAGTCAGACGCCACAACATTGCAATTCCCTGGAAGCTCTAACTTCTCTTCTGAACGTGAAGGACATCCGCACCAGCCCTTCCAGTGGTCTGTTCATCCTGTTGGCTGGTGGCATCTCTCCTCTTCGCCTTGGGGAGAAACCAGGGTGCCCTGAGGAGGTTGGCTGAGACCAGTGTTTCCAGTTTCCAGGCTGCTGGCTGCAAACTCCTCTTTTTCCAAATCGGATGCTGGTAGCCCTTCCCCACCTCTGTCCCCCAAGGACTGACCCACCAGAGTCCACACCAGGAAGTGGACCCATGCCTCAAGGGCCAGAGTGGGGCTCTTTGAAACATCGTGTTGGTTTTGGCAAGCATCTGAGAGGAAGGCTGGTCTCCCTAGGCTCTGGGGGTGGCCAGCTCCTTTTGGCTTTTCGGTGTAAAAGTCACAGTGTGCAACCTCAATTCCAGTTGACTGCAGTGAGCTCTGCCAAGAAGGACTCTTCTTCTCTAGGTTCCTAGTCCTCCGGGCAGGACCGTCTCACGGTGTCAGGAGCACCAGAGAGGGGAAGACAACTCAGCCCCCAGTGGGGGAGGGGGAGGTGGTGACCATTCACACACTGTCCAACTCATGATGCAAATCAGCAGATGGACACTGACCAAGGGGATGGTGAACAGTCACGTACAGGGCTGAAAGAGAAACAAGGCAGGAACAACAGAACAGGTCCAATGCACTGTCATTACGAAAGTTTTGCTTTTACTTCCTTAGAAGTGTGCTGGAGGGAAGGGAAAATGGCAGTTGTAGGGACTAATTTGGAGTTGGATCGAAAGGAATGTAAAGTGAAGGGTGGGGTTCCATTTTCAGCAAGGAAATAGGTCCTTGGGTATGAAAGACCCTGTTGGCTCAGACCTGTGTAAATGCAGGTGACAGAGAAGGCCAGACCACCAGAGCAACTACAGCCAAGAAACCGGTGGACTGTAGGTTGTTTTTCACAGGCTGCCTCACTTCACTGAAGGAGCTCCTTGTCCCTTCCTTTCATCTTTTGGGATGATATTCCTTGTGTTGCAGGCTATCCATCCAATCCATGATTTCCCACAAAGCTCCTCTTTCCCTTCCCACAGAATAAGGAAAGCCTACCACTTCCACAGAGCCAACTACTGACCTCAGAATGTTGGTCAAAAAATGACCTTCTAGGCTAAAGATAAGAAAATTTAGATTGTTTCCCTACCTGAATGGCAACCCACTGTTTCTCCTGAACTACGGAAAATAAGATGGCTAAAAGGTGTAGCTTTAAACCAGAAAACAGTCACGAGGAATGAGTTCAGCTTTAACTCAAGGGGGTGTCTGAGACTCATGAGCCGGGAGTGTGACTGTCCCAGCTCTAGTCCTCCTGGGACAGCATGATGCTAGGGGAGCTGGGACCCTACACGCCAGGTTTGGAGATTGGATCAAAGTGGATGAGGGCATCATTTTTGCTTTTTGGAGGAGAACCGGAAAGAGGCCACGGGGCCGAGGTACTTTCAGTTGTCCTTGTTTGAGTAAAAGAAAATATGCTTTAAGGGGAAATGTCTCTCTTTAATCTAACTAGGGCTCTCCCAAAGCCCCTGTTGGTCCCTGAAGAGAGAGACCTTACAGAAGAGCCAAACTAGAGAGTGAATTTAGGATAAGTTGGGAAACAATTTTGGGGTGAGCAAAGCTGAATTTACTTTTTTGATCGACTAATGAATTTTATGTCTTAAGTACCCAAATGAGTGGGAGGAGAAAGGATCCATTTCTTACTTTTTCCAAACCAGCCATGAAACTCTCTTAAGACTCTTTACCCTAAAAGGAACCAGCTATAAAACTGTCTTATACAGGAGAATGTCTTCCATGGAAAATGGTCCATCATCAGTGATGGACAGAAAACCAAGAAATTCCTATACATTCAGAAAAACTTGAGAAGTTGCATAATAAGATTAAGTTGTGGGTCTGGAGAATGGAAGGGGTAATAGCAAACATCAAGGACCAATTCACACCAACAGAAAGAAGACAGAGAGAAAGCCCCCATCCCCTACACAGATGGTCAGATTGAGTCCCATCCTGCTCAAGTTCATACAATGGAGAGATAGCAAAGGCTAGGTTCTCTGGTCCAGACAGAACAGGATTTGTAACGGAAACAAGAGACCCCTGGTGGCTCCTGAGGGAACTGCCATAATAACTTAACAAAGAGACTTGCTGGTCTAGGACCAGGAGAGGCTACACATGCCAGAGTAGAAAAGCCTGTGTGTGTGTGTGTGTGTGTGTGTGTGTATGTAAAACAAAGAATGGGACTAGATGGACTTTAGATGATTCTCTATAATCAGTACCCAAAACAAGATGCCACTGAGAGCTGGATGTGAGTGGCCAGCCATCTGGTGAGGCATCCCCTGCGTCTGAGGGGACCGAGACTTGAGCCCATGTCCTCAGGACTCGCCTGGCCAGATTTCACAGTGACCTGATGATGGAAGGACCTACCTCTGGCTAACCTAAGAACAGTACGTACTGTGCTGGCTGAATTACGTCGGGCAGCGGGGAGCAGAGGGCGGTGGGCAGGGCCGGGCAGGGGGACGAGGGCTTCATTCGCAAGGTGTTGGGTGATGGAAAGGCTAACTCCTGCAAGAACAACTTAAACCTAATTTTCAACTGAAGTCCCCAAGCTAGTTAAATAGGAAGATTTTCGTAACAGTCAGTCCCTCCAGTCCTCTGGTCGAGAACAATTAAATTAGATCCCTCAGACAGTACAAGACTTGTCAGTGGACTGTGGGGAAGCTGATGAGTTAACGCCGGGGCTCGTGGCGTTGGTTTTGGGAAAGACAGCGGGCTTGGGCCGGGTGGCTGGTGGTTTGACCGGCGCAGCCATCTTGACAGACTTGACCGGCCGGAAGGCGCAGGCAATGTCCCCAGCAGTGCTGGCACTGCGCTGGAAGGCGGGCTCGGGGTCTTTCAGGAGCTGGGTGTGCAGGGGGCTGGAGGGCTCCGATGTGGGGGCCACCACCGGGGAGGTTTTGAGGGGCTCCAAGGTGTCCAGAACCACGTCGGGCGTGTGTTTGACGCTGCTCTGCCGCTCCAGCTCCCGCAGCTCGTTCAGGGCAGAGTTCATTGTGGCCTCAATATCCTGCAAACACAGGGAAGAGGAGGAGGTGAGGCAAATGGAGGGAGACGTCCCCAAGGACCCTATTTCAACAGCACAGGCCAAATCACAGAGACACCAACTGCACTGAGATGTCCAGATTATTTTACTTGGCCAAAATCCTTGAACATACGAACGTTCAGAATGTGGTGGGAGGCAGGGAGACAAAGGGATTTGCATTATCATGAGATTCTTTTTCACTTCAGAAAGAGTGGTTGTTTTCAAAACTAGAGTGCTCAGGTTTTAGATAGGTGCTGCAATGTTTATGGACGAAGTATTTATATAATCCAATGGGGAGGGGCAATGTGGATGGATTAAGGGTGGCCAGTTTGGTCATGGGTACATGGGATTCGTTACGCAATCTTTCTACGTTTGTATATGCTTGAAGTTGAACACAACAAACATTTTTTAAGTGGTAGAAATGGAGGATGATCTTTGTTTCCTTGGACTTCAAGGCTGAAGGTTAAGAAGGCTGGTTCTTCCTCCTCAAGGGTTGAGGAAAGGGTCAAGAGCCCTGGCCCTGAAGATTCATCTGGACATCTCCCCAGACACCCCCCTCAAACCCCGTCCCCCCACCAACTTGATGAAGCCATTTCCTTCTACCCATCACCAAGAGAGGGGACCACAGAGTTACCAGGAGGGGGAGCCAGAGCCCACAAAGGCCAACCACCTTCTTAAGACCTTAGTCTATCGCAGTCCTAGGTCAGGGGCTCAGGGCAGAACCAAAGACCCTCTGCCGGTAGCCAGCTCCCTCCCAGTGAGACCTGCCCCTGCCCCGCACACTTGCGTCTGGTACCCTGCCCCCCTCCCCCCCAAATCACCACAGGGCTCCTTTGGAATTAAGTTCATACTGAAAGACTGTTCTAAGCTGAAGTCCTTGGTTAAGGTGTCTTTGTCCCACAGGGTGACCCATGTGTTCTGTTGACAGTGATTCAATTTCACACATCCCTAGGATGGTCTCAAACCTTAAAAATGCTCAGGAAGAACTCCATGTCCCTCCATGGGCCCACTCTGCCATTAGAGTCTGTCCCAGCTATGTACTTATTCTGACATTCCTATTGACATCTGGCCAAAGAGGGAGCTGGGAGGATTCCCACAATGCAAAGCAGACTGCAGTCAAGCTGAAGTAGAGACACAGAAAGAGAAGTCTAGCAAAGCAAGACATCTCAGCCCGGAGCTTAACACTGAGCTCACCAGCTACACCTCCCCTAAGCAGAGCGCCACAATTAAGCCAAGAGGGACCACGCCCAGCCTCTGCTGACCCCTGGAAGACAGCGTGAGAAGAATCTCAACTTGGTTGGGACAGAAGAGGGCAACCATGAGCCCTTAGTTCCTACCTGGTCTAATGAAAATTATAGAGTTGGGAGAGGCGTCTGAGTGAGCTGCTTGGAGTGGGCCTGGTAGTCAGATTTTTAGAGATGGGGTTGGATCTCTAATATTTCATAGAAAACAGAGACTCGTCAGTGTAGCGTATACAAGGAAAGAAGACCCCCGTAGCCACGGAGTTCATCTCTACCGCATCTCGGGACTTGGGCTGGAAACTCTTCTGGTACCTGAGCCCCTGGCAGCAGAGTATTTGGGGCCCTTCAAGACCAGGAGCAGATGGTTGATTGACCTCCTATCTACTGCTAGGGACCAGATGCGCCCTTAGGAAATGGGATGATGGGGACGGACAGAGCGATACAAAAATGTGGCCAGAACTACATCTGAGCCTTCACACTCAGGCAACTTTCCAAAGTCTACCAGGGACTTAAGACTCAAAAGGTGGGCTAAATGGACTCCATTAAAATACTCTATCTGTAACTCCTGGCTTTAAAAATTGCAACAGCCTTGCAAAAAGCCCATGTATGAGCCAGAAGCCTGAATTCTTTTTTCCGTCTTCAAGTTCTTCTTGGGGAGAGAGGGACTGGCCAATTTCTTGGAAAGCAATCTTATTGGGACCAGATGTCCCACAGTCCTTGAACTTGGGATATCATGTACAAAGCCCTGTTCTGTTTCTAGTTCAGTCATATATGGGCTGCACTAAGTAGCAGTGACGAGTGTAGACACGCCAGCTGCTTGTCCAGGAGCCCTCAGTTACCTGTGCAATGACCTCAGGATCCATGGGCCGATGGTTATTGAAGCTTTTTGACCTTCCGGCTGTCACTGTCTTCCGGATCTGCGGACTGTCCAGCCGATTCTTCAGGGATGAGTGGCGGCTGATGGAGTTGAGGCTCCCGTGCCCACCGATGGAACACTTATCTGGCCCTTCCTTGGGGAGGCTCTGGCTCATGATGGGCTGGGAGGATGGGCGGCAGCTAGCCCCGACCCCTGGGGAGGCGGAGTCAGTGAGGGAACCGCTCAGCCCATAGTTGTCACTCCGAAATGTTTTCCGGATGCTCCCAGATTCTGGCCGTTTCCTTTGCCTTCAATCACAAACAGAGAGGGCAATGTGACCAGGGAGCCCTGGCTCCGAGGAAGCTAGGACAAGAGAGGGGCAGGTGCTGGCACCCAGGGACTTCTGGGAGCAGAGCTGGCTCTCTCCCCTGTTTTCTCCATGTCTCTGTTCCCCTGCCACCCCGACGTGGGAAAAGGAGAAGTGGATACTTACTTGGTGGTTGTGAGCTTTGAGTTCTCAAGATGGAAGGAGCTGCTGTCAGGAGAAATGTCTGATTAAGTGAAAGCTTCTAATGGGAGAGAGATTGAAGGAAAGGTCCCTCTATTACCTGCTGGGAACAGAAACCAGGCTCCCAGGTAGGAGGAAGGTGCACCGTCACCAAGGAGGCAGGGAATTGCAGGTGAGAGGAGACTTCACTTTTCCAAATTTTAGCCTCTTTCTTTCTCTAATTACAAGGCTGCAACCATTTGCACTTGGGCAAGGGGCTACTGTTACTTATTTTGCAGACAACGAACAAAGTATTTTTCCATATTCTGCAATGTTGCAGAGTTTGGACCAGGTTTGTGCATTTACTTAGGGTAGAAATACATTTACACGACCCTAAGTCACCAGCTCTGGGTAGAACCCTGGGTTAAGTCGATCTGTTTCAGACCACTAAGGTTCTCATACAAAAGGCTTTTAGCAGAGTCCTAGTCATATGGACTGCTACTGCTGAATAACTTTATTTTTTTTTCTTTTGGAATTAAGATTCTCAAGGATCTAATCCAAGAAAGCAATAGAACTTCTGGTTTGGGGTAGCAGCAGAGCAGCTTCATCTCAAATCCGTGAAGGGTGCCTGGGGCTGAGTACGGGGGTGGCTAGGGGTAGGACCTAGTCTCTGGAGCAGGGCCAGCCTCTAAGCCAGTCCTGGTACTCTCAGCTGGTTAGGTCTTCCTAACCAGCTATCTGTAGGGCCTGGTCCTGGGCCTGGCACAAAGTAGCTATTGCCTGCCCTTCGTCAATGGGAGAAGGATGTTCTCAGTATCTTACAAAGTGCAGCTGAAATACCTCTTTCTCGTCCCCGACACCCAAATCCAGTGGTAGGCAGAACTGATGATTCCCTCTCCTGTC
>PVIW01000042.1:0-84125 GCA_004026585.1 Noctilio leporinus | reverse complement strand
GGAAGGGAGGGTATTCTTATACGCTCCTTGGCTTGGGATTCCTCAAGCACGAACAGGCTGGAAAGAGGAAGGCCTGCGGGTGGGGACAGCGCCCTGGACCGGGGTGCAGTGGGGATCAAATGGGGAGGGCGGGCTTGGCAACCCACGAACGGGGTGCCTCCTCCCACTCCTAACCCACTCCTCCCGGCGAATTCCTCGCCTGCCCAGCCCTGGGTTCCTGAGTAGGGAGCCCCTGGGGGTGGGAGAGGAGCCAAAGAGCTGGAGGCAGCTCATGGCTGTCTACCTGGGTAGGTAGATGTAGGGAAGTTCCTCTCTTCATCTTTTATTTTTAAAGATTTTATTTGTTACTTTTTAGAGAGAGGGTCAGGGAGACAGACAGAGAGGGGGAGAGACATCAATGGATGGTTGCCTTTCACCTGCCTCCAGCTACAGACCTGGCTGGAGACCTGGCTTGCAACCTGGTTATGTGCCCTGGCTGGGAATGGAACCAGCGACCTTTGGGTTCACAGGCTGGTGCCTTATCCACTGTGCCACCAGCCAGGGTGAAGTCTTCATCTTTTTGTCTTTCTCCCTTGGGCTAAAGAGTTGGACTAAGGGAGGGTGATTAACAGTGGCCAGAGAGCTGCAGTTTATTTTAAACAATGGGGAGCAACCGGGCTTGGGAGTGGGGGCCGGTTGTGGGTTAGGTTGGGTCTAACCACGTGTCTGTTTGCTCAGGGAGGGCCTGCCTGGTCCTTAAAGACCCAGAGCCTGTGAATGTTCAGGGCCTGAGAAGGCTGAGGGCAGGGAGTGGAATGGGCTGGAAGCCTTTCCACTGGACCCCTCCCTCCAAGCTGGTGTCTGTACCATCTCTGCTTCCCTCTTGGGGGTGCTGTGACAATGTAGCCGCTGAACCCACAGTTGCCCCACTAGTACTGGTACCTGGTACTCCATCCCCTTTTGGGCACTAATGGAGCAGTGGGTGGTACTCCTCCGGATGGCAGTTACGGGATGGGGACCTCTTACATACCTAGGGCGGCTGGCTGTCTGATTCCGCTGTGGCACAGTGCGGAGAGCACCCGTGGCACATTTTGTAACACACAAGGCCCTGTGGGGCTAAGTGTCATTGGAAAAGATAAACGAGGCACTGAGATTGGAAGAGGGAGGCTGAAGGTGCTCCAGGCCGGGGAGGACACCGGAACCTGGCCCCTGCCCCTGTGGGCCTCACCAGGAGCCGTGCTCTTCGCCAGCAGTTACAGGACTGAATTATAGGCCTGAAGCTCTGGGCACCCACCTCCTGTGACATGGATGACAGGTTAAAGGACTCCTGCCTTTTTGCACCAAGATGCTTCCTCTCAACCTCTCTTCATGGCTGGCTTCTTGGGGGGTCACTTTTATTTATTTATTTATTTTTAAGGATTTTATTTATTATTTTTAGAGAGAGGGGAAGGGAGAGAAGGAGAGAGACATCAATGTCTGGTTGCCTTTCACCTGCCTCCAGCTACTGACCTGGCTGGAGACCTGGCTTGCAACCTGGTTATGTTGCCCTGGCTGGGAATTGAACCAGCGACCTTTGGGTTCGCAGGCTAGTGCCTTATCCACTGAGCCACCAGTCAGGGCTGTGGTCACTTTTAAATAGGGCAGGCTGCAGTAGGTGCTGTTGTCACGGAGCATGTCCCGGAGACCAGCTGCCCGGGGACGGGAGGCACAGCGTGGGTGCGCCCGCAGTGGGATCTCTGTGCGCAGGAGGCAGGCCTAGAGGAAGGGCTGTGGGAATCCTCTGTTGGGAGTGGAGCTGTTTTAGGGGGAGCAGAGGAAGGCTGCGGGGGAAGTGGTGGGCATCCTGCCAGCCCAGGGCCCGCAGGGGCATGGCAGTTACCGACAGTTGGTGTGGTTTCATGCCCCTGTGAGGCTGGGACCTGGGAACATCCTGGCCTGACAGTGGCCCCCTTACCCATGACAGGCAGGCTACACACAGGGGAATGTCTTCCCCACCACCGTGGAGCACACAAAGAAACTGAGGCTTTCAGCCTGAGGTTCTCCAGCGGAGCGCTCTTTCAGTGGGTCACTGACAGGTTCAAACCCGACCCAACAAACCGAAGCACAGCCTCCCCTCCCTTTCCTCCTGTCCTTGTCCTTGGGGGTGGGAGTCATGGTGCAACATGGCTCAGGTCCAGGCGTGCAAAATAGGAAGTGCTGCTTTTAACAAAGGGGAATTGAACAGCCCAGCTTTGGGAAATGGAGAGAGAAGCAAATAAATCTGGCTTGAGGGAGGGTTCTCCATAGGCACCTTATCAGGGGCCGGGGATCTGGGGGTTCAGTTGGATGGATTTGGTTTTTCCTCCCATGCTAGCAGGCGAGGGCAATTGCAAGGTATTCCAGGACAGAATAACCCACCCTTCCTTGGCTCTGGAGGGTGCTGAGATGTAAAACTCATATTTACCTTATTAATTATGTCAGCCTAGGCTAATATTCACATGCATTTCCTGATTAGGCAGGAGGGGTGGCCCCTGGGTGGGTAGGTCCACACCATCGGCCTGGGAGTGAACAGGATCCAGAGGCTTCAGAGCATATCCTGGAGACCTGCACTTAACACTTGGTGTGTTGGATTGTTCCTGCCCTTTTAGGATCTGAGTGCTGTGTCCCCATCAAGGCTCCCCTGTGGCAACAGGCGTTTAGTATGGGCTGAGAAGCTGGACCCACATGGAGGGCTGGCAGAAATGGGCTCCTGGCCGAGTCCTGGGCAGTTGGCAGCAAGGAGGAGAGGCCTCTGGAGCAGGGCTGGGATGAAGCAAGCCTGGAGTGAGTGACCGGGTCCGAGCCCTACCTGCCTGGCCCACCATGGTCCAGAGGCTGTGGGTCAGCCCCCTGCTGCGGCATCGGAAAGCACAGCTCCTGCTGGTCAACCTTCTGACCTTCGGCCTGGAGGTGTGTCTGGCTGCAGGCGTCACCTATGTGCCACCCCTGCTGCTGGAAGTGGGGGTAGAAGAGAAGTTCATGACCATGGTGCTGGGTGAGTCACACCTCGTCCTGCCCTCCTGTTCCAGATACAGGTCACCTGGAAATAGGGCAACAGTGCCTCTGCCCAAAGAGCTGCTTGGAGGGAGAGGCGACTGTGCTGGGTTCGTGTGGCTGGGAACAGGGGTGACCTGGGCTGAGGGGGTCCCAGGAGGAAGAAAAGCGTACAGGGACCACCATACCCCTGTATAATGACTGGTTCATAGGAGACGCTGTAGAAATGGTCCTTCCCCTTTGGCTGGCCCTTTATGATGGACATCTGTCATCTCATTTAATGCTTACCGCAAGTCTCTGAGGTGATCCAGTCCACAGAGAAGATAATGGAGGTCCAAATGAAGTTAGGTGACCCAGCCAGGTTGGTCTCTGAGCGAGGGTTTTTTCTTACCCAAAGGCCAGGATCTGAGCTTCATTATGTGACTCCAGGGAAGATGGGGGTCTGTTGGGGTGACAGGCACTAGAGCCAGGCTTCCTGCTGAGTCCCTGCCTCCCATCCTCCCTGGCTGTATGCCTGGACAGAAGTATCACTTACCAGTTGCTCCATGCCTCAGTTTCCCCATCTGAAAATGGGGCCTTAGTGTTCCACGCTGTGGGGAGTCTTTTGGAATCCCTGTGAAGTACTCAGCACAGTGCCCAGTACAGGACTGGTCCTCCGTGTGGGAATATCGTGGTCATCTCCATCCTTCTCAGGGAGTCCAGTCCCCCTCCCCTGCCCCTTACAGGCCCCAGCCTCTGGCTCATACTACTTGCCTTTCTTGCAGGCATCGGTCCAGTGCTGGGCCTGGTCTCGGTCCCACTCCTTGGCTCAGCCAGTGACCACTGGCGTGGGCGCTACGGCCGCCGCAGGCCCTTCATCTGGGCCCTGTCCCTGGGTGTCCTGCTGAGCCTCTTCCTCATCCCCAGGGCCGGCTGGCTGGCGGGGCTGCTGTGCCCAGACACCAGGCCCCTGGAGTTGGCCCTGCTGATCCTGGGCGTGGGGCTGCTGGACTTCTGTGGTCAGGTGTGCTTCACCCCGCTGGAGGCCCTGCTCTCTGACCTCTTCCGGGACCCAGACCACTGTCGCCAGGCTTTCTCCGTCTATGCCTTCATGATCAGCCTCGGGGGCTGCCTGGGCTACCTCTTGCCTGCCATTGACTGGGACGCCAGCCCCCTGGCCCCCTACCTGGGCACCCAGGAAGAGTGCCTCTTTGGCCTGCTCACTCTCATCTTCCTCACCTGCATGGCAGCCACGCTGTTTGTGGCCGAAGAGGCAGCACTGGGCCCCGCCGAGCCAGCGGAAGGGTTGGCGATCCCCTCCAGGCCACTCCACTGCTGCCCGTGTCGCGCCCGCCTGGCTTTCCGGAACTTGGGCACCCTGTTGCCCCGGCTGCACCAGCTCTGCTGCCGCATGCCACTCACCCTGCGCCGGCTCTTTGTGGCCGAGCTGTGCAGCTGGATGGCTTTCATGACCTTCACGCTGTTTTACACGGACTTCGTGGGTGAGGGGCTGTACCAGGGCGTGCCCAGGGCTGAGCCAGGCACCGAGGCCCGGAGGCACTATGATGAAGGTAAGGCTCAGAGGCAGGGGGCTATTGTGGGAGCTTCTCAGGGTGGGGGGCACTCAGGTGTAAGGGAAAGCCCGCCACCTTGTGCTGGCTGGTAGCTGCGCAGCTCTGCGCCCTGGCTTCCCTGGCAGGAAAATGGGCTTGCTGTGTGCATCACCTGGAGGGACAGAGAGGCTTAGGCGAAATCTCAGTAGAGCCGGGTAGCTCTGAGAGTTTGGGCAGGGTCCTTGCCCCAACTTGACAAAGAAAACGTCCAAAGGGAGTGGAGGGGTCGGAGCTGGGGATTGGGGTGCGCCTCAGGCCTGCCCAGCCCCTACTTCAGCTCTGCTCCCCCGGCGGACTTTCCGAGTCCTGTTGCCAGCACCTTGCAGCTCAGGTGTTCTGCAGCTCTGTCTCAGAGCCTACGTGCGGCGGAGCTGTGTTCATGTCCCTCTCACCCTCCCAGTCGCCCTGGAACACAGCCAGCAGCTCTGGCCACTTTTCCTGACGTCAGCGAACAGCCTAGACTCCTGGATGTGCGCTGGGGAGCAGGGCCGACCGCAGCAGGTCAGGTTGTGTTGGGCCTCTCCCACTCCATGTCTGACAGCCTCTTCCCCACCTCCCTGTCCAGGAGTCAGGATGGGCAGCCTGGGGCTGTTCCTGCAGTGTGCCGTCTCCCTGCTCTTCTCTCTGGTCATGGACCGGCTGGTGCAGCGATTCGGCACCCGGGCAGTCTATCTGGCCAGTGTGGTGGCTTTCCCTGTGGCCGCGGGCGCCACGTGCCTGTCCCGCAGTGTGGCTGTTGTGACCGCCTCGGCTGCCCTCACCGGCTTCACCTTCTCCACCCTGCAGATCCTGCCCTACACGCTCGCCTCCCTCTACCACCGTGAGAAGCAGGTACTCACACCAATGCTGCCCTGGATGCCAGGCCTGGGGTGGAGCGGGGCTGACTCGCTGGGAACCGGGGTCAGGCAAGAGAAGCTGGAGAAAGCCATCTCTGGTCACAGAGGAAGCCCACGGGGGCCTGGGGCCAGAGAGGTGCCCCTCGGAAGGAGCGTGTAGGTGGATTCTGGGAATGATTTCCTGGTGTCCGTATTTATAAAGCACTTGAGTGGATGATTTTGGAAAATGGGAAGCCCTTCTCAGGGAAGCCAGAGCAGTCAGACTGGGCTGGGTCGCTCTGGGCAGAGGCAGGGGCTGGATCAGATGACCTCTGGGCCTTCAGCAGGTGGCCAGCGGCAATGGCTGCTGTGGGCCACACTGGGCCTTAGGGGGAGGCAGGGAGAGACACTGTGACTCACGTGTACCTGCTTCGGTGTCCTAGATGGAGAAGTCTCCCTGCTGTCCCCTCTCATGATTTATCTTCCTCCAAGTCTCTTTTCTTTTCCTATGTCCCCCTTGCCCCTCCCCATGGCAGAGCTCTGAGCCTGATACACTTGATGTCACTTGCCTGGGCACTTTGTAAGTTGGGGGGCTGCACACTGACCAGCCCTTCCAGGGGTTCCGTTCTGTGGGAAGCCTCCTGACCTGGGCTGTTTGGTCACCTTTGTCCCTCCACTGGCCTCACCGAGCTATAGCCCTAGGTGCAGAGCTCCACCCAGATGGGCAAGAAGTTGGGGTGTCCCAGGGGGGAGGTGCAGGTCCGGCCTTAGAGCTTCCAGACTGTAGAGAAGACATGCCTCTGCCCTTGTAGGACATGAGTCGGGTAGCAGAGAGGCCCTGAGCTGGGAGGCTGGTTGACCAAATTGGTAGCTACAAGGTAGGAAGAATGGAGGGAGCAGCCAGGGTTTTGGTTGGGGGAACCTGGTTCGTGAGACCCCTATCAGCATAGAGATAACCTTCCTCAGACTTCACTCTTCTGCTGCCCCGACTGGGGGCTTGGAGGCTGATGCCCAGAGGCCAGGCTTGGGCACATGCCCTTGAGCTAGAGAACGTGCTGGGGCTGGTCCTCTCCTGGGACCAAGAAGCAGGTCTGCCTCTAGGGGTCTCTCCAGGCTTCAGCCTCACTGGTCTTTCCTGGGGTGGCAGGCAGGGAGGAGAGGGCCTGGGAGGCCCATTCCAGCAGCCGCACATGGCCCACCGGGCCCTGTGCATGGCCACCCCCACTCCCATCATTTGTGGGCTCCCCTGGGGCCAGGTGTGAGCTCTGCCATGGTTCCCTAACAACTCCGGAACTCTTTCATGTTAGGCACCAGTGGGCATGGGGACAGTCTGATAAGTTGTGGCCGCTTCCTTAAATCGGGGACTCAGACCTTGGGGAACAGGGCAGGCCCAGGTCACTCTAATCTAAGCCGCAGTGAGAAAGCAGGGGAAGGGCTTCAACATTAGCACAGCTGGGTGTGGAGTCCGGGAGAGCGATTCATCCTGCTCCTCTCAGGCAGGGTCTGCTGGCCCCTCATTCCTTGAGGCTGGGGCCACGGACCCCACAGGCAGGCAGCCGCTCCAGCGAGGGCCTGGGGTGCCGTGGGCACAGCTTCACTCCGGAGGTGGTGATGAGGATTTTCCAGGTAGTGGGGAGAAGGAAAGGAGTGGGTTAGGAGAGCCTGAGTGTGAGGCCCTTGGGTTTCACCCCTGTTCTTACTTGTCCCTTTTCCCCGTCTTCATTCTGTCTCTTTCCCTTTCCCTTGGGGTTCTGTTCTCTTTCCAACCTGCAGAGCTGCATTTGTCTGCCACCTGTTCCAGGAGAGGCTAGAGGAGACCTGGACTTCTGGTTTCAGATTTGTCCTATCCCTGCCTCCCCTCCCTTCCCCTTCTCCCATCCAGAGGAGGGATGGAAGAGACCCAGACCAAGCAGGGTCTGCTCAGTTTTTTGACCTGCTGATTTCCTTTCAGGTCTGTGGCCTGGTTTGTTCCCATAGCCGGGGGACTCCCATGCCTGAGTACACACCTGTCCTTGTGCTCTTTTCCTTCCTCTGTCCCCGCAGGTATTCCTGCCCAAGTACCGAGGAGATGCTGGAGGTGGTGCCAGTGAGGACAGCCTGATGGCCAGCTTCCCGCCAGGCCCCAAAGCCGGGTCCCCCTTCCCCAATGGGCACATGGGTGCTGGAGGCCCCAGCCTGCTGCCGTCTGCACCCACGCTCTGCGGGGCCTCTGCGTGCGAGGTCTCCATGCGAGTGGTGGTGGGCGAGCCGCCTGAGGCCAGGGTTGTTCCAGGCAGGGGCATCTGTCTGGACCTCGCCATCCTGGATAGTGCCTTCCTGCTGTCCCAGGTGGCCCCGTCCCTGTTCATGGGCTCTATTGTCCAGCTCAGCCAGTCTGTCACTGCCTATATGGTGTCAGCTGCGGGCCTGGGTTTGGTTGCCATTTACTTTGCTACACGGGTAGTATTTGACAAGAGTGACTTGACCAGATACTCAGTGTAGAGTTAATTCCTACCCACCGAGGGAGGGCCTGCCCGGTATTCTGGGCTCGTGGGCTCCTGCGCTGGCCTCCCAGATTCTATTGCTGCCAAAGTGGCGTGGCTCTCTGCTGCCACCGCGTGGTGATAAGGTGCATAGCTGCACAGTTAGAGCACTGGGGCATCCCCCTCCCACCTCTTGTGTCTTGGGGGCTGTGGTTGACTTCAAATGGGCTTAAGTCTGGACTTGCACAGGGAGAGCAGGGCAGGACATTTGATTAGCACCGTGCACTGGAATTCAGGACTCGAGCAGGGTGACCCAGGCTGAGCTAACAGCCAGTATCCTGACCAAGACATACCAAGGGAAGGTATTTAGGGAGCTGAGTAAACTCAGCTACCAGGACTCCCCTCTCCAAGCCCCCGTATCCTGTAGGTTCCCTTAAAGTTGCTCTAGTGTGAACCTCTCCTCCACAGGATTTAAAAATATGAATTACGTTTTTGGTGGGGAACAGGGGGCGAGGGGATGCTGCCTGGCCCCACAGCACTGCCTTTCCACTGATTCCCCAGCCCTGTGTTTTATCAGGACATGGCTTGTTGGCCCCTGTGTCTCCATCACAGGGACACAGGCCTTTAAATATTTAATTTATTTATTTAAATAGAGGAGAATCAGTGCCCAGCTCTGCCATGTCTGGGTCTAGGAGGTGACATCCCTCGCGACGGGGTCCCGTGAGAGGGCTGGATAGTGGACTAAGCACTGTCAGAACCTTCTTTCCTTGGGGTGATTGGTCTGGCCCCAGACTGCCTAACCCGGGAGCTTGGAAACTCTGCTCAGCCCAGCTGATACCCTAGCTCCTCTTCTGCAAGGCTGGGTCAGGGCGCAGAGCTGGGCTTCAGGCCTCAGCAGCCTCCCTAGCCTCCCCGCCCCTCCCGGCCCCGCCTGCCCCTTCCCCACTCCCCTCTGCTCCCTCTAGGGCTGGCTGATGAAGGAGCTGCCTACCCAACCCTTCTCTGCTTCCCAGCCTCTCTTTGGGGCTGTTTCAGGACCGGAAGCAGCCGGTGTGTCTCCTTGAACCTCGTCCGCCCCAGCGCCCAGGGCATGTCTGTGCTTGGGGACTCTTGCACAGGAACTCAGGAGCACCCCCTGGCCTAGGCCTAGGAGGTCGTATCTCTGGGGGGTTTTAAGTGCCGTTTGCAGTAATGTCATGTCTTATTTATTTAGCGGAGTAAATATTTTATACTGTATGTGAGCAACCAGAGTATAATGTTTATGGTGATGAAATTAAAGGCTTCTTATATGTTTAATTGGCCTGCATTTATCTTTTCTGTGGGGGTGGGGGTGGGGAGAGGGATCAGATTTCTCAAACATTATCTCCCCCCTCCCCCTGCCCGTGTTTTGGTAGCTTCAGTTTGCAGCACCACCGGCAGGTGGAGCCATAGACCAAAACTCTGCTGTCTCTTGGCGATTGGGTGCAGCTGTGCTACCCGCCCTGGACTGGGGGCTTCCTTTGGGAATCCAGGGGAGAGGAAGGGAGTGGAAGAGTAGGGAGTGCAGAAAAGTGGGGGCATTTTCCTTCCCAAAGGGCTCCTAGTGTGTCCAAGGAGATGGAACAAGAACTACAGCAATACAAACTCCCCTGACCTGCGGGTGAGGCTTTTGACCCACTGTGCCTTGGTTCTGGCCTTTTCTCATCTTCCCTTTCCTGCCAGGCTCAGGTCAAGTTCAGAGGCTTCTTTCTCTGCCTTGTCATCTGCCTCCCTCCTTCAAACTTGACCGGTCTTTCTGCCCCTTAAGTTCATGTAGTTAATAGCAAGAGCTAGCTTTATTTATGTTTTAAATGTCCTATATATTTTTAAAAGATGTTTATCTGTTTTTCATTAGAGAGAGGGAAAGGGGAAGAAAGAGAGGCAGAGAAACATTGATGTGTGAGAGAAACATTGGTTGGTTGCCTCTCCCACGTGCCCCACCCAGGCCCACAAACCCAGGGCCTGGGCATATGCCCTGATGAGAACGAACTAGCAAGAACCACACTCAACCAACTGAGCCACACCAGTCAGGGCTCTATTCTTTATTTAACTTTTTATTATGGAAATTTTCAAACATCCATGAGTAATGAACCTGGTATAATGACCTCTACTTCACCAATCATTAACATTCTGCCATTTTTGTTTTGTATCTCCCATCCCCTGCCTTTTTTTTTCTGGGGTGTTTTTAAAGCATTTGGCAGACAAAATTTGTTTTACTTAAAATACTTCAGTGCACATATTTAAGGAATAGAGCTTTTTAACATCTGTGTCACAATACAATGAACATATCCAACCAACAATAATTCCTTCTTGTTACTTATTCAGTCCATGTACAACTTTCCCCAATTGCCTTAAAAATGTCTTACAGTTGGCTTATTCAAAGCAAAATAAACAATTAAGATAAATTGCCTTTAGTAGTATGTTGTTAACAGTTCCTCTTTCTTTTATAAATTGCTCACTTTCTATATTTGGCTGACTGTATTCAGTGTTAAAATGTTCTTTTTTTCTGTCTAGAGGCTAGATTAGGTTCAGATTTGGTTGTCCCAACATATGGACACAGGCCTTTAAATATATAACTTATTTAGCAATGCATTCGTAGACTCCACCTACATAATTTTGAAACAAATTCCAGACATCATATTTCTAAATATTTCAGAATGTATTTCTTAAAGGTAAGAACTTATTTTTATGTTAAAAATATTTTTTTTGAAGATTTTATTTTTATAGAGAGGGAAGGGAGGGTGAAAGAGAAGGAGAGAAACATCAGTGTGTAAGAGACACATCAACTGGTTGCCTCTTGCATGGTCCCAACTGGGAACCTGGTCTGTAACCTAGGCATGTGCCTTGGCTGGGAATCCAACCAGCGACCTTTTGGTTCATAGGCTGGCAACCAATTCACTGAGCTATACCAGCCAAGGCTAGAACGTAAAGACTTATTTTTAAAACCATGTAGGCATATTACTACTATGAGATAAATTTTTTTTTTTACTGTCAACAAATACCTAGTCAGTGTTCAAATTTTCTGTCTCATCAATTTTTTTTTTTTTTTGTATTTTTTGTTCAAATTAGAATATAAGTACAAAAACCCAGGATTTATTAGTAAAACATTTTGTATTTATTCTTACCTGTTTAAACTTCATTCACCTTCAAAGTACTCTCCAGTTGATGCCATGATGAGAAAAACTCATACTGCGAGAGTTTTTCCACTGCTCAAAAAAAGTTTTTGCACTCATTGATTTTGATGTCTTTTAGTTCTTCGGCTGTTTTTTTGTGTCACCTCTTCCACATCAGCAAAATATTTCCCTTTGAGGACTTTTTTTCTTCAGGGGAAACAAAACAACAATAACAAAAACACGTTGCTGGGATAAGGTTGGGTGAATAGGAAGGGTGGGGCACGGGGGGTGGGGGGGTCATGCCACTTTTGGTCAAAAACTGCCGAACACTCAGTTTAGTGTGGGTAGGTGCCCTGGTAAATCACCCGTCGTTAAATGGACAAATATGGTGCGTCTTTAACAAAAAATTCACTGGAGCTAAATGCAGCCTCTCACCACACTGCCAGCTGGTAGACGAATGCCCAGCTACAAGTGGCCTGCCCTCCAGAATTTACTGTGTCCCCACATAAGTTCCATATGTTGCAGTTGATTGATGTGTCTCTTAAATTCTTATACTCCAGAGGCATCTCAATTTTTACTTTTATCCTTGCAATTTATTTGTTCAAAAGCTGGACATTTTGTCCTGTAGATAATGATTATAGTATTTCACATGTCTTTATTGCCTTGGTATTGCCTGTTACATTAAAAGTCAGAGACCAGGTTAGAGTTGGGACTTTTTGGTTTGTTTTCCCAATACTTAATAAATTGGTGTACTTCCATACAAAGGAGCAAGCCTCTGTTAGCTGGTTTTCTTTTTTGCTGTTAGCAGTCATTGATGTCTTTCTGTACTTAGATCCACTACTTCATAGGCATTGGGAAATGATGCTATTCTTTTATTTCTTTTTCCAAATAATTAATTGATTTCCTACCATTCCCTAATGATGGCAGAAAGGTTTTCCCTTAGTGGCATTATGTGTTCAAGAATTTACATATATTTGATGTGTTTCAGTCCTTTGTCATTGTTGTTCGTGCTCAAGTTGTTACCATTTTTGGCCAGTGGGAGCCTCTTCAAGTTGATTTTCTGAGTCCTTTTGACACAATCCAAAGGGGTTTTGGACGTTTATCTTTGCTTTCTGGCCGGACTGGATGTCCAGGCTCATCTTATATTTCCTGCCACAGACCTGGAATGAGCTGTTCCCTTTAAGGGTCGCTGATTCCTTTGTTTTGGAAAAAGTATTTAGAGACCATAACATCTGCATCAAGTGTGCTTGTTACTGGATTGGTTATTGGTTTTAGGCTTTTTAAATGGACCAAGCTAGCAGGGGACATTTAATGCAAATACATTGTAAGTTTGTATTGATACTTCCAATTCAAGTTCAGAACTGTACACACACACACACATATTTTACCTCTAATTTCTCCCACACAGAAACAGCCCTGACCCAGAGGCTCTGTGTGTAAGAGAAGCAAAACGAACCCATCCATGTCAGCCCATCTGTGCCACCAGGACATGGAAGCTGGCTGTCCAAGGGACAATAGCTGCACGAAAGACCACAAATATGTGGGGAACAGAAGGCCCAGACGCCTTTTGTAGCACAAGTTTTCGATATTTGGGGCCAAGTAAACCAGCTCACAGGCAACTGGAGCCTTGTGTTGGTAGTTCCTCAGTTTTGAAATGTGTTTCTCACGGAAACATCAACTCGCTAACAAGTGCAGGAAGAGAGGAGCACTTAAGAGGCCTCTGGGAAGGAGGAGGAAACTGCAAGTTTCACACAGCGAAGTTTACCGAGTCCTCTGCACCTGGGGTCCCAGACCAGTGCACCCCAGCTTGTGCCTTTAAGAAACAAGCACGTGTGACTCAAATGTGCATCGATGATGTATCGGGCATTTGTAAATGGAAACTGCAGAACATGAACCAAAGATACGCATAGAGTTTAGAGGATGGAAAAATGACTTTTCTGTGATGGAGAAAGAAAGGGTCAGGCTCTTCACAGCCATCTCTGCCCACATCGTGCTGGATCCTGCCCACCTCCCAGAGGGGGATGGAGCCCTGGGTCCTGGCCTGTGGTTTGAGCCCAGAAACTAGAGAAAGGGGGGCTGGCTGGAGTCAGGTGGGCAGTGCCCCCTCTCTGTGCATTCATGGCTCTTCCTGTCTGGCCAGGAGTGCCCCTCCCTGCAGAGCCCAGCTTCAGTGGGGTGGGAGAGCAAAGAGTAGGGTGAGGAGTATCCCCTGAGCAGCTTGGATCTCAGGTTACTTCTTGGGCTGTTGGGGAAAAAGCCCTTTGTTTCCAGGGTCAGGTTTGATTACAGCCTCCTTGCAGTTTTGTCACCGTTGGCCTGAGGGTTGTTCAGAGCTGGAACTTTCTGACACCCAACACTGTCACTAGATCTCTACACACATTAGGAGGCAGCGTGTCCCTTGACCCCAGTCTGCCCCTTACTAGCCTTTGGCTTTTGACAAGTCATTCTATTGTGTGTGCAGTGTGAGGGTTAATGGATCATCACACGGAGGCCACTTCCATGGCTCCCAATTTGGTGCCACTCCCCCAACCCAATCAAGTAGCAGTTGACAGATCCCAGTGATGCTGTCTCCTCCTTCACTCCGTTTCATCACATGGTATTTGTCTACATTCCTAGATGCTGGTCCCTATGTTAGCCCTGGGACTGTGGCAACGAAAGACACCATTGCTGCAGCTCAGATGGCCTGGGAGGAGGCCTGCTGAGAGCAGTCCTGTGCCTGGTTAGGGACCCAGGTCCTGGAGGGGAAGTGGGCTCCAGGGAGAGCAAGGTGTGGGTCTGCCAGTGGGCAGCAGGCCAGGAGGTGCAGGGAGGGCACCCACCCTGACACACAGGGCATCCCACAGGCTGGCCTTTCTCGGTGACTTGATTACAGTGACATGAGAAAGCTTTATAGACAGGGAGGCACTAACCTTTCATTAGTGACATGGCCTGCCAAGATGATGTGACTTGTCCAAGGGCACACTGGCTCAGGGCTATTTTTGTTCTACCATCACCAATTTTACAAGTGGGGGCGGGGGGTGAGGGGCATGTAGGAAGTCTCTGCATTATCTTCACAGCTTTTCTGTAATCCTAATGTTATGCCACAGTAAAAGGGCTGTTCTTTTTCATGTGGAGGACTTTTGACCTGTGTCATCTCCTTCCAATCCACATCATCCAATCAATTATCAGCCGTTACTATTGACTGAATACCTGGCGGGAAACACGCCAGGGGTGTGAGGACAGATGAAACACAGTCTTGTTCTCTGAGCTCTCAGATTTCCTCATGGCAAAAGAAGACATGTTCAAGTGAGGTTATTTCTAACACTACAGACAAGTGCCAACAGTGCATGAAAGTACAAAGCCGAGTGGCAGGAGAAACCACTACCAGGAGCATGTTTTTTAAATAGGGACAAAGACTCTTTCCTTCTACAAAACAAGTTCGTGGCGTTTTTGACTTAATGAACACTTTCAAAATACAGGCGCGCTTTCATTGATTGAACATACATTTTCCCAGTCTTCATGTGTTAGTCATAAAGAAACCCACCAAAACGTACTGATTCTGCATTCTCAGCTCAGCCCGCCTGCTGGCCACTGAGTCCCAGACTGCAGCCTGAGTTACCTTCCCAACGCACCGAGCTCCCTGCCTCAAACTAGGCGGCTTGGGGACCTTGGGTGACTTCCCTGCATGTGGCAACCGAGTTCAGAGCTGCTTTTTAAAAATATATTTTAGTGGTTTATTTTTAGAGAGAGGGGAAGGGAGGGAGAGAGAGGGAGAGAAACATCAAAGTGTGGTTGCCTCTTGCATGTCCCCACCACCCAGGCATGTGCCCTGATTGGGAATCCAACCTGTGACTCTTTGGTTCACGGGCCAGTGCTCAATCCACTGAGACACACCAGCCAGGGCTCCATGCAGCTATTTACCCCCTTTGCCTGCCACTCTCTACGTCCCTTGGTCTCCTAAACCCTGCTTCAGCCACAGTGAGCTTCCTTCCATTGGGCAACCATACCTGCCTCTGTTGAGCCACAGTGCCTTTGCACGTGATGCAGTCTCTTCATGGAAAGCCCTCTGCACCTTCTCTGCCTACTGAATTTGTATTTTTCCATCAATGCTCAGAGGGAGCCTCTCCTTCTTTGGCTCCCTGATGTTAATCCCATCCTCGTCAGTCTTCCCAAAACATGCCACTACTATGGTACTTGTGTACATTGGGCAGAAATCCACTTGACTTATTCACCCACTAATTCATTCCACAAACATTTATGAAGCAGCCACCACATGTCAGGGTAGTGACAAGGAGAACAGATATTTGGTCAAACATTATGCTGGATGTGGGTGTTTTGGGATGAGATGAACATTTAAGTGGGTAGACTGAGTAAAGCAGAGTTAGATAGGCCTCGTTCAGTCAGTTGAAGGCCTGAATAGAACTAAAAGCTGACCTTCCACTGAGTAAGGCAGAACTTCTCCTTCCTGCCTGCCTTTGCTTTGGGATGTCAACTTCTTCCTGCCTCCAGACTCAATCTGAAACGTCAGCTCTTCCTGGGCCTCGAGCCTGCTGGCCTTCACCCTGATTAAACCGTGGTTTCCAGGCCTTTGGACGAGGACTGGAATTCGATGACCAGTGGAATGACATCGCTGGCTCCTGAGTCTCCGGCTCCACCCCTCACCCTGCAGAGCTTGGGACTTGTCTTTGTAATTATATGAGCCAATTCCTTGTAGTAAACTGTTCTCTCCAGCTAGAAAAACCAATAGGAAACCATCCCCAGCTGATGACTAATTAGTCATGACTAACACACCGGGGTTTTATTAACACCAGATAAATCATTGACTCACAGATGGGAGAGCTGTGAGTTTACAGATGGGAGAGTTTACAGATGATGAAACTGAAGCCCGAGAAGGAATGTTCTTTCCACCGCACATTCCACCAAGCATGTTCACTTAGCTGGAGACCGCCGTGAGAAATAAGACCTAAAATGCAAATATCCCGGGGAAAATAATGTGCTGACATGAATGCATGAGAGCATGTGAATGACTCGGTAACATGCCTTATTTTAAAGAGTCGTTTTTGATGGAAGACAAGGGTACCGGGTGAAAAATAGAAAAGATAGACATAGTTCCTACCCTCTCGGAGGTCCTTGCTCAGTGGGAATTTCAGAGATGTGCAGAAGCACCTATATGCAGTTGGCTTAGCGTGGCTCTTGAACGTGAAAGGAGGCGCTCAGCACAGTGGAGATGCTACAGGCAGGGCAGGGCAGGGAGGGCCGCAGACCTCTCCTCCCCGGAACTCCAGTCAGTATCATAGTTGTCCGTCCCATTGAGGGCAAGGGCAGTGGGCAAGATGGTGGAGGCACTTGAAATCCCATCATGTGAGGAGGAGGTGGAGGAAATGGAGATACTTTCATCTTGGCATCCTCAGGAGACTGGAGAACTGTCTTCAGCTTTTAAATGGCTGTTCTGGAGGAAGGAATGCATTGTTCTGTGTTCTCCAGAGAGCAGGGGGCTGGAGAAGGGCCAGGAAACACAGATTTGATGGTCAAAGGGTAAATGGAGGGAGTTAATTCTCTTGGAACATGGGCTGGCCAGGGCTTGGGGCAGGGTCCTGGGGGAGGTTCAAGCACTAAGAGGTAGTTGAGGTCAACATTATTTTTAAGCACCTTCCAACCCTTCGATTCTCTGATACGAGGCTGGGGACAGTGGTCAGTTGCCACAAGTAGACGTGTGAAGAGGTGGACGTATGGCCATTCATCCAACCAAAGGTGTGGGTCTGTGGTGTCCACATAAGTACTTGATCTGGCAGGAGGACCGAGATCCCCATGCCAAGGCCACAGATGGCGGTAAGGCAAAAGCGAATGCTATGCTTTTCTACTTTCTCTGTTAAATACACCTGGTTTTGTTAGAACGTGGCTAGAACATGGGAAGCTGTTTAAGACAGCTAAGGAGAATGTGTCAGCAGCAGGGAGAGAGTCAGTAGGAAACAGAGACCAGGTGAGGAAGGTGTTGGGAGTGACTGACGCATGCTGCTCAGGCAGAGGGGACCCTCTGTAGCCCTTGCCTGTAGCCTGTTGTGTGGCTGACACATCTAGTTACCACAGACTAGGGACTGAATGTTGGTATCCCCCTCAGAAATGTGTTGAAATCCTAACACTCCAGGATGCTGGTATTGAGAGGTGGGAGGTGCAGCCTTCATGATTGGAACTGGTGCTCCTTCCTCTAAGAGACCCCACATTTAGTCCCGACCGCTGCACAGGACACATGAGGCAGGCCTGCACCGGAACATGGCTGTGTTATGCCGATCTTGGCCTCCCCAGCCTTCAGAACTGTGAGGAGTAAATTTCTATTGTTTCCAAGCTGCGTCTGTGGTCTTTTGTTATAGCAGCATGAATGGGCTCGGATGGTAGGGAACATCCGACTTTTCCAACACACTCCCTCTGCCCAGATGCCATTCTCACCGATGACCATGATAGCTCTGTTCCTGTAGCTCCCGGAAGGTGGATGACAGAAGGACACCTACCCAGCACTCACCTCAGTGTTTTCATTGTTTACTTCTCAGTCTCTGACCCTAACGTTTCTTGTAGCCCTCTGTCTCATCTCAGCACGGTGCCCTGTGCTTTCGAGAAATTCCATGGGAATGGAGGAGACTGCCCGGGCTCAGGCAGCTACACAAACAAAAGGCCAGAGTCCTGGGAGTGTGTGATGTCTCTGAGGGCCTAGACTGTGAAAGGTCACAAATCAAAATGGGGAACACTGAAGGTGACAAAGCCTTTAAACCTTGCCCTTCACAGCCTGTCAGGCTGGAGCTTGGACTTTACTCCGAAAGCAGGGGAGAAATCAATGCTTTGGACACTCTGAACACGTGAGCGATATCATCAAATGTGTGTCTCAGAGTTTCCTTGTGGTAGCAACATGGAGGGGGAGGGGGAGTGCGTGGACACTGGGAACTGGGAGAGGTTAGGAGGCACCTGCCATCATTCTAGCAAGAGGTGGTGAGAGCCTCGGGGACAGGTCTGATATCACAGAGATTAGATACCAAGACCACCGTGACCAATTGCCAGGGATACTGTGATGTCTGGGTAAGGCTTTCAAGTGAAGTGAGAAGGGGAGCCTGGTGAGGTATGGCGGGTCTAGATAGTGAGTCCAAGTGGTCTATTCTGAGATGGAGGAGCCGTGAGGACACCCAGGAATAAACATCCTATAGGCATTGGAAACACAAACCCAGCTCAGGGGGGAACTGAGGGTCAGAGATAAAGATTAGGGGTCATTAGCCTTTGGGGTTGAATGAAGCCTTGGAGAGAATGAGGCCCCTCATCCAGGGTGAAGTCCAAAAACAGTGCCGGTGGAAAAGAAGCCCCAACAAGACAAACACCGACCAGAGAGCCGGAAGGAGAAGCCCGGGACCCAAGAGAGGACTGTAGTTCTGAGAAGGAGCCAGGAAGGCCTATGCACGCCTGCTTCGGAGGTCAGGGGATGTTTGCCGGAGGAGGCGATGTCTGCCCTGGTCTTGAGGATGAGTACAAGATGAAGACGCCTGAAAAGGAAGGTCAGATCTGGCAGGTGGGGTGGCTGCAGCCTTCACTAGAGGCGGCAATGGTGGGGGCAGCAGACACGTCAGTATGCTGAAGAGTGCCTGGAAGGTGAGACAGTAGTGTGGCAAATAAAAGCCATTATTTTTTGAGGTTTGATACTGAAGGGAAGAGAGGACAAGATAGGCTAATCGTCAAAGAGGGAAATCCTCTCAGGATGGGATGGGACTTGGACAAACACCGCTTCTCCGTGTCAGGCATGTTCGTGCCTCCGAGTGGAGCTGTGCCAGGCCCTACGCCTGTACCTAGACACTCCATCAGCATTTGCTGAGCAGGGCCTGGGGGAGGGGCTGCGGGGGCTGCGGGGGCCAACAAGGCCTCTGAGGACCCGGTGGGCGCAGAGGCACCGAGACAAGAAACTTCAGGTCAGTGTGCTGAGAGCTGCAAACGAGGTCAGTACCGGACACATGGAAGACACTGGAGGTCACATCCCCCATGCTGGAGTGGGTGGGACACCCTTGCAAGTGACAGCTGAGCTGAGACCGAACGTGGGAAACAGCCAGATGGGGCAGAGCTGGGGAGAAGGTGAAATGTGTCCCTCCAAATCCCTCCCCAACTTTCTCTGAACCCCAGATGCCCCGGAGCGCGGCGGACGGTCGCTGCTGGGAACATGAAGTTCCTCCTAACCCTACTGCCCGCACCTCATTCTCACCCTCATTGAACTGACAGCCCTTCCTGTACCATAGTGGCTTCTGCCCACTCATCTACTAGAAACTTCTGAAGAGGCTGGTCTTAGTCACCTAGTGCAGCACTCAGCACATGGTTGATGCATAAAAATATTTTGTGATTATGAAATCCGCTCAGCCCAGGGAACACTACCCTGGTGAACACATTTTCAAGGGGCCACTGGCAGGGTTGAGGCATTGCGGTAGAAGGGAAAGGCAAATTAGACATGGGGGAAGAAAAACAAGGCAGAGAGAGAGGGCTGGGAAGAGGAGCAAGGGGGAAGCAGGAAGATAACAGGTACACACAGTGGGGAAGGTAGAATGCCAACCAAAACCTCATGGGAACGCTGTGCTCCAAGCAGCCCTGGCCTTGGTTTCTTCCCCATCACGGGAGAACCTCTAGTCCACCTCCACTTTCGGGCACCCTCGCTGGGATCTGATTATTACGCATGCTCAGCTGCATATTCTGAGGAGCAGGGAGAGGCTGAGAGAAAGAGGGAGAAAAGAAACCTAACAATTTCCCACCTGACAGGGTGAGCCGAGACAGAATTCAAACGTCCTTCCCTGAGGGTGTGGGGTGGGGGCTGGGGGCTGTGTCAGTCTCCCGAGTGGGCTGTACCACACGCAAGCTAAGTTCTCAACCGAGAGCAGAGCTAATTTTGTTTTGCAGCTGGATAAATAAAGTAAGGAAGAAAAAAGCTGGCATTACACATTTTTGAATTAGCACCAAGTCTCTCCAACCCCACCTCTTTCAGGAAATGTTCCCTATGTAGGGGGAGGTGGTAATTTTGCTCCCTCTCCAATCCGTCCTCACCACAGAAAGTCCTGCTCAGAGCTGCATTTCTCCCTTCTGTTTGTCGGTCTGTCTTTGCCTTCCCGTTACCTCTGTGTCCTTAGCTGAATTCTTCATCTATGGCAATAGGATCGTGTGAGATAACATGAGAGAACTCTAAAACGGATGGAAGTCGTGGCTAGTGAGCATGGTCCCTGAAGGTCTCTGGTTCTGAGACGGAAAATTCCTAGAAAAAAGAACAGAACCTTCTGGAGTTTCTAGTAAAACAGCATAGTATATACAGCACAGAATACAGTAAACGGGAATAGTATTATATAATGGTGGTTCCTGAATTCATTGCAATCGAGGGAGAACAAAATTTCCAGCTGGTTATCATAAAATATACAAGGGAGGGAACAAAACTTCTGGCTTAAAATTCGGAGCAGTACGCATCCTACAAGGAGTTGGTCCAACTACACAGGGTCTCATTCAGTTACCCATGGGGTGGGCTTCAGGAGCTCATCAGGTTACAGCTTTCCCATAGGGTACTTAGAAATAAAGTGCTCTTATCTTTAGTACAGACTCCGTTATCAATTTCATAAGCCCAGAAAAAGTACATTCATGAAAGACCAATAAAATTATTTTAGGTTAATCCCTGGGGTTTGATTTCCAGTCAGGGCACATGCCTAGATTTTGGGCCAGGTCCCCAGGTGGCGGGGTATTTGAGAGGCCGCCACACATTGATGCTTCTCCCCCCTCTCTTTCTTCCTCCTTTCCCCTTTCTCCGGAAATAAATAAATAAAATCTTAAAAATATTTTTTTTTAGGTTAAAAATATTAGTGGAGGAGGGAAGAACTAGACTGGTATGGATTCCGGAGATGAAAATTACATGAAGTTAGTCCTGAGGTGTGTTTGTGACAGGCCATTAAAGGTATTAGACAGTTGCCCTGCCTCAGGCACCAAACTGGAATAACTGGTGTCTTGTCATGTCCTGTCTGGGAAAAGTGTTGTGTGAAGATTGCAGGCTAGGCCTGAAAGATGTGGCCATGAGCTTTCCTTATAATCTAGGGGCCGTAAGTACCCTGTTCAAGGACCTTCTCATGGGGTTTTTCTTTGGGCCTTGAATACCTTTTGATTACAAGTCATTGCTGGGCATGAAACTTCTTTGACCAGAATAATAGCCTGGTGGAGATATGTCTAGGCATCACTTTGTGGGTTGTCTTTGGCGAATTTCAGGGTCTCAATAGGTAGCAATGTTAGCAAATGCTGCCAAATTCAGTATGCAGCTATCCTGCATTTACACTTTTTTAATTTAATTTTTTTTTTTTACTTATTGATTTTAGAGAGAGAGAGGAAGGGCCTGGGGAGACAGTGACTTGTTGTCCCACTTATTTATGCAGTCATTGGTGGATTCTTATATGTGCCCTGATCTGGTATCGAACCCGCAACCTTGGAGTATCAGGGCAATGATTGAAACAACTGAACTGGCAGGCCAGGGCCTGCATTTTATTTTTAATGATACCTTTTTCTCGATCTTAAGATTTAATCCCCATATACAAAATAATTATAGTGCCATTAAACAAGAGCTCAAAACAAATTTGACTTGAGATGGTCTTCAGTAGCGAAGGGTAAGGCTAGGAATCCATCCATCTGGAGGGAAAATGAACCGAACAAGATAATAAAAAAGCACTATTTTTTCGGTTGACCAACATAACCACTGCGGAGTTCGCAAAAACAGAACCATCTGCTGTGTGAAGAATCATGGGGAGAGATTCTGTATTTATAGAATCCTGAGTGGGAAAACCAGGCACATGAATAAACTTTGTCTCCACGCCTCCCTTCACTAATCTTAAATCTACTTTTCTTCGTTTCTTTGCTGCCAACGTGTACTGGGTAAAAAAAAAAAAAAAAATTCAATTTAAAAGCAGACGGACTTGCTATGGCAATTTAAGAACACCCAAAGTAGGATCTTTTCCAAAAATACATTGCAATTAACAACGCGCTATATACAACTATGGACCCAGAGGCTGCATCAGATGTTTATTGTTCAGGAGGGCAGAGTAGGGTAGAAGAGCTCCTCCACAACCATTACCTGTTTGTTCTTTAAAATGAAGCCTTTTTATAAACAAATGTTTCCAACAGGTGTACCCTAATCAGCCTACCTGAAAAATTCCTATTTTCCCTCTTGGTTTCTAAAATGGAAGCTGTTCCAAGGAAAAATTTGTATTAGGTGCTAAGGGTGCCAGAACATTTCATGTTCCTTTAAAAACACATATTTCTCTCTCTTTTCAATTGATTCTAGAGAGAGAGGAAGGCAGAATTATAGAGCCACCCAGGCATGAGCCCTGGCTGGAACTGAACCATCATCGACTGGCAACCTTTCTGTGCACAGGATGACGTTCCAACCAGCAGAGCCACTCGACCAGGGCTAGAAACATGTATTTCTTACCTCCTTTGGTAAAATTATTTTAGAAAAGCTAATGTCACCTGGACTGCTGTGGCTCGGTTGGCTGGGCGTCATCCTGCAAGCAAAAGGTCACTGGTTCGATTCCCTAGGGTACATGCAAGAGGCAACTTGATTGACTTCTCTCCCCCCACCCTTTCCCCTTTTAAAAATAAATAAAATCTTTAAAAAAAAAAAAGTAATGTCTTTTGGTAGTGTTTGTTGCTTTTACAGGAAACTGTAATAATACACTTACTCTGTATTATGGTGGAGAAGGTTGGAAAGTGAAAGGAAGTGATGATTCTCTTCCCAAAGTCTATAAAGGAATGATAGGATCACGTTTCACTCAGTGAACGAATTAATAGTACCTTGAATTCAATTGTGGTGGTGGGAGAGGAATGAGGTCACCATTTACTAGGTGTCTACTAGCACCAGGTAATGCGCTAAGCTTATTACGACTTATTTAATCTTCTGTACAATGCTCCTCATTTAACGTCTTCATTTCCCCTGAGGGACCAAGGTTCAGAGGTTCTGAGAGGTGAAGCAACTTTACTGCAGGTCTCTCTCTCTCTCTCTCTCTCTCTCACACACACATACACACACACACACACAGAGCCAGTGAACGAGTGAATGGGTAGGCCCAAGAGGCTGTCAGGTAAAATACGGCACACAAATCTATTTCTTGGAGGTTTTGTTCAGCAGTTCAGCGACTTAATGACTGTGCATCCCTTCTGTTGCTAAATTATTCAAGTAGCCTCTTGAACCCCAAGAATTGTTTCATGAGAACCTATGGGCTAGAAACTCTGCTAGATGATTTATGCACCTTATCTCCTCTCATTACAACAACTCCAAGAGACTGAATTCTCTCCATTTTATAGATGATGCGCTCTTTTGGGAGATCAAGAAAGTTGCTAAAGGAGGGATAAGCCACAACTGGATTCCAGGTCCCACCAGAACAAGCTTGCCCCATGACACCAGCATTACCATTCGTCAGTCCCCAGGATAGAAAGCCACAGTGCTGATTTAATATTTATTAAGTGTTTGCGGTGATCCCGGGACCTGGCACTTCGGTGAGAACGCTGCGGGGCGCCCGCACTATCCGTCCATGCGGCCGGAGAACCCCGCGCGGGAAGCACGGAAGAGGGAGAAGCCCTCACACTTCAGCTCAGCTGGGCCCCTGGGAGGCCCCTGGGCGCTTGCCACCCCCTCCCAGGGACAGGGAGACGACTAGGGCAGCCCGCCCGAGGTCCGGCACTGGTGGCAGCGTAGGTGCCGCGGGTTCCTGTCGCGCCCTCCACAAACAGTAACTGATTAGGAGCAGGGCGAAGAGTGGCGAGTGGGGGCCAGGGTGCGCCCTCGCTGCACCCACGCCTGTCACCCTCGCCCCACGACCCGAGGTTGGGGGTAGCGGCGACACTCAGTGCTCCGCAGGGAGCGGCTCCTCCTTTCCCGCCCCCAGAAGTGACGCGACGGATACAGCGGCCGGGAGGGGCCCCGAGGCACCAGGGGGGTTCGAGAGGGGCGGCGGCAGCGGGACGCCTGGCAGACCGGCCGGGGACCCGAGCGTCCGAGCGCGCGCCCGCGGGGCAGCGGCCAGACGACCGCGTGCGGGGGCGGCGGGGCGGGGCGCGGGGAGCCGCGGCGGGGGCGGGGGCGGCGGGAGATGCGGGCGGCTGCGGGCACCCAGCCGGCTGGGCTCGGCCGCCGCCGCCTTCTCCGGCGCCGCCGCGGTTGTCGCCGTGGCTGCCGCGCGGTCCCCGGGGTCCCGGCGTGAGCGGGCGGTGGTCGGAGAGCATCGCGTTCGAGGCGGAGACCCAGAGGGAGCCCCGCACGCGGCCTCGGTGAGCGGCGCACCGGTCGGGGGCTTGGGGCCGCGCTGCCCGGCCGCACCAGGCGGGGCGCGGGAGCGGGGGGCTCGCGGCCCAACAGGAAGCAGGAGCGTGGCGGGGGCTGGACAGGGGACGGCGGGCGCTCCCCGGGGACCCGCCCCCGGCTCTAGCCCGCTGGGTCCCTCCCTGTCCCGCGGCCCCGCCGGCGCGCGCAGGTGGACCGGGGAGTGCCCGCCCCGCTCCCTTCGCCCCTTATTTGGTACAGCAGGTCCCTCGGGCGAAGGGTGGCGGTGTTTTTGTTTGTTTTTGCTGGGGGAGGGGGGCGACGAGGGCGGCAAGTTGACTCCGCAGTGACAGGAAGTTGGAAAATGAAAGTACAGTAATTCAGTGCTTACCAAGGCCCGTGAGGCGGCGGCGCTTTCTCCGAACTTTGATCTCGGCGGCACACGGTCACCCGAGTTTCTTCCTCTCCCCGCTGTTCATCCGGTGTCGAGTTGCGTTTCTTTCCCTGCTTCTCACCAGCAAGTCTCCTCCCTGCTGACTTTCCGCTTCACGTGTTGCTGGACCGTAGCGTCTTCGTTCTTAGGAAGATCAGTTCTTCTTTGGGGGTGCAGTATGCACTGGCCTTGGCAGGAAGTCAGGGGGTTGTTGAGGTCGTCAAGAGATAGACGCACCTTTGGTGATTTCTCAGCCTGTTGCTGTTTGAAGTTTAGGGCATTTAAATAACGACTAATTTTACTCATCATAACGGTTCTCCTATGTCTTCGGTTCGTGGATCAGATCTCCCGCCCACCACCCCACTGCCTGCAGAACGTGGTCCTTCGGTATTTAGGACAGTCGGTGGTGTTTTTGTTAAAATGTAATGTGATTCAGTCCCTCCCCCCACTCTCTCCTCTGATTTTATTTCAACTTTAAAATTGCACAAGTGGAATTCATTACATATTAAGGAAAATACTGCCTTCCAGTTGTACTGGAAAGTGGGAGTATAGGTACTTTTTTTTTTTTTTAAGATTTTATTTATTATTTTTAGAGAGAGGGGAAGGGAGAGAGGGAGAGAGACATTAATGTCTGGTCGCCTTTCACCTGCCTCCAGCTACAGACCTGGCTGGAGACCTGGCTTGCAACCTGGTTATGTGCCCTGACTGGGAACCGAACCAGTGACCTTTGGGTTTACAGGGCAGTGCCTATCCACTGTGCCACCAGCCAGGGCCATACTTTTAATACTCTCACATAGGCTACTGTCCATTTAGACCCCAGGTTACTTTTTGACAACAACAGTTATTTTAATTGAAGACTAGTATTGGTCCATTTTATAATTTGGTTTTTGTTTCACTTAAGCAGTACACTGAATTTGGAGACATTTATTTACTTTGGGTCTTAGCTACCTTTTGAAAAACAGTTGGCCTGTGGGTCACCACAGCAACTAGACTATGTGTATTATAAACATTTTTAGGGTGGAAAAGTTTTCATTTAAAAGAGACTTCCTTTCCCTAACAAGTTATTTCAAGATACCTCCTCTTTCAGTTTAGCACATGGATGAGTCTATCTGAAGTGTTGGGTAGATTCAATTAATTTTTCACCATTTAACCCCTCAAAAACCGAGTCCTTCATTTGGATCAGCTATTTCCCTCCATCATTATGTGTCTACAAAAGAAAGAAAGAAAGAAAACCTCTTAAAACTATTTGTAGGAAACGAGATTTTCTTGAGAAGAAAAAATAAAGGGTTTCTTTTTTTGACTAATAGGTAGCAAAAATAAAAGTATATTTTTAAACTTTATTTCACCTTTGTAAAATAATAACTATCTTTAAAAATTTTTTTTCTTTTAAAGATTTTATTCAGTATTTTTGGAGACAAGGGCAGGGAGGGAAGAAGAAAGGGAGAGAAACATCAATGTGTATGGTTGCCTCCACCTGCCTCCAGCTAAGGACCTAGCTGGAGACCTGGCTTGCAACCTGGTTATGTGCCCTGACTGGGGAATCAAACCCGCAACCTTTGAGTTGGAAGGCTGGCACCTTATCCACTGAGCCACCAGCCAGGGCAAATAATAACTGTCTTGAATGTTTTTCCTTTCGTTCTCTTTTATGGCTGAGGAAATCATTGAATTTCATATTGATAGCGCACTTTTAGGAACTAAAATGAAGAGGTTCGACTTCACCTTATACCCAGACATTCCCAATCTTTTTTTCTTAAGATTTTATTTATTTACTTTTAGAAAGAGTGGAAGGAAGGGAGAAAGAGAGACAGAAGCATCAATATGTAAGAGAAACATCTATCGGTTGCCTCTTGCACCCCTCCACCTCCCCAAGCCAAACTGGGGACCTGGCGGGGAACCCAGGCATGCTCCCTGATTGGGAATCAAACCAGTGAGCTTTCTGTTCACAGTCACAGGTGGCACTCAGTCCCCTGAGTCACACCAGCCAGGGCTCCCCCAACTTTTCAATCAAAGAATAACCATCAAAATTGACTGAATAAAAATATATCTTTAAAGATGTCCTTTGTATGTCTTTGTTAGTTTTTTTGCAAAAGAAAGTTTTCTTTGAGTACCTAAGTCCAGAACCGCAATGCCCTTTTCCTTATACTCTCAAAAGTTTTCTGTCCCGGACATTGTAAACGACTAGGGAGGCATCAGCGTTTTCCACAGCAGTTAAGTTTTACCTTAAAATATTAAACTGCTCGATACATGCACTCTTCTCATAACCACCTGGGCACCTTGGAAACACCCATACTTGTGGGAACCTTCCCTTTGTTCAGGATGAAACTTGTACGCTCACAGTGGAGCTGTTGACATTATTTCTGCCTTTTTTGCATATATAGCTTAGCTGTTATGAACCTGTAGGACTCAAGCATTATCTACAGGATAAGTATTAAGACTAATTTTGGTTCGGGGAATCTTTCCATAAACAAATGGAATTAGAGGCACCCAATTTGCATAGTCTTTACTTCTTTCTTCCTCCCCACTTCCCACTTTCCCCCTCCCCCCTCCTCCTCGTCCTCATCCATTCACACATTCGCACTTCTACTCCTATCAGCAATCTTGATATCTGGAATTCCAGATGGTATCTGGAATTGTGGAGACTGGTTCTTTGGTTGAGCTAAAATTTAGCATGGAGTAGTTCTAACAGGTTTAAACTAACAAGTAATTGCTCAAATGAGAAACACATGTAGTTAAAAATAACTTGCCATGAGCAGAAATCAGAAGGCCTGTGGTAAATTAGGAGAAACGTTGGGGAGTCCCCACCCCATGCCCCACTGCTTGATGGATATAATTAAGCCACTATTTTAACCTAGATTAAGTGAGGCTTTGGGAGACGATGATTCCTAGTGGGGTTGGTTATTTAGCATTAAAGTAGCCCTTTTTAGTTATACGTTATCACTTAATACCTAATGCGTAATACTTCTTTACAACCCACTGGCCACGGGTAGTGCGAGTGCTTCTGTCCCTCACAGGAAGTGGTTTCCCTAGTGAATAGAGTATGTGACTTATTAGGAAAGCGAGTTGGACTCGGCCTCATCTTCTCCATGAACTGTCTGTCAGAAGCATGTCCTCCTTTCTGCTCTTTATTGTATCTTCCTATTTTTACTTTTGGATGACAGTAACTGTGTAATGAGCTTCAGAGTGACAACTCAGGATTATCGGAGGACATCTTGAAGGTCTCAGAAAACCTCTAGAAACCTAGACATTAGATACTTTCCCACTTTTAATTCCTTACCTCTGCTCTTTTTGGAAGCATATGTAGGTGACTCCTCAGGATCCCATCTTCTCTGAGTTATACTTTGTTAGACTTGAGCTTCCCAGGTCTAACTTTTATGACATTTGTAGTGTTAATTTGTTTTCAACATCTTTATTGAGATATGACTCACATGCCATAAAATTCACCTACTTAAAATGTAAAATTAAATGGTTTTAGTATATTCACAGAGTTGTGTAACCACCACCACAATCTAAGTTTAGAATATTGAAATCACCTCATTAATAGTCACTCCCACCCATCCCCCATCCCTCAACCACCATTGATCTACTTTCTATGTCTAGTAGATTTGCCTATTCAGGACAGTTAAAAAATCATACAAAAGTTGTCCTTCTGTGTATGGCTTCTTTTGCTTAGCATAGTGTTTTCAAGGTTCATCCATGTTGTAGAATGTATCAGTACTTAATTCCTCCTTCTGCCTGGATAATATGCTAATGTATGATTGTACTGTTGTACAGTTCAATTATCAGTTGATGGATATTAGGGCTGTTCCTGCTTTTGGGATGTTCAGTGTAATGCCACTGAAGATTCATGTACAAATGCCTGTGTACACATACATTTTCATTAAAAATTTTTTTTCTTTTAATTTTTATTTTTTAAAGATTTTATTTATTATTTTCAGAGAGAGGGGAAGGGAGAGAGGGAAAGAGACATCAATGCGTGGTTGCCTTTCACCTGCCTCCAGCCACAGACCTGACTGGAGACTTGGTTTGCAACCTGGTTATGTGCCCTGGCTGGGGAATTGAACCAGCGGCCTTTGGGTTTGCAGGCCGGCACCTTATCCACTGTGCCACCAGCCAGGGCTACATTTTCATTTTGAAGGGGTATGGAGCTAGGAGTGTAATTGCTGAGCCATATGATAACTGTATTTAGCACTTTGAAAAACTGTCACTGTTTTCCAAAAGCTTATACTATTTTACATTCCCACCTGTGATGTGTGAATGTTTCACTTTATCCATATCCTAGCTAACACTTGTTATTGTCTCTTTTTAATTATAGCCATCTTAGTAGGTATGAAGTGGTATCTGAGATGGTTTTCATTTTCATTTTCCTAATAACTAATAATTGAACATCTTCACGTACTTATTGGCCGTTTGTTTATCTTTGGAGAAATGTCTTTTGAAATCCTTTGCCTATTTACTGTTTATTATTTAATTATTTTTTTAAATTAAAGTTTTTTCAAATAATTTTTAAAAGATTTTATTTTTCATTTTTAGAGAGAAGGGTTTGCAGGCCAGCACCTATCCACTGAGCCATCAACCAGGGTTTATGTACATTAAAACAATTTTTAAATTAATTTAAAAATTTTTATTTATTATATTTAGAGAGAAGGGAAGGGAGAGATACAGGGAGGAGAGAGACATCAATGTATAGTTGCCTTTCACCTGCCTCCAGCTACAGACCTGGCTGGAGACCTGGCCTGCAACCTGGTTATGTGCCCTGGCTGGGAATCGAACCAGCGACCTTTGGGTTCGTAGGCCGGCTGCTTATCCACTGTGCCACCAGCCAGGGCCTTATATACATTTTTGACTGTCACAATTGGGCAGGACGTGCTACTGGCATCTGGTGAGCAGAGGACAGTGATGCTGTTAATGCACAGGGTAACTTCCAGGAACAAAGAATTATCTGGCCCAAAATATCAGTAATTGAGAAACTCTGGCCTAAATAGGGAGATCCTAAAACTTGGGACATTGAAGGATTTTTCAGTTCATGTCTTGACAATCAAATAAAGGTTGCTAATCAAATAAAAGGCAGATGGAATCCCTATAGACAGAATGATAACAGAACCTTTAAATCAGGGACATTTTGCCAAATTTCCAAGGCTGCCATTTTATATGCAAATTTATTTACGATGATGGAAACTATGTGAAGGAGAAATAACCTATGGAGCAAAAGTAGAATATTCCCTGTAGCCCGGGGGCGACACTGAGACACACATGCACATCCTGGCAAATGAATCAGCTGGATTGATTAAGGTAGATGCTGAAATGGTGGTCTCCTCAGAGAATATAACAATGAGTTTGTAAGATCAATTTATTAACAGTGATACTCTAGTGATCAGCAATCACCAGGCTGCTCCTATAAGTTACAGAACTAGCTTTAGCTCCTAGCGGGACTTTTCTTAAGTAGTGTGGCTTGCTTGAGAGTTTGGACTCTGGATTCCATTGCTTGGGTTTAAATCTCAGCTCCACCGTTCACTTGTATAACCTGAGAAAAATGACTTAACTCTTTCATGAATCAGGCTTTTATTTTCATGTATAACATGAGGCTGCAGTAGTATCTGTTGTGGGGAAGAAAAGAAGTAATACTTTCAGAGCACTTCAAACAGAGTGTTCTGGAAGTGTGGGCTGTTAAAATGATTATGTCTCTTATCTGTGTGCTTCTGCAGCTCTTTGCTATGGACAGTGCTATCACCTTGTGGCAGTTCCTCCTTCAGCTCCTACAGGAGCCTCAGAACAAGCACATGATCTGCTGGACCTCTGACAATGGGGAGTTCAAGCTATTGCAAGCCGAAGAGGTGGCTCGGCTCTGGGGAATACGAAAGAACAAGCCTAACATGAATTACGACAAACTGAGCCGGGCCCTCAGATACTATTATGTAAAGGTAATGCCCATCCTCAGAGCAAGAAGTGTTGCTTCTCTTCTGCTGAGGTTATAGGTACTAAGAGCCTAGTTCACTTGCTTAATTTTTAATTGAGGTATAATTGAAATACAGCATTATATTAGTTTCAGGTGAAGTAAGATGATTTGATATTTGACATTGCAAAATGGTCACTGTCCTGGTTTATTTTAATCCAATTTATTTTATAACTTCAGCTGTTTGGAATTAGGATGAAAGATGAAAGTGTTCCACTTGTATTTCTGCAAATTCTTATTCAGTACCCTACTCCCATGATGCATATTTTGTTCCAAATTGCAGTTGTTTTTAAAGGAAAAGTAAGTATAGGGTTGGAATAAGGGAAAGGAAATGAGAGATTCTTGAGGATAAGTATTCTTACATATATCATGATTTAGTTTAAAAATGATCACATTTTATTTTTTAGCTTTTCTTAATTTTTACTTTTTAGTTTAATTCAGAATACACAAATTAATACCTTATAACATACCTATTAATACAGATAGTTGATTTCTTAGTTAAAAATTTTAAATGTCTTATTATTTTGAATAAACTTTAGGCATTGAGGTAGAGTAGCTGGCTCAAATGAATAGAATTGGAATAGGAAGCTGAGATCCTAATTCCTTTTACCTGTAAGTGGTTGATTTTATTGGCTGTGCTGCATAGAGACATGAGGTAAGCAAAAACCAGAATTTTTTTAATTAAAAAAAAATGTTTTAAAAATTCTCACCTGAGAGAGAGAGAGGAAGAGAAACAGCCATCAGTTGCCCTCCATACATGTCCCAGCCAGGGATCGAACCTGCAGCCTTTCGGTGTACAGGATGATGACCCAACCAGCTGAGCCACTCGGTTAAGGCAACAACTGGAATGTCGGAAGGAACCTTAGCAGGAGTCAAGTTTTCAAGTCCTTGTCTGCTTACTCAGCACTCACATGATGTGTACCTTTGGCATTATTTTAGGTTTCAGGTCAGTGATTTTTGACTTAACACAGAGAGTTGATTGAAAGTGTTAAGCAAGGGAAACCTTTCAGGTTTTATGAACATGTTACTTCAGTTGTTAATAAGACATTGAAATGCTCTTACCCTGTGTTCCACCATAGTAGGAACTGTGGTAAGTATAGCTAGATAATTGAGGTGATTTTAGCTGATTTTGAAGCTTTGAAGTAAACTGCTTGTCACGTAGAGAACTTAGGTCAGCGTTTTCATGACCTGTGGGAGGGAAGATGATCAGAATGCTTATTTTGTTTATCTACAGAATATCATTAAAAAAGTGAATGGTCAGAAGTTTGTGTACAAGTTTGTGTCTTACCCAGAGATTCTGAACATGGATCCGATGAAGGTGGGCAGGATTGAAGGAGACTGGGAACCCTTAAACTTCAGCGAGCTCAGCAGCGGCTCCAGGGACGCGGAGAGCGGAGGGAAGGAGAGGCCGCCTCAGCCTGGGGCCAAGGCCTCGAGCCGCAACGACTACATCCACTCTGGTTTATATTCTTCGTTTACCCTCAACTCTCTGAACTCCTCCAAGAGGAAGCTTCTCACGTCTATCAAGATTGAGAATCCAGCCGAGAAACTGGCCGAGAAGAAATCTCAGGAGCCAACACCCTCCGTCATTAAATTTGTCACCACACCTTCCAAGAAGCCACCAGGGGAACCCGTTGCTGCCACCATTTCAACCAGCTCAAGTGTTTCTCCATCTTCGGAAGAAACTATCCAAGCGCTGGAGACTCTGGCTTCCCCCAAACTGTCTCCCTTGGAAGCCCCAGCCTCTGCCTCCAGCGCAGCCCCTGCCTTCAGCACCGCACCTGTCTCGTCCCTGTCCCCTCCCTTTCAGGAGCCTCCTAGGACACCTTCCCCGCCGCTGAGTTCCAACCCAGACATCGACACAGACATCGATTCTGTGGCTTCTCAGCCAATGGAACTGCCAGAGAACTTGTCACTGGAGCCTAAAGACCAGGACTTGGCTTTGCCTGGAAAGGACAAAGCGAATAGTTCATCAAGATCCAAGAAGCCCAAAGGGCTGGAGCTGGCGCCCATCCTTGTGATCACAGGCAGCGACCCGAGCCCCTTGGGGATACTGAGCCCCTCTCTCCCCACGGCTTCTCTTACGCCGGCACTTTTTTCCCAGGTAGCTCGGTCTTTCTTTTTAGTGCCACCGTTGTTTGCCTTTACTCCTGTGTTTGTTTTCTTAATGGATCCAGATTTATAGCCTCAAGTGTTCATTCTGCTACTTAGCCGTGTCCATGAAAGTAACCCAATTCCTCATCTCAGTTAGGATCGCCAAATACAAGGTTTGGAGCATTGTGTTAAAAATTTCATTGTTTTACCAGTAAATAAATATTTTAGTTTTCCACTTCCTTCTAAAGAAAGTAAGTTCTCTCTCTCCCCCCCATATATATATATATATATATTTTTTTTTTTTGCTATCTTATAAAAAACCTAAACAGTGATCATCTCAAGTTAGAAAACAGTTGATCCTGAGAACCTTAAGAAAAAGAAATGGTTGATGTTGCATAGCAAGTTTCTAAAGTTACCTTAGATATTTTTTAACTTGCTTAAATATAACATTTTAAAATTTGTATTATTTTAAAATATTTTATTTATTATTTTTAGAGAGAAGGGAAGGGAGATAGGCAGAGAGGGAGAGAGACATCAGTGTATGGTTGCCTTTCACCAGCCTCCAGCAAGGCAGGAGACCTGGCTTGCAACCTGGTTATGTGCCCTGGCTGGGAATCGAACCAGTGGCCTTTGGGTTCGCAGGCCGGCTCCTTATCCACTGTGCTACCAGCCAGGGCTGTTAAGTATAACATTTAAGCAGATGGATTACTCACAGACCTCCTCATTATTAAGGAAAAACGTTTTGAGACTCAGTTACTCATTCATTTTCCATACCTGAATTCAGAGAGGTTAGAAAATATTTTGACTTTTATCTTTCTTAAGTTGTAAAAATAATTTCTGAGTGTTTCCTTCCTACAAAACTTCAGACTTGGAGAGGTTGAGAGTGGCGAGTAGGACAGTATTTGGGTTCAGGGCTGCTTTTGTCTTGTTACAAGGGTACAGCGTCACTCCGGTGTGTCTTAGGGAACGTTTGCTCTGTGTGTTGCAGACGCCCATCCTCCTGACCCCGAGCCCCTTGCTGTCCAGCATCCACTTCTGGAGCACCCTCAGCCCTGTCGCGCCCCTGAGTCCAGCCCGGCTGCAAGGTGCTAACACACTCTTCCAGGTAAGTGAAATAAAGGCCTGACTCTCATGGTGGGGGGCGGGCATGATAAGTGGAGAAAGACCCTAAAGGCCGTATCCCACTCTTCATTTAAGCATTTTAAAACTTCTCTTTTAATAAATATTCTTTAGTTTTGCTTTTGAACTTTTTTTTTTTTTTTTTTTTAAAGATTCTATTCAGTATTTTTAGAGAGAAGGACAGGAAGGGAGGAAGAAAGGAAGAGAAGCATCAATGTATGGTTGCCCTTCACCTGCCTCCAGCTGGGGACCTGGCTGGAGACCTGACTTGCAACCTGGTTGTGTGTCCTGACTTGTTTTTGAATTTTTAAGTGTTAATTTCCTAGCCAGTAAACAGCGAAGGTAAATAGTCATAGCAAAGTTTCCTTTTCATTGTTGACCATTAATTACATCCATTTGAATTAGACCAAGAATTGTTCAAAACCTGCAGTAGATCTTGAGCCCACTGAATTCCTCTTTGTCATTTTAAACGGAGGAACTCCTCTTTTATTAGGACAAAGTTGTATATAAGCATAAATATTCATATAAACCCTATACACATATGTGCTTGGAGGCAGAATTTCTGCTCATAGGTTTTCCCTTTTGACCGAGGATTTAAAAATAGAGAAAACTCTTGAGAATAATGTACCAAATACTCTCATTTCCTCCTCCGAAGTTAAATTTATCAACAGTTTAAATAACACACTTAAAAAATGAATATTATCTCCTAACCAAGATCTTAGAAAAAGTGTCACGGATTTTAACTTATTTTGCCCAGAACAGCTAAGCTTTCTAGCTTGTAGACTTTCTTATGTTTGATTCATTCACTCTTCTAGGGGTGACACCCTGGAAGGCTTTCTTACATGTTTGTCATTTAACTTTATTTTTTTTTCCTGGAAATGAAATGTTAAAGAAGAAAACTTTCTATATCTGCATTTTTTGCCAAAAAGTTCTGAATTATTGAATAGAAGGTGCTGAGAATTTTTCTTATTTCATCTTTCTTTGTGTCTCCCCAACGGGTATCAGTTACAGAATGAGCTGAGGCCAGAGCAGGTCGCACTGCTGGATGGCTTCAGCCAAGACTCCGTGTAGACTTGTCCCAGAGTATATGGTTCACCCCCTTCTGGGGTGAACACCCTGAAACTAGTTATACCAGTTATAAATAGAGCTAATAGTGGGGGATCTCTTTCGGACCCCTTTTTGACAGTCTTGTGATTTGCCTTATAATTGAACGTACTCGGTAGTGCATTTATTTACTGACCTTTTCAAAACCTTCATTTTTTTTTTTTTTTTAAGATTTTGTTATTTTTATTTTATTTTTTAAAAGATTTTATTTCATTATTTTTAGAAAGAAGGGAAGGGAGAGAGGCAGAGAGGGAGAGAGACATCAATGTATGGTTGCTTTTCACCTGCCTCCAGCCACAGACCTGACTGGAGACCTGGTTTGCAACCTGGTTATGTGCCCTGGCTGGGGAATTGAACCAGCGGCCTTTGGGTTCGCAGGCCGGCACCTTATCCACTGTGCTACCAGCCAGGGCCTTCATTTGAAGTTAAAGGTAATCCTGTGTACCTTAGAATATGAGGGAAGGCACAGGTTTGTGCTCTCCATTCCATCAAGGTGGGCTGGGGAGTATTATGATTTAGCATTCTTTTCTTTAAAGTTTCTCTTATGATATCATATTCTTTCACAATAAACAGTTACTGCCTTTGTCCTATGAGCCACTTCGGGCAGCTGTCAGGTTCTGCTTCAGGAAACACAGATCGGACAGAAGGTGAATGTTGGTGTTAAGTGAAAGGGTGATAATGTGTTTTCTTTTCTTCCTCAGTTCCCTTCTGTTCTGAACAGTCACGGGCCATTCACTCTGTCTGGCCTGGATGGACCCTCCACCCCTGGCCCGTTTTCCCCAGATCCTCAGAAAACATAACCTATGCACGTGCGGAATGGAGAACCAAGGAAGAAAGGAGCAGAGAAACGCTCAGCGCGGTTACAGTTGGGGAAGAGCGCCGGGTAGTTTGACAGTGCTGATGACAGACTGGTGTGACATTGGCCTTTCCCATGGAAATGCCTTTTTAAGATTCCCTTCCAATAAGACTCAAGTTGGACTGTGTTTAAAAATGCCTTAATGGGAGTCCAAACTCCATCCCTCTTTTTCCCTCTTTGCTTTTTCTAAAAAATACTCTGAGCTTTGTATTAAGGACATGTTTGGTGAGGTCCAGCAGCTAGTTTATGCTTTGCAAGAACAGTTAAGAACAAAGTTACGATTCCTGCCTTATTGGGGCCCTTGGGCCAGAAAAAAAAAAATTATATTTTGAGTATATTATTTAAAGAAATATTAGTTAAATGAAATTGGACATATCACTGAGACTTAATGTGTTCCGCTGAGTGACTAAAAGCTCTGCATAAGAAATAGGGGGAAAGGAATCATTTCTACTTACACAAAGGGAGATTGGAGCGGTTCTATTGGGGTGATTCTATTTTGCTACGTACTCTAACATCGGTAAAGCAACTCCGGAAAAAGGCACCTTATTTACGTTTATTCAGGGTGGGTCTCTCAGCCGAATCTGTGGTCTTGTCTGAACCTGTCAGCAGAGCCGTGGAGGTAGTGTGTAATCTGTTTCAACACAGGGAGTGTTTTAAACCTGGGGTTTAAGACAGTATTTGGAGCAGCCAGTGAGAATATGCACACAGAAACATTGGCTGCTCTCTGGGTGTCATGGTTACACACACATGGAATACAGCACGGTGCATGATGGCTTTCAGGAGAATATACCCAGGTTTTGAAAATTTGAGGCATCTCAGAGTAAAAGATTCAATTCAATAACTTGAACCAACATGTAGGGCTTTTCCCAGCCAGAGGACACCCAGCATGAAGGACCCTTTCTCTTTTCTGTTCATTTTACCTCATTTTCTACTGTGTAGTTATCTTCTTCTCAGTTTGAGGTTGTGACAGTTTTAAAGATGTGGTCAGGAAGAAGAAAAGCCAAGGGAAGCCTCCGAATCTGTAGTGAGGTAAAGCTGTGCTAATTTCTTGGAAACTTGCTATTTAAAATAGGGAGGAATAGAGTTCATTTGTGGACCATCATATATGGGGAGGGATTAGATTGTTCATGTGAGTAGTGAAAACTTTAGGCCTTTGTCTCTACCAAATTTATAAAGTATTACCTCATGGTAATCAATGCCAGGTGTGGACAGCTTTGTGGATCCCCTCAAACTGAATTGATACCAGCATCTCTGTGGAATCTTTTGCAAGTCTTAACTTGAAAGCCCAGGATTAGATATTCTATGCAGCCCCCTCCCTGCCCCCCACCGTCCATTACCCTAGTCTCTTCACCCTAGAAATAGTTCCTGTAATTCAATCCCATGAACTAAATGAATGGGGGAGAAAAGACTTGAAGGCTCATATAATACTGACACAACCCAGCCTCTTCCAGATGTGAAGCGCTTTACACGCTGTGTTTGTATACAGTGTGGAGAAGCTCCGGGGGGCAGACACCTGTGCTATTCAGTAGGAGCGGAGGGGCAGTATTCAGGAGCTGCCTTCAGATTTGTAGTGTCGGAGACCTGTGACTGCCTCAGCCGTGGTTCTTGGCCGAAAGGTCTGTTCCCAAGATGTGCAATCGTTGCGTTGAAAGATAGTGGTGTTCACAGTGACGTGGAACAGATTTCCTGGACTTTTGCCCGGACTGAACCTTTTAGTTTGCATGCTTGTTTGAAATTAGACCTCTCAGCAGCACTTTGGAAGAGTTTTTTTATCAATATTCGGTTGATTAACGTTTTGTACATTAAATAAGTATGGATGGATTGACTTAACTAGATGTTTTACATTCTGAAAGCACAAAGAATATTTTGTCTTTTGGCATTACAGGAGAAAAGCCATGGGTTTGTTTCCCCAGATGGTATCTTTAATAATTAACAGTCTCAGCACAAGGCTGCCCGGGAAGGGAGGGCATCATTAAAACTGAGTCAAAGCAATCTCCTAGGAATGAGTTTCAGTGAATCCTCTGTAAGTCTACCCTGCAAAAGCCTCAGAGAGGTGTGGGCCTCAGGAGGCTGATGATGATCTGCCTTCTCTTTGAAATCAATTAATCTGGGGAAGCTTCTGTGTGTGTGCATGGACGTGTGCGTGTCTTTTTTTTTTTTTAAAAAAAGGAAGTTTACAACCTTAGCTCAAGTATATGAGGCAGACTGTTCCATTTGTAAACTACCTCCTTCCTGGAACAATATCAGCCTCGTATTTTTTGAACATCCACAGAGTCCTTAGCATCCAAAGGTGACATACCACTTACCATCAGCACTCACCGAAGGGACCTATTGGGTAAGCCGTAACTGGTATCTGTCACTAGTCACTTTGCCAGGGCGAATGTTGGTGGACAAAAGTAGCCTAAGCTAAGAGAACAGGTTGAGTTTTCGAGACAACTGCTATAATTACCTTAGTTTTCCAGCTGCTCCGGCCCTTATCTACTCAGTTGTGTGCTGGAAAATGTTTAACTACCAGGCTCTCTGAAGGGAAAGAAAACCCTTGCATTGTAGCATTAGCTTATTTCCATGATGTGAATTTCTCCCCTTATGGCTGATTTTAAGCTACCACCTTGGCATTGAGAAGGGCCCACACTGCATTTATTCCACCCCAGGGTGGCTTTTCACATAATTTCTAAAACATTTTTTTGTTCCTATGCTGATTTTTAAAAATACAAAATTAAAACCACATGTCTGACTTGAGTAATTTTTTTTTTCATGGTCATACTGTTTTAGTGTTCTCAGATTCCTCATGACATATTTTATGTGTTCAAAGATGGAAACTGCCATCAATTTTTTAAAATTATACATGATAGAAGAATCTAGAAACCCCTAAAAGGTCATTCTTAAGCTTCTTAGAGTTAAAATATATAGGTATCATTTTCCCACTTTTTCTGGTTAAAAATTAGGTGTAATATTTTGTCTTCAAAGTTTAATGCTATATAGTAAAGGGTACTGGATTTTTTCTTTTAACTGAAAGAATTCCTTGAAGATTTACACACTATTTTAGAGATCAGAGTGACAAGACTGACTGTCGAATCTATTCACCTGGCACAATTTCTAGTTTTCTCCATACCAGGCATCACTTAGGCTCAGAAAGGAAAATAAATCAGAGCTTGGAGCCTGGAGCTCTACATGCAACCTGTTGATGGCATTACTTCCGTTCCATTCACACCTGCCATTATGTGATGTCCAGTCTGATGACAGTTTCATCCTGATCTCAGGATTTGTTATGATTCTGAAGTCCTAAAAGGCAGCTTTGTGTTTCTAGCGAAGTTAAGCACATTAGGGACACTCATTGGTACTTCAGAAAAGCAGTCTCCAACCTTGTCTCGCGCATACCTTGGTCAGTAAGTGTTTGAACACAAATTCCCTATTGCAGATTCGTAAGTGTGCTGTGTATGTCGTCTACTAAAGTAATAGGTGCCTTATGAGACATACACAAAAACCCTATAGGATGGCTTAAAAAAGTAAATCTTGAGTAGAAGTTTTAATATTTCTTCCCACACCTAGGAGATTAGCAACATGCAGTCTAAAGACCAGTGACTCAAGACATTGCTTCCCAGTCTAACCTTGGGCGAAAAAGCGGGGGGTGCTTTTGTGGCGATGTGTGGAGAAATCCTTTATACATTTGACCTGATTTTCATGTAAAGTTTCTAGTGGACATTTGGAATTTTTCAGGAGAGCTTGTCAACCACTTTCTTAAATTTTATGTTAATTCCTCTTCGTAAGTTAACAACCATCAACAAATGTTTTCCGGAGCTTCATGCGTATTCTTTTGGACATCCTGTTGTCTCTTTTCTCTTTGTGTTAGCTATGACTCTGTGATGTCCTTTTATTTTACTAGTCTGCTCACGAACTTGGTCGTCTTAGTGTTACATTTCACCAATCAATTCAGAATTGTTTCAAGTTGCTTTATGTTAAAATACATAACCTCCATTTTATTGCTGAATTAGTAAGGTTTGGTTTTCTTGCTTTTTTTTTTTTTTTCTTTTTGTAATATTTCAGCATCTGAAGAAATACCTTTCTTGATGTTCTATGTATCACTTCATTTACCATGTTGTATTTATCCACGCGGGAAATCTAGAAGTGTGCTGACGTGTGTAAACAAGTGTGGAGACCAGAAACCTGGAGCCCTGAAGGACAGCAGGGACAGTTAAACAGATTCATGATGTGCACAGCCTGTGCTATGAGGGTGTGACAGCATATGTTATTTCTGAAAAGGAATGGAGAAATTAGTTGTTTAATCCATAGCAGTGAAGTGGAGGTAAACCATAGCTGTGTTGTGAAAGAGCGGGTGCTCTGACCAGAGAAGGGGTTCTGTGGAAAGTGTTTTGTTAATTCCCTTCTTGGTTTGGGATCAGCAGGGAAACGTTTTGTTATTGTTTTTAATGCTGCTGGCGTAGCCTGCAGCCAGGTGCTCTGTTATTCCTCTTAGGTCATCAGAATTCTCACTGAAGTCTGTGTTTTAATCGTAGAATCTAGAAATCGTGTGGGTGGTGGCCTCTTAAGCAAGAAAAGAAGGCGGTTTGATTTCATTTCTCATACTTGGTGGAACCTGTTAGTATAAAAGTCATGTTTTGACCTGTGAACAGAACCAATCTGAAAGGTGAGTTGTTGATGTAGTATAAATGTTCCATTTGAAGCTGCCAGTTTTTTCAAGCTACTTTTCTGAAGAAAAGGAAAAAAAAAAAAAAGGCAATAGAGTGACAGTCTGACAGAAAAGAGCCGTTTCTAGGGTGCTGTGTTCACACCTGGCCATGGTGAAAAGTGGAAGTCCAGAGTGGTTGAAGCAAGAGGGAGAATGCTGGCATTAAGCTTTTCTACAGAAACCAGGAAATTCACGCTGTCGTTAACATGATTTCAAATTTAACGCTCAAACCGGAAAATTCATGAGGGATACAAACAAACACAGTAAATCTCTTGAACTCTATAGTCTTTTGAGTATAACATACATCAGGAAGTTTTATGAAGTTTCAAATTTTATTTCTAAATGTTTAATTGGGAGACTAGAGCATTTCTTTCCAAGTATTTTATTGGCTGAGGACATGTGTGTTTATATAGACTGATGTATTGACTCTGTGTGTGTGTGTTTGTGTGTGTATGTGTGTGTGTAAAATAAACCTGTTTTCCAGAGGGAACATAATATTCATCCTCTAGGATGGCTCCTAGACTATTTTATAGAAAAAAAAAAAAAGGAAAGGAAGAAAAAATGGCGCACTTTGCAATTGCCACTTTTTAAAAATTAATGCCTTGCACATTTCAGTTTTTTAAAATGCATAGACTCATAGGCCTTAAAGACTAATTGCTTGCCAGTGTTTTAGAACTACAGCACTTACCTATACCTGACATATGCTAAACAGTCATTTTAAACTCTTCTCAAGTTCAAGTATTGTTGAGCAAATAGGGGTATCCTTTCTTAACATTTCTTCACTTTTGCTTTTGTCTAGAACCCTTATTATGTTTTCTGAGTTTCTTACAGGAGAGGTTTATATGAGAAGTATTTCTGAAATACCAATTTGACTGTGGATTAAGATGATAGTGGAGGAATTCTGGCATTATAAACTAATTTATCTTCTTAAACTATATGTAGTGAGTATTAGCAGAAACCTCAGAGTACCTTGGGCTGAATGCTCTTCACTTTGCCTTGTTTTCCATCTCATAAGGGCCCATTCTGGTTCTTGTCCCTTCTAAGGATTACGAGCCATTGCTAGGACAGGCCTGGGATCTTCTGGACTTTGGAGGGAGGGATCAGGGTGCCCTGTGGCTGGGCCAGAGTTCTAGCCAATGGAACCATTCAAGTAGGCCTAGAGTTCAGGGGTGGGAATGCCATATATTGGTATCAAATCACTTGGCACTTTGGGCACCATTATTCGCACTGATTTGTTTTTAATAACTGGAAGCACTTAATGATTATTTTGTTAGCTTAATGTCAACTTCTGGATATTGAGGGTTAGGGAAGTAAGGTTTATTTCTCACTGATGTTTTCTGGAACTTAAGACTGTTTGGAGAAGGTTAGATGGTTTACCTAATGAGCCTTTCTTCTAGGCTCTGTAAGGTGTACTCTTTTGGCTGGGGAGTTTTAAAAGAATTAATAAGCCTTCATAGTCTGCTTTGTAGAAATGGATGACTTTTAATGATTTGCAATTGATGTATTATACTCAGCTTTGTAAACTAACCAATTTTAAGTTTCTTTTTTGTTGAATCATTGTTGTTTATTGTCTGTTATGTAGGGGACACAGTTCCTTTTAGGACATTTCATAGTTTTTGTTTTTGAGGGCAGTAGTACCGATAGCCTTTATATGTACATAACATGCATTGCTTATATGATAAAATAGCATATTTGATAAACTTCCCTGCTCAGTATAAGCGAAATTAAGATACATATATGTAAAGATAGAAATCAATACAATTAATTTTTGATTACTTAAGGCCTGTTTTTATTCAATATGGCCATTCAACCTTCTCTAATTATAGTCAGACCTGTTTCTTTACTTTTGCCTTTTAGCAGTTTAATTTATCTTTGTGGGTAGGGAAGATTATATATGAAACTCAGTCCAGTCATTTTGCTACTGGTTAGCTTTCGTTGGAGGCAATCGAATTTTTGACTAAAATTAGGTTTTTAAAACTATGCCCATTATTTACCAAATAATTAAGTTGGCTAAAAATAAAAATGCATAACTTTGTATTTTGGAGAACAAAACAAATTTTTTTTTTTTTTTTTTTTTTACGAGCCCTACTGGATCTTCAAGTGTGTACATCACTTGAAAATTAAATGATGTCAGATAATAAACTTTATTTTGATCCACTCAGTCTATAATTCAGAAGAAAAGTCTGCTATGATGTCAACACAGAAGAGATGTATTTTTAAATGTCAGTGTCTTAGTTTTAGGACATGGGGTAATAGGAACTTGCCAGGGTGCTTTCTTCAAACCTAGATGAACTCAGCTGAGAAGACAGCTATTTCCTTTTTGTTTCCCCTCTCGTTTATTTTATTGAAATCTATCTCATAATATCTAGTATTCACCACTTTTGTATACTTATATATAAAATGCAAGTGCATACCTACCCAAAGGAAAGAATAACTGTTCAAGTGTATTAGTAACTTGTCTTATTTCAGTGTAATTTACATTAGCGAGAGTTTCAAAGTATTAAAACCACTTATTTCTTCCTTTTTTTTTCCCTGAAAAAATAAAATAAAGCAATTAAAATGATGGTCATTAACATTTATTAAAATCGCATTAACTTCCCTGTCACTGAAACTGCCTGTCTTTTGTAGCCAAGCAGTGTGACTTAACTAACCTGCTGGGAAACAAAGGGATGTTGTTTTAAAGTTGATTAGGATGACTGTAGCTAGAGTCCTGAGTTCTATTTATTTGCAAGGAGGAGACTTGACAAGTTCAGGTGGATGAGGGTGAGGATGCTCTGGCACTTTGAGGGCTTTATAATGTGCTGCTTTTTAAAGAAAAAAACCTTTTCTGCCCTGGCTGGTGGCACAGTGGATAAGGCACCAGCCTGCGAACCCAAAGGTCTCTGGTTCCATTCCCCCAGCCAGGGCACATAACCAGGTTGCAAGCCAGGTCTCTCCCCAAGTTCCTGGCTGGGAGCTGATGAGAGGCAACTAGGCATTGATGTTTCTCTCCTTCTCTCCCTCTCTCCCTTCCTCTCTGTCTGGAAATAATAAATAAAATCTTTAAAAAGAAAAACAAAAAGTGTTTTCCTTCAGACATAGTAACAGTTGCTCTGAGTAACTGATCAGGTGATCATTTTTTTCCTGTTGCTTCAAATTTTATGCAAAAATTTCATTAAATTCTGTAATGGTGATATGCATCTTATTAGAGAGATGATACATTCAAAATATTGTATCTAAGAACTGACAGGAATTTGCATTGTATAATGGCTTGCTAGCTTTAAGAAAGCACTGTAGAAAATTTACTAAAGTCCAAAATTATATAGATATGTTAATAGATATATGTGCAATTAGATACGGACAATTGTATTTTTTTAAATAAATATTTTTAACAAAATGACTTTCTGAATGGACTCTTCATTTCCCACCTCTCGCATCTATTGAGGTAGTCCCTGTGTATTATACAGTATATTATCCATGCTAATGTGGGTAAGGAAGGAGTTCAGTTTTCCCAATGCGCATCACTAAAACCTGGCCCGTAACTATTTGATGTGTATCTGCATTAAAATACTTAAAACCTGAGTTGGGATAGGTGGTGAAAAAGGGAGACTATGAAATGGTTAGGATTGCCCTGGCTGGTGTGGCTTAATGGATTGAGCACCAGCCTGCGAACCCAAAGGTCGCTGGTTTGATACCCAGGCAGGGCACATAACCAGGTTGCAAGCCAGGCCTCTAGCCAGGTCTGTAGCTGAAGGCAAGTGAAAGGTAACCGTACATTGATGTCTCTCTCCCTCTCTTCCTCCCTCCCTGCCCTTGTCTCTCAGAATAATGAATAAAATCCTTTTTTAAAAAATGATTAGGATAGAAGAGAACTGGCGGGCTAGAAAAATTAGTCACCATGTGAAATTTCTTTATTTTACTTTTAAATTTTAAATAAATTTAAATTGTTAAAAAGTTTTACAATTTTTAATTAGCTGCATTTATTCTGGCTGTTGTAAGAAGCAACTTTTGCTTATTTCTACTGAAGGCCCTGTTTCTTCGAGTAGTTTTTCAGATTAAAAACTGGAGACTAAAGGCCCTGACCAGTGGCTCAGTTGGTTGGGCATTGTCCCTACAAAGCAAAAGGTTGCTGGTTCCATTCCTGGTTGGGGCACATGCCTGGATTTGGGGTGTGGTCCCCAGTGGGGGCGCAGAAGGAGAGGCAACCAATCAGTACTTCTCTCCCTCTTCTTCCCCTCCCCCTCTCTATTTTTAAATATTTTATTCATTATTTTTAGAGAGAAGGGCAGGGAGGGAGAAAGAAGGGGAGAGAAACATCAATGTATGGTTGCCTTTCACTGGCCTCCAGCCACAGACCTGGCTGGAGACCTGGCTTGCAACCTGGTTATGTGCCCTGGCTGGGAATTGAACCAGCAACCTTTGGGTTCGCAGGCTGGCGCCTTATCCACCGAGCCACACCAGCCAGAAGTCCACCGCCCCACCCTCTGCCTCTTTAAAACAAAACAAAACACACAGGAAAAATAAAAACATGGAGACTTCATTTAGTAAATCAAATTAGGCCTTTTCAGAACCTGGTTCAGGGGGAAATGGAATTAATAGGTGGCAAAATCCCATCGGGGAGGCCTGTTTCTTACCTCCAGGTTAAAATAACGGGAGGAGTAACACCTTGCTCTGCAGGAGACAACAGTTTACTAGCCCTGGTGAAATGTCGCTTCAGATGGCAATGCTCAGCACAGCTGGGTGACAGCTTATGAGGACCGCTGGATTCTCCTCAACCACTCTTCTCAAAATCGATGACCTAAAACAGTAGTTGCACGAGATCAAATATGTTTGGAAAATGAGGTGGCACCTCTTGGAGATTCAAAATGTGTATTCGGAGATTAAGAGCTCTAAGAAGTCTTTTAGTTAAAGAAAAAACCTGTTTACACATCATTTTCTAAGCTTTCTGACTGTTGACCTTGTCTTTCAAGAGGCCTAGTATCTAGTTTACATCACTTTTTATGTTTTATTGGGTAATTTTCCAGCGAGGGCATCACCAGGTAGGAGATTATCATTCACATAGATTCTCACTACAAAGCACTGCGCTTAATTGGAAGATGCCTTTTAATCAAAGGGAGCCCACAAAGGGGACTTCATTTGAAATAACCTGAAAATGAGGACGGTGTACAACGAAACAGGAAACAGGAACGAGAATTTCTAATAGGTGGGAGCATTGGTGTCAGGAGATGGCTGGAACGTCAGGCTTGGTTTTGTGATTCCCACGTGTTTTGACCACATTGTCACAGACAGAGACCCCTTCCATGTTGCCAAAACCAGTGTGGCTATTCAGTCCTCAGTGGACCTAGGGGCAGTACTGATTATTTTCTCTGTAGAAGCTCTACATGCTTCCCAGGAAAACACAATCTCTCCTGAACTTTCTCTTTTTTAACATTGTTATTAAAGATTTTATTTATTTATTTTTAGAGAGAGAGGGGGAGAAAGAGAAGGAGAGAAACATCAATATATGGTTGCCTCTTTCTCGCCCCCAACTGGTGGGGGCCTGGAGGCAAGGTGCCACCAGGCATGTGCCCTGACTGGGAATCGAACCCATGACCTTTCAATTTGCAGGCCAGCGCTCAACTGACTGAGCCACACCAGCCAGGGTCCTGCTTAATTTTACGGCACTCAATTATTCCATATCCTGTGGCATATTGTGCCTATTTGCTGCCTGTATGTCTTCAACTGCAGTGTAGTATCTGTGAGGTGAAGACTTCATCTCATTTTCTGCTCTATCTCTATACATTGATCAGTGCCTGAGGACAGCAGGTGCTCAATTTTAAGTGAATAAGTGAATTCTCTCAAACATGTGTCACTATGCCTTCCTTTAGTGAATCCGGTGTACTGATGGGTTAGAGTCCCACACCAAAGTAGCAGAGGGGACTCTGAAAACAGGGCAACTCCACAGCTCTCCAGAATGCCAAAACTCTTAAAAAGATCAGAAGAGTCCTACTTGCTCTGTAATTGAGTATGCAATGTGGTATAAAAACCTCTCTGCCTTTCCTGATTGTGACTCTGTAAGAAGGAATAGTGGTTCCCAGTCCTATATGTGAGAGTTTTGTTTCTTCTAAAGTGTCAGCCATGTGAACCCACAGTATGAGAAACCTGTCTTTGGAGGACATCTGGTCATTTGTTTCTGGGCTTATATAAAAGGATCAATTGTCTTTGATAACAGATAACACATTTACTCAATTTAAAATATTTTATTTTAGAAAAGGCAATCTTAAATTTGTTTCAGTCTTATTTTCTATAGTCACAAATTAATGCTGATCACCTTAGATATAGCCATTGATTCTTCTTTCTAAATCTGTACAAAAGGGATGTTTTCTTGAAAAGCCACAAGAAAAATACAGCTGTTTTCTTTTCACCCAGGTCAGTCACTCACTAGTCAGGTTGCACAAAGTAAGTCTGGCTGGCGTCTGATACTTTTAAATGTTTACAAACATAGTTAAAACTATAACCCTAGATCACCAGCTTTCAAAAGAATTTGGATTTGTTTGACTTACAATAAATATGTTGCAAACATATGAACAATTTCTAAGCTGCTTATAAGGAAGTTTTAAAAATAAAAATTGCTAGCATTAACGAAGCAATTTCTATGTCAGGCATATAATAATTGATTTGCACAAATTCACTTAATTCTTTCAGAATTCCTTTGAGGTAGGGTAAGATTCTTTTAGAAATGTCACTTTACAGATTCGAGAAAACAAAAGCAAAGCCGGAAGCGTCTCTGATCCCTCTGTCACAGAGATAGGAGCAGAGGCCAGTCCTTGAACCAGGTCTGTCCACAGCTGGATTCTTATCACCATGACACTCGCCATGCTGCTGGCAGATGGAGCTGCCTTATGTTACATCACCTACAGTTCCAGGACAGACCTTTTCAATGTGGGGCACGTGAACCACATTACTTGGAAAGGTTACTGAGACTCGTGATCCACCACTTTTTAAAACATGTACATTTGTCTATTCACAGAATAAGTGCGAGTGAACTAATATCTAGTTCACTGTAATAGCTATTTCACGATTTAGAGATGTCTCAGTATTCTTATCCATTCCCCAGTCGCTGAGCTGGCCTTCCCTCTTTGTATTACTCCAGGATTGGTTTGACAGGCATTGCTTGCAGGGTTCTGCACAGTTTGAATTGTCCAGAAGTCCCAGTTTTGTTAAAGAACTTGACATGGTCCACAGGCATACCTCGTTTCATTGTGACTCGCTTTATTGTGTTTCACAGATGTTGCATTTTTAAAATAATTAATGGCAAGAGCCTCCACCAGCAAAAAATTACAACTCATTTTATTGCAATACTTACTTTATTGTGATGGTCTGGAACTGAACCCGCAATATCCCTGAGGTATGCCTGTAAAGAGTTGTTTTTCTCTATAGAAGATGTAAAGTTAAATTGAGATATTTTTGAGAAATGTTTAGGGCTGTTTCTACATCTTTTATAAGCTAGTCAATGTCAGTAACGAAGAATAAACCATCCATTTCATTCTCCCAGGCAACTTCTGGATCAATCAGCATTTACTAAGCAGTGGTGTGTTGGCAAATGCTGAACACCTGGCTCTCCAGGAGAGAAAGGCCAGGATTTGTAGCTTTTGCCAATGGCTGTGGTGTAAATACTTCCACTATGACTGAACTCAGGCCACAGCACCTTATCACTGAAAGTGGAGTTGATAAAAAGATGCACAGAAGCATTCCTTCTTATAGTATATAAATATACTATAAATATAATAGTCATAGGTCATAAGCTTTATACAGGTATAGAAAAATTAGGAAGTGGTGAAGTTTGAGTAGCTATTACCTTTGCTTCTCATGTATTTTAATTATAAGTTTCTATAATTTAATTTTTAATAATGGCTGTATTTAACAAACATCTCTCAAAAAGAAATTTTAACAATCAGCTTTTATAAGCTGGTAGGAGCTTAGCCCAGCGTATCTCTGACTTAGTGTCCCCAAGATGGCAAGAGTCACCTTTTCCTTTCGCTGTTTTAGGTTGTGGACAAACTACTGATGTCAGCAGTAGGAATCTGAGGGACTTTGGACTATTCATAAGTAAAAAGCACAAAGTCCTGTGAGCATGCCATGGGTTTTTTTGATTAACTTAAAATGTATCTACATATAAAGCAATGATCATTGAGCTTTATAATCTCAGCCTATATTTTCAAATTCATCTAAGAGTGATCTTCAAACCCACGGCAGGGTCCATCCAGGAGACAACCAGTGGAGCGAAGTGGATGACCCGTCTCCCTCCTTCCCAGGTAGACGGCTCTGACCAAAAGTCTGAACCAGGAAGAGGAAAGTAACTTGAATAGCCAGGTGAACTTCTAATGATTAGCCCGGGGAGGACCCAGGTACCAGAACTCGATTTAATTTCTTCTATGCAAGTATTCCGTGGAGAGGATCCGAACCAGGCGTCCGGGGACAGGATCCAAACCCAGGCATTGGGAGATGGCTCCTCAGCCACCCAGCTTTCTTCCACACTTGGCGGGAGCTCAAGATGCTGGATGTCTTCTTCACCTGCCTCCTCTACCTGCTTTTACCTCTGGTAGCACTCTGAGTTTTCCATTCCAAGTGGTTTGTCCTGGGTAACAGCTGTAATAGGAAAAACAAACAAACAAACAGGCAGCACGTTTCAGCAGCTCTGACATTGCAGCAATTACTCATTCTGAGAGTTTACCAGGCCTTTCGTTTCTCTGCTGTTCGACAGCTCCTGGGGGAGCCCAGTGAAAAGGCCAACCTACCAGTTCTGGCAAACTGTTGGTGGGGCGGTGTGTTGAGACACCTGTCTAGGGCTTAGGGAATATGTCTTCCTTGATTAGGGAATTTATTGTTATTTGGTTGGCATTCAGCAAATACTCAATACTACTTTTTAAAAGATTTTCTGGATTTATTTTTAAAGAGAGGGGGAAAGAGGGAGAAAGGGAGAAAAACATCATGTTCGAGAGAAACCCTTGATAGGTTGCCTCTTGAGTGCCCCCAGCTGGGGACTTGCCCTGGCCCAGGCACATGCCCTGATCAGGAATCAAACTGGTGACTTTCCTCCTTGCGGGTCAACGCCCGGCCCACTGAGCCACACTGGTCAGAGCGCAGCCAATATTTCTAGAATGTGTGGCGTCAATGAAGGTGGCGTCAATGAAGGTGCCGTCCTGAGTGCTGGGCTACACGGCAACTGGTGCCTGCCACCTCAGAAGCAAGACTGTAATTAGAGCTGATAGGTGGTGGTGGTGGTGGGAGGGAGCTCTTATTCTTCTGGACTTTTAAACTGATTATTTAAAGGGTGCCTATGTCCACCTGTTAAGAGAAGACTCTGGTCGCCTGTTCCTTCAGGCTTTGCTTTCTGTGGGCTCTAGCTGAGCACCCTCTTAAGAATTGGTCAATTTCCAGCCAAGATGAAGACGTAGGTAGACATGCTGTGTCTCCCTCCACAACTAAGAAGGACTACAACTACCTCAAAACTGAGATAACCACCCAGCTGGTGTGGCTCAGTGGATTGAGTGCCAGCCTGCAAACCAAAGGATTGTGGTTCGATTCCCAGTCAAGGCATGAACCTGGGCTGCAGGCCAGGTTCCCACTTGGGGGCATGCGAGAGGCAACCACACATTGATGTTTCTCTCCCTCTCTTTTTCCCTCCCTTCCCCTAGAACATTTGCAGACCCACCCACTCTGGGAACTTGGCCAGAGCAATAGCTAGAGAGGCTCCAGTCCCTTATGGGAAGTGGGAGAAGTGCCTAGAAAAGGGGCAAGTGCAGAGCAAGTGGCATTGTTCCCTTTCTGACCCTTCCCCACATACAGCACCACAGGATGGTGAAACAGGTCACTGTACTGACCAATATCTAAGGGTTCACACCTTCCAACATAACAGATGCAACAGCTCTATGTCCTAAGACACAGATGCAAACATAGGAGCCTCTCAAGTTGAGGAGACAAAGAAGTATGGCCCAAAAGAGGAAATAGATCAAGGTTCCAGTGAGAGAACTAGGTGATCGGGGAGATAGCCAACCTAACAGACAAGGAGACAGCCAGCCTAACAGATGCAGAGTCCAAAATCCCGGTGATAAAGATGTTCACAGACTTGACAAATATGCTTGAGTACAGCAAATGCAGAAAGGAAGAAGTGAAGGCTATGCTAAGCAAAACAAAGGAAAATCCACCTGAAACCAATGGTGAAGGGAAGGAAGCCGGGGTTCAAATCAATGAATTAGAACATAAGGAAGAAATAAACAGTCAACCAGTACAGAAGGAGGAAACAAGAACTGAAAAAAAAAAAAGAGGTTTAGAAACCTCTGGGACAACTTTAAACTTGCCAACATCTGAATCATAGGGGTGCCAAAAGGAGAAGAGGAAGAGCAAGAAATTGAAAACTTGTGTGAAAAGATAATGAAGGAAAACTCCCCTAATTTGCAAATAAACATACAAGTTCAGGAAGCACAGAGAGTCCCAAACAAGCTAGATCCAAAGAGGACCACACCAAGTCACATCATAATTAAAATACCAAAGGTTAGAGCTAAAGAGGGAATCTTAAAAACAGCCAGAGAAAAGAAGAGCAAAGGGAAAAGAATTGGGGTAACTGTTAACAGCATAATCAATAAAACATACTTTTTTAACAAAAGAGCTGGCTGTGTGCTCTGCTGAAACAGTTGCGGGGACTTTACAGGCTCTGGGAAGGAAGGCAGCAGAAGGCTTGGGGTTATGGAAATAGCTTTGGAGCCCCTCTTCCTGGGGCTCCCAGGAGTGAGATGACTCTTAGGTAGTGCTCTACCCTGAAGGAGCTTTTCTTGGCTACTTGGCCTGAAGAATTTCTTTTATTACATATTTATTTTTAAAGATTTTATTTATTATTTTTAGAGAGAGGGGAAGGGAGAGAGTCAGAGAGGGAGAGAAACATCAATGCATAGTTGTTCCCCACCTGCCACCAGCTATGGCCCTGGCTGGAGACCTGGCTTGCAACCTGGTTACGTGCCCTGGCTAGGAATCGAGCCAGCGACCTTCGGGTTTGCAGGCTGGTGCTTTATCCACTGTGCCACCAGCCAGGGTAGGACTTCTTTTAGAAAACTGATGTGGATTAGAATCAAAATCCTAAACTGCAAAGATATGTCCAATTGGGCTGCTGGGCTGAGTTTCTGCCAAGGCAGGAGGAGGGTGTGCTGCGCAGGCCAGAAGCAGTCCTGGTCTATGGTCCTGTGGCACGGTGGGATGCAGGAAGCCAAGTTCAGATCCTTGCCCCTCTCCTCATAGAGAAACCATGAGTCAGCCTACCCCAGCTGCTCCTGCCCTAAGAGCAGGGCGCAGACAATTACACGGCAAAGCAGGAAGAGAGGAAAGGAAGCTGTAGAAAAATAAACATTTCCTTGCATTTTACTTGAAACAGAATGGTGTTGCTGGCATGCTAAGGCCCACAGTGCCTCCCACGTCCTCCCCCCACTCTGTTTTCTTCCTCTGTAGAAACAGATTCTTTCCTTACCTGATGAGAGTCCAGGGTGTATCCTGTGGAAAAACAGGAGCAAGATGTAGAAGGTAAAAGCCAAGCAACCAAAGATCACGCCACAGACCAGGAAACTGTAGCTGCCGTAAGCCTGGAATATCTGCCAAAAGGGAAAACACAGAGATACGGGCCATCAAAACCTCCCACGAAGATGTATGGGAGGAAGTGGCCTTCTAGGGCCCTTGGCAGGTTTTCTAGTCAAGTTGAGGACTGCCACAGCAATAGATAGAAACATGGGTAGCAGGGACATGGCCTTGCTTCAAAGCTATGTTTCTGAAGGAGACAGAAGTCCCATTCTGTGGCAGGGGTTGGACCTGGCAAGCCCTGAGTCCCTTTCAGCTCTATATGTCTGGAACCTTCTGAAAAATCTTATCTTCCTTAAAATGCCAATCATACAGACTAGGTATTTTTCTCCCCACAAGTCCTGACCAGAACTTTGCAGAGCAGATTATATATATATATATTATATATACATATATATCCTTAGATGATGCAAAATTTTAAATATATGCTGACGTGGCCCATGGAACTCCCATGGACCAACTTCTGCAGTTAGCACCGGTTTCCCCAGTGACCTCCCTGAGATCACACTGAAGCCCAGCCCTGCCCTCACGTGGCTTCCCAGCAGGGCACAGCTCTTCCCCCCGCAGGGCACGTGCCAAGGAAAGGAGAACGGGGAGGACAGGGACTTTGGAGTCTAAAGGAGCTGGGTTGGGGTGTCATCCCTGACAGTTACTAGAAGTGTGATGACTGGGGCACGCGGCTTCATCTGTCTGAGTTTCAGTATCCTCCCCTGTAAAAATGGGAACAACAATATCTACAGTATAGTTGTCAGTAAAAAGCAGACTTACTCTTTTTTCCTGGTGAACACATGAACTGTGGGTACGTGAGACACGGCCTGGGACAGTTTGCCTGGGATCAGGGCGGGGGGCAGGCAGGAGAGCCGCACCCCCACCTGCTTGGAGGAGTGCTCCCCAAATGCCTGCCCCCCCCAAGAGTTGTTCACATACCCAACCAACCAGCATCTGGAGGAACATCTCGCCAACTCCTGCCCCTGTCACCAGCACTGTGGTCGCACAGCCTACCCCAAAGAGAAGGATTTGGTTTAGTACAAACAAGTTAGGAGGCAGAAGTCAGTTGGCGTAATCCAGGTTATTGCTGGGAAGTCTCTGGAAAGGAACATGGCTGCCGAAGAGGACTCCTTGGGATTCCTATGGCTTCTCAAAATTGAGCTCCTAACTTTGCTTGGGGATTCGTAGGTCCAGCTGTCATTACGGCCCTTCCTTGTTCTGAGACCTTCAATCACTCACCACTGCCTCCCGATAAATCCCAAGTTGTTTAGTCTGGCAGTCAGGGTCTCTCCCAATCTCACCGTCACCAACCTTTCCAGAAAGATGTCCTGGCCACACTGCTCATCAACCTGACAACAGGTCTCAGACTTTCAGGGCCCGAACTTCAGAGTCAGCCTTGGGTGTCAGGCCCAGCTGGGTCCCCCACTGGGTATGTGACCTTAGGCAAGGCCTCTCCCTTTTCTAGGCCTTGGCTTCCTTCTGTAGAGTGGGCATCACCATGTACTTGGCGGAGGGTGGCAGTGTGGGTCACTGGGATGTAACACATGGGCAGTCCTGACACATGGTGAACCCTCAAACCGGGCCAGTTCTCGGCTTAACCCCTCCAACGCTGCCTTCGGGATGAAGTCCACACACCTAAGGTGGTTTCAGGGGGGCCTTCATCATCTGTCTCTGTTGAGACACAGACTCACCTCTCCCACCACCTGCTACTGGCTGCCCCCGGCCAGGAGAAACCTTCAGGTTCCCCACCGCACACACTTCTCCTCCTCTTGGTCCGGTCAACTCCCGCTCAGCTCTCAGTCCTAGCTTAGATCTCCTCCTCGTCCCACCCCTAAACCTGCACTCGCTGCTCCTGTGCGCCCCCAGCCCCCTAACCCTATTCTCACACACCCTACTGTGCTTAGGGGGCAGCCTTCCCCACCCCGGCTTTAAGCTCCCGAGGGGGGTCCATGCCTTGAGTTGTAGCCCTGTGACATGTATCAGCGACTATTAGCCCAGTGGCCAGTGTATGCTGGGCACCATTTTAGGGAATAAAGCATATCATTTTCTATTCTGGGCTTCAAGTTCACATTCTAGTCTCATGTTTACATTATTCCCTGTCTCCGGTCCTTTGCTCCCACACTGGCCGCTGGCCCCTGCCCCACAGCGCCCCACCCTTCCCCAGAATGCGTTTCCTTTCTCCTTCTGCCTTTCCACGTTTGGGGCCAGCTCACATCTCATCTCTTCCATGAAGCCTCCTTGAGATTTAACACTGGTCACTCCTTTCTCTGAACTCCCATAGCACCCGTGGTCCGTTTCACTCATTCATTCAAAAACCTTCCAGTGCCTTCTGTGCGTCATGTAACGTGCTAGTACTGAGCATATGCAGATGAATAATGCGAGTTAACACAGAAGAGCTTTACAATTTCTCTTAAAGCACAAAACAACCCTCACAGGTAAGTATTAGCATCCCCATTTTGTGGATGAGAAAACAGGTTCAGGGAGGGGAAAGATGCTGGATCACCCAAGTCTACAAATCCAGAGTGAAGGCAGGACTGGGTCAGGCCTGCTGATGTCCTTGTCCCTTGCCAGTGTTGTCAAGGAGAGGGTTAGAAAAGCCTTGAAGGGATCAAACATGAGAAGCAGGTACAAAGGAGGGGGTACCTTTCCGATGGGGATCAGAGAAGAGTCTAGAAGGCCCAAGGAGGAGGGGCAGAATAGAAGGCGACCCCTGCAGAGGGTTCATCACATGCCAAGTGAGGTGGGACGTGTATAATGCTGAAGGGGGTGGGGTACATGGATCAGAACAACACATTTTTCTCTTTAAAAATTTTTTTAATCCTCACTGGAGGATATGTTTATTATTTAATTAATTAATTTTCAGAGAGAAAAGGAGGGAAAAAGAGAGGGAGAGGAAACATCAATGAGGAAACATCACACACCCCCAGCTGGGGACCTGGCCTGAAACCCAGGCATGTCCCCTGACTGGGAATCGAACTGGTGGTTCTTTGGTTCCAAGGCGGGCACTCAACCCAGAGAGCCATACCAGCCAGGGCAGAACAAATCATTTATGAATCTGTTCCCACCAGCCAGGGGACAAGCACCATTTCAGTGAGAAGAGGGGACAGTGGCCCTCCAGCTGCACCGCCACAGAAAGGTGGGGGAGCAGGTGAGGTAGTAATGCCCAGCCAGGGGCCACCACCTTGCTCCCAGGCCCTGCACACTCACCTTTGTACTGCAGAATGTCCTCCGTGTAGGCTAGCATGCTGGGGAAGGTGCTACTAAGGAACAGGCCCAGACTGGCTGTCCCCACGAACAGGAAGAGGACGTTGTAGGAGAAGGCAAGAAGCACCAGGTATGTCACCACCACGCCGACCTGTCACAGCAGTGATGGTTGTGATTAGAAATGGGGAAAAGCAGGGTATCCATGACAAAGGACAAACCTGGAGAAGTCTGTCTCTGGCCTTGGGCAGTCAGGCCTTGGGAACCACGCTGTGACCAGTGTGCCACCCTGTGGAATGTGTGGAGATTGCACCTTCCTAGTCCTGTGACTGCCAGCCAAGTCTGAGATGACCTGAGGGAGGAGGTGCGCCCACCTAGCCACCTCCAACAATGGCCTTCCGCACATGCTTAAGTGCTGCTGAGGGAATGCTGACAGTACCAAATGTCATGTGTGTGAGCACGGGAAACTCCGTCTACGTCATTAGCTCTCTGCCCTGCCGGCTGACAGGCAGGAGCACACCCCCCCCCCCCCGCCCCCTCCTCATGAAGATGAGCTGCTTCTTCTTCCTTAAAAGCAGTGAGCTCTCGGAGGAAGCCCTGGGGTACCAGGCCTGGCGGGGTGGTGGCTGCAGGGTCCCCAGCACCTAGGAATCCAGTGAGAACTCCCAGAGAGGGTCAGTGGCTGTGGCAGGCCAGCTTGGGTCCCCCAAGATTTGGCTCAGATTCCACAGGCAGGTAGTAACCTGTGGCTGGAGATCCCTTGTGATGGGCCGAGGGACCAGAAATCCTAGTTCAGTCCGGGTTTCTGTCACAGGGGAATATTTCTGGTAAAATGACCCTTAAAAAAATTATTTTAAAACGTGTTTTTGTCAATATTGACTGATTTCTATGCAAAATGCACCTGGGAAGAAACCCAGGCAACGCAGATTTGGAGCCAGAAGACCCAGGTGTAAGTCCGTCCGTTCTGGGACCTTGGGGTAGCGGATCTCTGATTCCTGGTTTCCTGTTCCGCAAAATGGGCTACAAACACTGTAGCGAAGAGTGGTGGGGAAGCCGGCGTGATGAAGGGCTCAAGGGGGAAGCTTTACGCAAATGTCAGTCCTGGTATTTGTGTGCGCGCCTTCCATGGTTCAGGAGGGAGGATCATCTACAGGAAAAAATCTCCTGGGTGAGCATATCTGTTTCTAGAAAAAATAAGTCTGGAGAGATAGTGGGTGTGGGATGGGAGACACCCCAGCTAACCAGCTCAGTGCGAGGAGGGAAAGGCGCACCCCACTCACAGGCAGGCCCTGAGAAACTTGCTTCAGCAGGAGGAACAAAGCCAGGGGCTGCAGACTGCGGGGAGCCCCTGCCCCTCCCTCTGTCTCAGCAGCCCCTCCGTCTGCCCTGGGATCTCCGAGATGCCAGGCCCAAGATGGAAGCTCGGAGTCCTTACCAGGGAGACTTGCTGCCCAGGGAAGGATTTGCCACCAGTAGTGAGAGGGAAACAAATTCCTTTCACAACATGAAAGTCTTTTTTCATGCAGTAAGAACACAAAAGCAATGGATCAATTATCTCTGGTTCGTAATAGAATATATTTCTTTGGTGTAGAAAATGGTCCCACAGATCCATCTGCTCTTTCTTCCTTCCCAGCTCAATTAAAAAAAAGATTTTATTTATCTTTTCTTTCTTTTTTTTTTTTTTAAAGCCAGAGGAGTAGGGAGAGCGAACAAGATGGAGCAGAACATGGATAGGTTGCCTCTCCCATGCCCTCGACTGGGTACCTGGCCTGTAGCCCAGGCAGGTGCCCTGACTGGGAATCGAACAAGTAACATTTCTGTACACAGGACGATGCTCCAACTGAGCACCTGACCAGGGCTGTTGGGGCGCTTCTTTGTCTGCATTTCCCATTAGTTCAGCTCCACAGTTTCAAATATCTAGGCCTGGACTCTTAAATCTATCCCTCCAGCCACGACCTGTACCCAGAACTCCCAACTTGCATGTGAAACTGTCCCTTTGATATGTCACTGGATGACTAACAATGTGGCCTAAATGGAACTTTTCCTCTCCTACCAAACCTACTCTTCATTGTCATATCAGTGAATAGCGCGCCATCCCCCCCGGGCCTGAGCCTTGTATCTAAGGTGGTCCTTGACCCCTACCTTCCTCACCTACATGCCGGCCAGCAGCACCTCAGAAAACGTTTAGAACCTTTGCATCTCTCCAAATCCACGCTGCCCACCCTGTCCGGCTGCCGCCTCTCCGGCTGCACTGCAACGGGGGTGCTGTCTCCCCACCTGACTGGCCTCCGTGATTCAGAAGTCTCGGTGGGGCCCCAGAACCTGATTTCCTTTTTCAAAATGTTCACACCACGTGAGTTTTTATCATCAGTGCCCGGGATGCTTCATACTTTCTTCCTTCTCTCAAACCCAGATTCCCACCTGCCTCTCCTCTCTCTAAAGAGCTGGCCCTGTGTTCTACAGCAGTGGGCCACCAGCAGTGCCTGTACACTTGCTATTCTCCCTTTCTCCTTCCCAGCGCCATGGAACAGTGGCTCCCTCCTCCCTTCAATTCTCACTTCCTTCCCCGCTGCAGGTGCACTTCCTTTCTCCTCTGCCCATGAACAGACTCACTGCACCTTGACTCCCATCAACCAAACTCCCTTCAGCTCAGAAACCCTTGAAATACACATGCTTCCCCTTCCCATCTCCCTGTCATCCTCAGCCTCTGGAGTTTGGCTTCTACACACCCAACCTCACATCTACCTTAAACAGAAGTGACTTTCTTCTAAGGTCGCTGGTTCGATTCCCAGCCAGGCCACATAACCAGGTTGCAAGCCAGGTCTCCAGCCAGCTCTGTTGCTGGAGGCAGGTGAAAGGCAACCATACATTGATGTCTCTCTCCCTCTCTGCCTCTCTCCCTTCCCCTCTCTCTAAAAATAATAAACAAAATCATTTTTTTTAAGTTAAAAAAAAAAAAGTATCTTTCTTGAAGGTCATAAACCAGTACAAGCACAAATCCAAAAGCCTTTCTGGAGGTGCATCATCTTGGGTCTGGGTACCCCCAACATTATTTCTTAACCCCCTATCTGCTAGAAAATCAACCCAAGGAAAGACTTTCTGACAACAGATTGGGCTCCCTGGGAAGGCAGTGAGTTCCTAGTCCCTGGAAGAGTTTAAACAGACTGTGTACCTCTCCTCCATAAAAGGATGTTATCAAGGTGACTTAAACCCTGCTGGGAGGTTGGGATGGACAACCTTTCAGGAATCTGTCATCTGGACCCCCCCGTCTTAGATGGTGACAGAGACATATCAGAGCGAAGGTTAAGACCCATCACTCAGGCCCAGATCTCCTGCCTCCTGGGCAGAGCAGTTCCATGAAGGCAGCCCACATGCCAGTCCGGCTACTCGAGAATTACCTGAGTTTCCAAATGCAAACCTCCAGGATCCAGCCCAGAGAGGGTGATTCTGAGGGCCATAGGCTCCCAGGCCTCCACCGGCCACAAGGCTCTGACCAGCTGGGCACCAAGGTGAACACAGGAGGACCAAGTCCAGGACCTGCTTCCCTTATGTTCTTGGCAGGTTTCAGCTGGGATCTGCCCCAAACGCAGAAGGAATGGCCTCCCACAGCCCTTTCCTTTTATGAGAACAAAATCAGGGGCCCAGAGAGGGGAAGGGACTTTTCCAAGATCACAGCATTCCTGCCTCACCATCATCCCTTCCCTCCCCTTCCCCCCCTCTACTCCTACAGTCCCACCCTGTGGGCAAAGTTCCATCCTTAGCAAAAGTCCTAGGGCAGTGGTAGGGCCAGGAATGAATGATTCTCCCGAATCTCCAAGAAGTGAAAGGAAGCCACTTACCACATTGATGCAAACCATGGTGGCTGGCTTCATTCTGGAGGAGATGGGAATGGAGACAAGGTGACCCAGGGTGATGAAGCCCCAGAAGAGGCTGGGGAGATAACCAGCCACCTTGTGCCCTACAGAAAGCGGCTTCTCGACTGCATAGCTGTACACAAAGGTGGAGTACACCCCCTGTGGAGAGACAGGCCCCGCTGAGCACACCTGCAGCATAGCCAGACTGAGGTCCCGGGAAAGGAAGCCCTGGCCGGGCAGGTGTGAGGAGGACTGCTCCTGCACCTAGAGGTTCATTACAGGGTGGGCTTGGGGCCAAGGTCATGCAGCTCCCATAGGCGAGAGCTGAGAACAGAGCCTGGGGGCCACAGCCGTGCACAGCTCTCTGGGCTCCAGGGAGGCACCTCTCCACAGGGGGCCTGAGGGGTCTGGGCCCAAAAGCACTGTAGCCCCCTTCCCCAGAGCAGAGTTTCACTAATTGTCTTATTGATCAGGACTCCACAAAAAGTGTTTTGTTGAAGGAAGTTAGTTTTGCTGCAGAAAAAGAAAGAAAAAGATGTGTACAAGCATCTCATTTTACAGCTGAGAGGGTAGAGAGAAGTGACTTGCCCAAGGTCACACTGAGAGTTGGAAGTCAACCAGCAAGTACTGTCACGAGGACCTTCCCCCAGGTCACCCAGTTTATAGAGCCTTCTCTTTGGAGAGTCCCTCCTATGGCAATCAGCTAATCAGCCCTTCAAAGCTCTAATCTAATCTTTAGAGATTTCTGGGAAAAGGCATTAAATAGTGTAATAGAGGTCACCAGTGGCCTGAATAGCTAGGTCTGTGGCCTGTTTTTATGGTGTGGCTTAGGACGCCCAGGTATGAAATGTTCCAGGAAGCAGCGTGTCCTAGAGTTCGTTTGGCATGACCTCTGCTTGGCAGAACAGGGCTCTGCCCCCTTTAAAAAGAATGTGGGCAGCCTGTACTCAGTAACAAACCTATAAGCAGGCCCCTATCCACAGTTAATGAAAATGTAAACAACTGGCTGGGACAAGAGACCATAGTACCAAGGGTCTGTAGGCAGTTCTGGAAATAGTCGCCCCCAGGGCTTTTATTTTGTTTAAAATTTTGGATCGACTGAACTACAGGTGAGGCCTCTAGGAAACCTTGATGCCCCTCTCTTTCTCTGGCCATTCCCCAGATTTGAATCAGGGGGTGGAGGGTCCCCGAAGAAGTGCACCCTGCGGGCACGCTCACCGTCACCCCATCAGTCATGAACAGGACCATGGCAGCTGTGATGTGGATGGCGAAGAAGGAATAAGGGGCTCCTCTGAAGTTCTTCCTCTGGCAGCAGCTGAACAGGTCCTCTTGCGCTGGAGGAGAGGCAGGCAGACCCAGAGAGGTGAGCCCCTGCTCCCCACCCTCTGCATGCCCAAGGGGAGCAGCTGGCAGAGCGGAGGACCACGTACTGCCTCCTGCCTTCCCCAGCTTCAGCTACCCCTCCGTTAGGGACAGCCCCTGTCCGCCTCACAGGTGGACGCAAGGCTCAGAGAGGTCAAGTAACTTGCCCAAGATCACAAAAGCAGGGTGAGGCGGCATGAGGTCGGAGCCGCCAGTCTGCCTTCCTCATTTCCTCGGCCAGGCTGCTCCGTCTTCCGCCTCCGGAGCCCAGCGGTGCCCCTTATTTTCCAACCATTACTGCCTGTGATCCACGGTCCCCTCTTGGGGGAGGGGTTCCCAGAATCGACTTGGTGTGGGGCTGTGGGCATAAAAGTTCGTTAGAGCCCCCACCTGGGTGAGACTGAATCTTTGGGGGCGGGGAGGACGCGTCTTCTTTCTCAGGAGGCTGCGTCTCCAAGGCGAGCTCATCTGCAGACAGGAGCAGCGGCTTCCTCTGTGGGCAGCAGGTCAGCAGCCGCTCTTTGGACAGCAGATACAGCACAGCCAGGGGCACCGGGAGCTGGGGGTGGACAGAGGGTCAGGAGAGCCCTGTTTCTGGGAGACTCCCTGCTCCCCATGCCTGGCCCACTGCATACACCTGCCCAGTCCTAGGGCACCAGTCTGCACAGCCCTGGGAGAAGACAGTTCTTTTCCAAGGGTGCTCACCTAAGAGGCGTCCCCAGAGAACGCAGGCTTGGCCCAGGGCTGGTCTGGTGGCATTGCTGCCCAACCTTAACTACACCTGTTAAAGCTGGGCACTTGTCACATGCAAAGCTTAGGTTCACAGTGGGCCCCGGCTGGCTCAGGGGAGGTGCCCGAGATAAACTCGTTTCCAAAGTTTTGCCTTCGTTCATCACAGTCTCTAAGCGTGTTGGGGGAATTGCTGTCTCCATTTTCCAGATGGGACAAATGAGGCTCAAAGTTACCACGTAGTCAGAACCTGTTAAACTGGAAGAGACCTGAGCGGTAAGCTAGACACCCAGCAAGCATTAGCGCTGGTGACACAGTTGCCTTGGGGCAGAGCAGGATGGTCACTCAGGCATCCTGATTCGGTCCGGTGCCATCTCCACCCAGGCAGGTAGAGGCCATTCTCAGGGGCTTGGTAACTAAATGGACTCTTTTTGGTTAAAAAAATGCATGTTACAAGCAACACACAAGCCCAATGTTAAGTTCACTGCTATTTATATTAAGCTGCTTAGGTTTTAGGAACTCCCCAGAGCAGCAATTTTTAACATTTTTCATCTCGTGACACACATGAAATTCTGCCGCACACCCAAAAAATATATTATGTTTGGCGAGCTGACAAAAAAATAGGTGTCATTTTGATTCATTCACACCAGATGGCTATTGCGTTGGCTACTGTCACTTAAAAAAAGAAAAAGATTTGTGTTTATTTATTTTCAGAGAGAGGGGAAGGGAGGGAGAAAGAAAGGGAAAGAAACATTGATGTGAGAGAGACGATCAGTTAGTTGCCTCTTGAAGGCAGAGATGGAACCCACAGCCCAGGCATGAGCCCTGACCAGGAATCAAACCAGTGACCTTTCACTTTGTGGGATGACACCCAACTGAGCCACACCAGTCAGAGCTACTGTCATTTTTTAATTTGACGATCTAAAGGAAAAGGGGTCAGTGCCCCCAACTAAACAGTCAGGTATTGCATGTTTTAAAATTTTTTATGGCACACCAGTGTGCCTCTTATCACACCAGTTGAAAATCACTGCCCCGCCCTGGCTGGTAGCACAGTGGGTAAGGTGCTGGCCTGCAAACACAAAGGTTGCAGGTTCGATTCCCCAGCCAGGGCACATAACCAGGTTGCAAGCCAGGTCTCCAGTCAGATCTGTGGCTGGAGGCAGGTGAAACCCAACCATTCATTGATGTCTCTCTCCCTCTCTGCCTCTCTCCCTTCCCCTCTTTCTAAAAATAATGAAATAAAACCTTAAAGAAAAAGAAAATCACTGCCCCAGAGCAACGAGAAGGGTCTCCTGCTTCTGAGGTTGCCTGCAGAAGCCTGTCACCTCCCTTGGGAGCCCTGCCTCTGCCTGTGTCTAACCATCTCACTGCTAGGAAGACCCTCATCTAGTCTAGCCTCTCTCCATCCAGCTTCTCCGGCCTAGGAAAGAGAGGAAGCTCAGGGGCTGTGGAAGTTTCCCAGAGGCCGATGGGCTCCTCTGGGCTGAAGGAGGGTGCAGGGGGAAGTCTGCCTGCAGCTACTTTGAGGCAGCTGTCCCTAGCCTGGAGCCAGGCTTGTTGAGATTTTTGCAAATCACCTGAGCACCAGCCTTGTGCTGACACCTCCCTCTGGGCACCTTGGGAGCCTCCCTCCACCCTCAAAAACGAAGCCAACTCAGACTCAGCAGGCAGGCGAGGGAATGAAAAGCAACACAGTTCCTGCCCTCAGGAGCCCCAGGTCTGAAGGAGATGAAGCTGTCCCTCTGTCCCTCCCGTCTGATGAGGGACACAGGAAGCCCCCCCTCGGAGGCCTGTGGTGGCAGAATGTCAAGGGGAAAGAGCTGAAAATGGGGCCAGATCATTCAGGTGAGGCTTTCCGGGGAGCGGGGTGGTGGGAAGAACCTCACACCTGCCATGGCCACAGCAACCTCCTCTGTCTGTCGAAGCGGCCCATGTAGAGAAGGGGGGCTCCACCTTCAAAGTCAGATATTGCCCAGGGGGCTGTGCCTGTGCACCTGTGTGTGTACATGCGTGCACATGTGCATGTCACGTGTTGCCACGCATGTGCCTGCGTTGGTGCGCACACACCCACAGGCTTACACAGCCTCAATCTCTTCTGAGGCGGACAGTTTATTAGGTACAAACTAATGGGAAAAGTACGGAAATCCTGTATCAAACAAAGCACCTCCAGTCTACACCTCCTGGAGCAAGAGCAAACAGACCTCGGGCTGGACTTTCCAGCTTCCTGGTCCCACAGTGCCAGCCTTGCAGCTGCACGGACAGTGCCCCTTCCCTTTGCAGGAGAGCGAAGGCCCCAAGCCGCATTATTCCCAAGCAATGACGGGCAGGGCAGAAAAGGGTAGGAGCGGAGCGGGGAGGTGCATTTCTGAGCCCCCAGGGAAGGCTCTGTTATAGGGGATGGAGAGCCCCAAAGGATAAGAAAGGAAAATAAGCCCTGGCTGGTGGCACAGTGGGTAAGGCGCCGGCCTATGAACCCAAAGGTCGCAGGTTTGATTCCCGGCCAGGGCACATAACCAGGTTGCAAACCAGGTCTCCAGCCAGGTCTGTGGCTGGAGGCAGGTGAAAAGCAACCATACATTGATGTCTCTCTCCCTCTCTGCCTCTCTCTCTTCCCCTCTTTCTAAAAATAATAAAATAAAATCTTAAAAAAAAAGAAAGGAAAATAAGCAGTGACTACAGGGTAGGAGGTTGGAGGTGGTGCTAGGAGTTGGGGTGCCAGCCCCTATCAGGGCTTTGAGCCAGAGAGAGTATGACACCCTGCAGCTCAGTGGGACTGGGTGGCCTCAAGAGCCCCTTTCAGTGCCACAAGCACAGTGTCACTCTGAGTCCCAGCAGCAGCTGGGAGCTGCTGTCTTGCCTGCACCAAACAGCCTTCCTCTGGAGGGCTGACAGGTCTGCTTACGGCAGGAGAAGTTCTAAGTTAGGGTGACAAGCTACACGGTGACTCCACCCATAGCCGGCAGGCCAGTGGTTACCAGAAACACTCCCCACTCCCAGCCCCTGTGGGACCCAAGTCAGGAGGCCAGGGCTGCTCCTGGTGTTCCCGACAGCCCTGCCCAAGCATGGGACAGAGGCGGAGGTCGGGGAGTCTCCCCACATCGCCTTCCGGCCCCAGCCTAGGATCACACAGGAGAACCCACGTAGGGCTGCAGAGCTGGAATGGACTGGTACGTGTGACTGTCTACGAGTCCCCAGCCAGCCCAGACCAAGTGGCACTCACGTTGATCAGGGCCATGATCCAGAAGGCATAGGACACTCGTGTTCCCGCTCCATCTGCCGGGGACAGTCCAGGGAGCGTCCGGTTCAACCAGGGCCGGTGGCCCAGGACCCGGGAGGCGTGGAAGAGGTCGCTGGAAGTGGCATTGGCTGTGCTATTGGCAGGCAAGCAGTCGTCCTCCGAAAGGAAGGAGTCGGCGATAAGGGGGCTTAGCAGAGCCCCAAAACCCACAAAAAAATGAAGAACCTGGGGAGGAGAGGCGGGATGCAGGTGATGGCCTAAGTTTCATGCCCCAGCCCCACCTTGTGTGCCACCTGGGGAACCCCTGCCTAGCCCGAGTGGAAGCAAAACAGTGGGAGGCAGGGGAGAGGAGGATCAGCTCCTCAGCCACCTGCATGTCCTAGGATAACTTGCTGACAATGACTAATCGCCTCTCTAATTGTCCTTCCTTCCCCACAGCCCTTCAACCCACAGCAGGAGGTTGCTCCCATGTTGGCGCCCACCGAAGGGAAGGGGGCTTAATCAAAGGAAGGGCCGGACTAGAGTCCTGAGTACCTGGAGGATGAGGAAGAAAAACACAGAGACAGGGAAGGAGATGAGAGGGAAATAGCAAGCCCTCCCGTCATGCCACATCCCAGGTGACAAGACGCTTTCTGGTTAGCACATAGAGTCTTGTGACCACCTGCATGCAGGGGTCATTACCAAGGGCAGAGAGAGCCGCCTAGCTGGTCACACTGAACTGAGGCCCCAGGGCTCTTTCTGCATTACCACCCTGGCCCAGGGGCCAAGCCACTGAGACCCTGGGAAGAGGGGACTGGACAGGGCCCTCCCCACCACGCAGCCCCATGCCCACGGTGGGCTCACCTGGAGGAAGATGGCCGAGTCCTTCTGGTAGATCCTTACCAGCTGCATGTTGGCCACGGTGTCGATGCAGCCCATGGCCAGGCCGGCCAGTGCCATGACGGAGGCCAGCACCTTTACATTGCGGCAGAAGGGGATGACAGCGAACACCAGGGAGATGGTCAGAGAAGAGGTGAAGAGAGCCCACAAGGACTGGGCCAGGCTGCGGTCACAGAGGGCCGAGGTCAGTGGAGGGGGCGCAGGGCCCCTCCTTGTCCTCCACCTGCTGGGTGGCCCCCGGGGCCGTTCCCCCACCCGCTGGTGGAAGGGGAAGGAAGCTGTCTCTCACTGGCTAGGGGTTGCAGGCAAGGTGTTTCATGAGCCTGAGTCTCAGAGAGCAGCCGCCTCACGGGCTGGTCGTGAGGACTCCAGAGTACGTGACGGGGACACAATGGGCCTTATCAAGGCGTAACTGCCATCATGTTACTTATAAGCAATATGTTGCTTTTATATTGTTTACCTGTACACGATGAGAGGGGAATCTGCTTCAGACATTTCAAGGGAACTGTGCCATGTGCACGAAACTGGAGATGCGATGGGAAGTGGAACCTGAACCCCAAATCCCTGAGCCAGGGAGCAGTGTGCGCTCCGCACACGGGGCTGGAAAACAGCCAGGCCTCTTGCAAGCAGCAGGCCTGAGCCGCTGCAGACAGAGCACACAGTCAGGCAGTGGAGTGACCTGGCGCTCCTGTAGGCACATGGGCTCTTGCCTGGCAAGCGTCTGGATAGGTGGCTGTGGCCATCCCCACTGAGCAGTGTCCCCCAGAGGAGCCCATGGTAGGCAGACCTGTCCCCCACGACTGAATGAATGGATGTGTCACTGAGTGAATGGGGTGTCCAAGGCCCTATTACGGTCTTTTTGGTACGCCCTGCCCAATAAATGCTCTCAGAGAAGGAAGGAAGACTTGCATTTTCTGGGACCAGTCTGAAAGGTGGTGAGGAGGTTGGGAAGCAAGAAGGTTCTGGAAGGAAGAAACTGTGGAGAAACTTTCCTAAATTAAGAAAAGCTGGAGACGGCCCTGGCTGGTGGCTCAGTGGATAAGGTGCTGACCCGTGAACCCAAAGGTCGCTGGTTCAATTCCCAGCCAGGGCACATCACCAGGTTGCAAGCCAGGTCTCCAGCCAGGTCCATGGCTGGAGGCAGGTGAAAGGCAACCATGCGTTGATGTTTCTCTCCCTCTGCCTCTCTCCCTTCCTTTCTCTCTGGAAATCATAAATTAAAAAATCTTTAAAAACAGAAAAGCTGGAGAGCCCCAGACGGCCTCTGTGGCTGCTGAATCTGGAGGGGTGCAGGGTAGGTGGCGAGAAGACGTGTCTGAATTTCCAGCACATTAGAGAAAAGAAAAACGCTCTCCGAGAGCTGACAAACTGCCTTTTCCGGGAGGTTCTGGCCTCTGAACCCTTGACTCTCAGCTTCTCATCTTGCCCATCTTTGATTAAATAAATCTGTAATCAGAGGGCTCTGCTGATAGCAGCAGTCCGTTATTTTCTTTCCTTGTTTCCAGCAGATCTGCTGGCCAGATTGCTGATTAGGACCCCCCTGTTCCCATTGTAGAGCTGTGTGAGGGCGGAGGGAGGGCTCACTTCACTCCAAACAGGGGGGTCTTGCTGCCCGGAGGCCGGCCACCCGCCCCGCCCCCTCCCAGGCACTGCAGCCCGGGCCACTCGGGAGCTCTGCGTCTCACCGTCCTCCATGGTGCCAACACAGAGGTGATGCCCACATTTCCCTGCGGGGCACGAAAACCGGCAGGCCTTGCCTAACAGCGCTCTCTTTCCCCTTCCTTTCCCCGCACAGGTAGACTAGGAGCCTCCCACCTGGCCTGACTTCAGGAATACCAAGAGTCCCCTCTGTTTCTCAAATGTCCCCTCCGTTGACCCAATACACAGAGGAGTGATATTTCTACCATCTCACCCACCACTTGGTGGTAAAGCTCTGATGCCCCAAGTATAAATGCTCCTGAAGAATCTGCACAATTCCCTGGCTGCTGTGGCTCAGTGGATTAAGCATCAGGTTGCGAACTAGAGAGTCAGTGGTTCGATTCCCAGTCAGGGCCCGTGCCTGGGTTGCAGGCCAGGTCCCTGTTGGGGGCACGTAAGAGGCAACCACACAATGATGTTGCTCTGCCTTTCTTTTCTCCTCCCTTCCTCTCTCTCTCTAAAAGTAAATACATATTTTTAAAAAGAATTAGCACATTATCATACTGCCCTGAAACACCTGAGCAAGGTGGTTAGTAATCAGCCCCCCCGCAGCAAAGTCCCGAGGGAACAGGGGGATGGGAAGGAGCCTGGGGAGGTGTGGAAAGGAAAGTTAGTTGACAGGCCAACGTAACATTTGTTTCCAGGGTCCACGACATCTGTGCATAGGACAGTGCTGCGGCAGACTTTGCCATTGTTGACCCACAGGTAAACTGAGGCTGAGAAAGGCCAACAAAATAGGTAACAGAGTCTCTGGACTTAAAGCCAGGTCTTCTATGCCCTGCTGCGTTTCCATGGAGGAGTGTGTGTGTGTGTGTGTGAAAAGGCTGCACTGGGTCTCAGTCGCAGGCTGGGGGTGGGGAAGGCGGCCAGCAGGGAGCAGGAGACCAGACTGTGCAGAACCCCACCTCAGGAAGCAATGGCGAATAGCTCTAGTCTCTAGAACATGAGCCCCCAGTGGCCTCCCTGCTGGTGTCATGGGACCGCCAGATGCTGTACGTTATAACCGCTGGCGCCGTTGCAGGCCTCCCGAGGCATCTGTTGCAGCCTGTTCGTGCTGGAGCCCCATGCCTGGCACTGCGCTTGGCCCCGAGAAGGGGCTGGGTGGTGCTCGTGAAATAGGACCCATGCTGAAGGCAGGCATTCTTGTCGCTGCTCACAGGATGGCCTGGGGGAAGGGGTGGCAGGCTGTTTGGTGGCTGATGTGGGGTTGTATGGAGAGCGGGGCAGAAAGAGACCAGGAAGGTGCGGAGTAGGACCCCAGGAGACTCGGTAAATGGGGAAGGGGTGGGAAGGGCTGGAGTGCAGTGGGTTGCCTTGTCCGGGCCCCTCCTCTCTCTTCTCTGTGTATTTTCAACTTGTCATTCTTGAGAAGGACACCTGATCCCCACAGGGGGCTTTCTTGCTCCCAGGGACAGGACAGGCACAGAGAATCAGCGGAAAGGACAGGCTGTGGGGAGAGCTGCCCTCCCATCTCTGGCTGCCCAAGGGGAGCTCACCATCCACAGGCTGGGGCTGAGGAGGGCCCAGCCCATACTGGGGGATGGAGACCTGTTCCCAGTAAACGCGGTCAGTGACGGACACCTCAGGAAACTGTGTTTGGATCCAGGCTGCCCACCCTCCCAGTCGCTTCAGCAGGGCTCTCCCCGGCTGGGCCCAAAGTCGGCTTGAACACCCTCTTCAGAAGGGTATATTGTTGCCACGAGTGAAGGAGTCTCACATCCATCCTAGAGCCTGACTGAAATATACTAATTGGCTTGGCCACTTCATGGTTGGTCAATGACCCCTTCCAGGAACGTCGATAATTGAAAATTATGAAATAATCATGTCCAACTAGCTCTGGCACTGCAGATGTCATGGGATTTATAATCAGAAGACGGGTCTGGACCACCTTTGCCATTTCCTGGCGGGTGGCTTGGGGCAGGCCACTTACGTACAGCCCTCCGGGCCTCAGTTTCTTCCACTATAAAATGGGGGCAGTAGGCTTCCCCTCGTGAAGCTGCTGTGCAGTCAGCGTGATGTTCCAGTCAGTCCTCCCTTGCTCACTCACCGGGACCTCCTCTGCCACCTGCTGTCCCCCACCCCAATGCTGACCCCTCCCTGCTGGCTCCCCGAGAAGGCACTGCCAGGCCCAGAGAAGCGTGCCCTACAGGAGGGGTGCAGGGGCTGGTGCCAGCTCTGGGACTCTGCCCCCAGGCTCTGCCACTGTTCCTGCTGCGGCTCCCTCCAGGGTGACTTCAGAGGCTGATCAGGAACAGCTAGAGTGACAAGGACAGAAGAGTCTGACCCCTCATGTTACAGATCAGGAACCGGGCCCAGACGGGGACGGCGAGCAGAGTAACCGTGAACCGGGATCCAGTTTCCTGACTCCCAGTCCAGGCAAAGGCCAGCGTAGTATCATTGGTCTGCCCTCCCCTGGGCCTAGGTTCAGGGGTTAATTCAGGTCAGTGGCAGGAAGAGCCCCACTCCCAGGAACAGCCTGGATAGTCCGGGGAACCCTTCCTTAGGGAGCCTGGGGAATGTCCAAGTTACCCATTGCCAGCTCCGCACGGAAGGTGCCGACAGGGAAAGAGGGCGAGGAGCCAGGTCCTCCCTCTGCCTGGGGGCGGCTCTGGGAGTGCCAGTCCCGCCAGTTTGCTGTGTGACCTTGAGCACACTGCTGACCCTGTCAGCCAGGTGCTCTGCCTTACCTAGAGGACACACATGATCACCTTGACCTGGCTAAGCTGTGGGCCATTGCTCTGTCCCTCAAGATAGGGGCTGCTTGGCTTCAAAACAGGGGACTGGCAGAAGCCGTAAGGCCCGTCCTGCCTTCCATTCCCCAGGGGTGGGGAGAATGGCTGCTGACGCCCAGCCTCTCGTCACCACAGGCAGAGTGACCTCAGGAGGGGCATGACATTCTGCTCACATTTTGGACCAGGGGATTCCCCCCGTTTGCTCTGTGTGATCGCCAGCCTTGGCAGGCCAGGGAAGAGGGCAGAGCACAGGCCCAAGGAGGAGAGAGGTATCCTCAGCACCTCTGCACCCCACCAGGGCAGGCAGCCCCGCGAGGGGGCAAGCCACCAGAGGCAGGACACCCCCTGGAGCCAGGGCAGGCTGGAGCCAGGATGGTAGGGAAGGGGCAACAGACTGAGGAAGGGACCAGGGCAGAAGAAGCCCCCTCTAGCTGGGTCAACTCAGCACTGACGCTTATTCAGGGCTCTGTGTTACGGCTGGGGGTACTCAGAGGGAGGAGGAGCCAAGACCACCTTGGGGAGATCCCAACCTAAAGCATGGCTGCCTGTGGATTCCGGTCTGGGTGGCATCATGTGCCTGGGGATGGGCCCTGGCTGGCGGGGTGCTGGGCTCACAGGGGGTGCTCCTGATCTTGGCTAGGTTTGCAGCTCTGCTGGTCTCTCGTGCTTTTCCCCCAGTTCTCTGCATGCCTGGCTCCCTCCTGTCATTCAGGTGTCGGCTCAAGTGTCACCTCCTCAGAGAGGCCTTCCTGGACCCCCCAGTTATTATCCTCCAGTTCTACTACTCTCCATCCTTATCTGGCTTTATTTCCTGCATTTCACCTGCAGAACAGGGTCAGCTCAAGAGATGTTTGTTGAATGAGTGAATGAAGGGGTTGGGTGGGTGGGATGAATTTTTGTCTTTTTTTTAAAAGATTTTATTTTTGATTTTTAAAAATTTTTAATTATTTTTAGAAAGAGGGGAAGAGAGAGAGGCAGAGAGGGAGAGAGACATCAATGTATGGTTGCTTTGCACCTGCCTCCAGGCACAGACCTGACTGGAGACCTGGTTTGCAACCTGGTTATGTGCCCTGGCTGGGGAATCGAACCTGTGACCTTTGGGTTCCCAGGCCAGTGCCTTATCCATTGTGCTACCAGCCAGGGCGGTGGGATGAGTTTTGAGATATGTGTTTTTTTTTTAATTTAAAAAAGTTGATATATAATTTATATACCCTAAACTGGATCTATTCAAAGTATACAGTTCAATGGTTTTTAATATGTTCAGAATTATAAATCCATGACCACAACCTAAATTTAGAGCCTTCTCTCACCCCAAAAGGAAACCCGTACCCATTTGCAGTCACTTCCCATTCCTCTCCATGCCCCACCCCAGCCCTAGGCAATGACTAATCTGCTTTCTCTATCTACGTATTTTCCTCCTGTGGGCTTTCAAATAACTGCAATCATATATGCCGTATCTTGTGTCTGGCTTCTTTCACTCAGCGTAGTGTTTTCACAGCTTCTCCATGTCAGTGCTTCCTTCCTGTTTACGGCTGAACAACACACAGTCCACGGTCTAGATGGTTCCACTTTTTGACTGTTATCAATAATGCTGCTATGAATACGCATGTCCCAGTTTGCGTGTTTTCATTTGTTTTCACTGGAGGCATAGATCTAGGAGTGGAACTGCTGTGTGCTACAGTAATTCCATGTTGAGGTGAAGTTTTAAAGCAAGAACCATGCCTGGTAGCTTGTGGCCCAGGTTTGCTGTGTGTAGCAAGGCGGGCAAGCTGCTGGTGAAAGAGGTGAGGCTTTCTAGGTGGGAGACCAACTGGGGCCCAGGTTGGAGGAAGGAAGTGGCTCTTGTTTTGGGTTCCTGCAGGGGCCAGCATCTTGGGGAAGCAGGCCTGAGTGGCCTGGGGAACCCTGCACAGAAGACTGGGTTTCATGCAAGGGGCAGGAGGGAGCTGGAGCTGGGTCGTAGGCAGGGCAGGCCTTACAGGAATTTGAGAAAAAAAGAAAGGTAGAGAAGGAGATCGTGAACGGGGCAAACGGGAAGAGTTTACTTAATAAGGCTTCGGTTAGCAGGGTGTATTCAGGGGAGAGGCGAAGGTGAGGTGAGAGAAGACTGGGAAAGCTCTGAAAGCTATTTATCTACCCGGATGCCTTTGAGATCAAGGAGTCTCCCAAGCTGCCCGGGGTGGTTAGACAGGTCCCCAAGAATCCAGGAAAGAAACTAAATTTTTGTCTAAATACCCCTCTTTCCTGTCTGACAAGCACATACCTACCTATCTATACACCCTGCCAGCCAGATGGCTTTGTGTTTTGTTTGAACTATTTTCTCTCTCCTAAGGGAGGTCTAGTCCTGATTCTTCTGACCCTAACAGTACCCTTCTCCCTCTTGGCCTGCATGTGGAGGCCTCCTGCAACGTCTCTCTACGCTGGAAGAGGAGAGACAGAGGAAGGGGTAGGGAGGCAGTGGAGGACAGGGAGAGGAAGGGACCCTGTGTGCTCCCTGGTCCCGCCCTGAGCCCAAGGCTCCTGCCTTCTTCCCCTGCACCCACACTAACAGCCAGGCTTTCCATGCCCAGCCCCTCTGATGCATGTCCTTAAGGAGGCATCCAGAAACCATTGAGCCCTGGCTGCCTGTCTGGGGCAAGCAGTAGGCAGAACTGAGCAGGGATCCTAGAGAAGCAAGAGCTGCCTCTGGGGCTCCCTCTCTCCGGGGCTCTGCAACCCCCTCCCCGGGTGGGGGAGGCTTTCCCACAGCAGCTGGCCCTCTCCAAGTTCAGCCAATCCCCCACTGACAAGCACTAACCCCATGGCCAGCCAGTAATCACTTAAGCTGAAAGGCGCTTGTAGGAGTATTAGCATTTTAACTGAGATGTGGGGAGGCCTCAAGAAATCCAGGTTTAGAGGCTGATTTCAGGGCTGGTGGAGGTTCAGTTTATTGGGGTGGGGTGGGGGGATGGGGAAGCTACCCAGCCCTAGCTAGGCGGTGAATTCCATTTACACACAGGTCACCCCTGTGATATTCCTCCATTTCCACTGAAGTCTGCTTTGCTCTTAACCAAAGGAAATGGTTCTTGGCGGCATTTTGTCTTGGGGATGGGAGGACTAAGGTTCAGAATTTAAACCTGAAACACTGACAGGACCTCCTCTCCCCACCTTGCCCTATCCCCACCCCTGGGACCCCAGCAGGGAGCCCCAAAGGTCCACAGTTTCCCTCTCAGGTGTGTTACTTAGAGTCAGCCCTCAACTGCCTGTGCCCAGGATTATAGGGTATAACTTGTACCCTGCAGAGTTGAAACTAACTGTGTAACAGGGGTCCCCAAAGTTCCTCACAGTCCACAGTCTGGAGAATGGGGGAAGGAGACAGTGCAGATCATAAGGGACTTTGCATACCTATAGTGGGTAGCTAGTGTCTTCGTTACACAAATGGTATGGTCTTCCCAAGACACCAAGGAGATGGGAGGTGGGAGGAGCCTTGACCTTAGAATGGTGATGAAAAGCTTATGGGCCTGCACAAAATTCTACAAGTGGCCGTCACTGCGTCAGGCCACAGTCAGGGACTTAAAAATAAGGTGACAGCCATTAAGCAAGCGGGAACCATGTGATCTGAAAGAAGGGAAGGAACAGGCCTGTGGCCTGGGTTAGTAAGAAAGCCAGGACGCTGCTTCTTTGACTGTGGCTGCTCCATCTGACTCCAAAGCCACCAAGGGCTCTGCCTTGCAGACCCAGACTATCTGGACTCTCTGGGAACTCGGCAGATGCTTTCCTGGACTATTATACGGGACATCATACCACCAGATCCTGAAAGAGAGAGCTGACAGATAAGGAATGGAAAGCGTCTGGGCATGCTTTTGGCTTACAGCCTTTTGGGAAGCAAGTGCTGGGTCTCATGGGAGAACAGGGCTCTGAGCTGATGTGGTCACAGTCCCCTCCATACCCAGGTTGAAATTCTGTAAATAAACACCTGTTTTTCTCAACACTAATTATTGAGTCTTACACCAAGGTGCCATGTGAGCAAACCCCACTTTGCTTGGCTACAACTCATTGAGCAACAGGAGTTTCAAAGTATCTCGTCCTAGAAACAGATGCCCTGGGTTCAAATCCTGACTAGGCCTCTTAATAACTGTGGGACCTGGGGCAAGTCTCTTCACCTCTCTATGCCTCAGCTTCCTTCTGCAGAAATGGAAGTCATAGTATTACTCTTCAGGGTTGTTTCGACCATTAACAGAGTTCATACAAGTGAGGTACTAAGAACAGTGCCTGGAATTGGGTAAGTGCTCAGTCAAGTTCGTCATTATTGTTACCATTATCATTTTTCCTTTCTGTGAGTAGTTTTCCTGCTCCAAGACCCTTTCCACGGCCTGTTCAGAGCCCCTGTTGAATAAGGAACTAGAAGGAGGGGCGAAGCAATGCCCCAGTTGACTACCTCTACCCTTTTCACAAGGCCTGGCACACAACCTGTCATTTAGAATTATCCTCATTTCCCAACTTGTTCTTTGCACTACATATGCTCCTTATAAAGTTCCAGGTGAGGGGGCCTTTGTAAATCAAAACACTTAAAACACAAGAACAAAAGCAGAAGAACACCTTGATAGGTTTCCAATTAAACCTCTAGGCAGATCACCTCACACCTATCAGAATGGCTATTATCAACAAATCAACAAACAAGTGCTGGAAAGAATGTGGAGAAAAGCAAATGACTGGGCACTGCTGGTAGGAATGCAAATTGGTGCAACCACTAGGAAAAATAATGTGAAGGTTCCTCAAAAAATTAAAAATAGAACTACCGTATGACCCAGCAATTCCACCTCTAGGTGTTTATCTAAAGAAATCTAAAACACTAATTTGAAAAGATATATGCACCCCTACATTGACTACAGCAGTATTTACAATAGACAAGATATGGAAGCAACCCAAATGTCCATCAATTGTCAAATGAATAAAAAGTGGTGGTGCATATATACAATGGAATATTATTTGGTTATAAAAAAGAATGAACAATGCCATTTGTGACAACATGGAAGGAACTAAAGGATTTGATGCTAAGTGAGATAAGTCAGAGAAAGACAAACACCATGTGACTTCGCTTATATGTGGAATCTAAAAATAGGAAACACTCCAACAAACAAAACAGAAATAAACTCATAGATACAGAGGACAAACTTATTGTTGCTAGATGGGAGGGAGGCTGGGGAGGCTGGGTGAAAAAGGTGAATGGATTAAGAAGTACAAATTGGGCCCTGGGCAGGTAGCTCAGTTGGTTAGAGCATCGTTCTGATATGCCAACGTTGTGAGTTCGGTTCCCACTCAGATCACATACAAGAATCAACCAATGAATGCATAAATAGGTGGAACAACAAATCGATGTCTCTCTCTTTTTCTCTCTTCCTCCCTCTCCCTCTCTAAAAATCAATAGATAAAAATCTTAAAAAGAAGTACAAATTGGCAGTTATAAAAATAGTCACAGGACAGAAAATACAGACTAGCAAAAATAGTCAAGAATATCTCAATAATTGTGTGCCAATAATGGTGCCAGATGGGTACTAGACTTATTGGGGTGATCATTTTGCAAGGTATATAAATGCCTAATTGCTACGTTGTATACCTCAAACTAATATACTATTGTATGTAAAATGTAATTGAAAAAATAAATTAAAAAACACCTCTAGGCAGAATGAGAATGGACCTTGAGTTTTTAAGATTTTCTGAATCTCACATGCATCCAATCCTGTAGAAAACCCACAGAAACATTGCTAAAGGAGATGTGCTTCTTAAGAGAAGTCTTTGGTTTACAAGAGGATTGGTAGTGGGGATACTCACTCCCTAACTGACGATGTTTTATCATTTGGTGGCTTAAAGCGGGGCCCATCCATGTGACACCTGTGCCCCTCTTCCATCAGCTCTGGGAGTGAGGTGGACAGGAAAACACACCCTCATGGGTACCTCTAGGGAGTGAGCCCAGGGGTTGCGCTGGACCCAGAAGGGCCCTCCAGAGGTTTCTCTGTGATAGCTCAGCTGTGGTTTTGTTCCCTGGGCAGACTGGCTACTTGAGTCCAAGCCATCCAGGAAGCCACCCAGCCCAGAGCTGGGACTAGGAGAATCCCCCAGCAGCTTCTGGCTTGCAAGTCATCTATCTTCTGTTTTGGGTCTGTTTCCCCAGCTGCACTAAAAGAGTGACCCTGCTACCTTTCCAAAGGGCTTATTGAACGTAGCCCTGTCCAGTTTGAGTGGGAGAATGAGGCTCTGCAATGAAACCCTAAAAGGGGTCTCTGGGGGCCTTGCCAGCCCCCCCAGCCCCCCACCCTGCACAGAGGCCAGGCAGGAGGAACAGGGGTGAGAGAATGGAGGGGAACCCTGGCACAGGGAGAGAGGGTCACCTTACCAAGCTATGACGCCCTGCACCTTCCCTGCAAGGCTCTCGTGGGGAGGTCCTGTGTGTCTCACAGGCAAAAGGGCTCTGCCTCCAGGGGACACAGGACTCACCGGCCTGTGGCCACCTGGGGGACAGGGAAGCCCGCATCAGCTGATCTGGAACTCGGGGTGTGAGTGGAGCCCGCCCCTGGGAGCTCCGTCAAGCCCTCTGGCACCTCTCAGGGCTCCTGAGGCCACACATACTCCCATTCTCCTTCCACCTCACTCCCAACCCCAACCGCCCGGCAGCGGGGGCTACGGACCCGCGTCAGGCCCGCTGTGCAGGAGCGGCGCCCTCCCCCCCTTGCAAACTCCATCGCCCCTCTGCCCTGCAGTGGGGGTGGGGGGCGCGGGGTGAGCCCTGGGTTTTCCCGCTCCCAGGGGTGGGTGCAGGCCAATAAACAATCCAGACATCCCCCCAGTCTCAGGGGGTTGAATTTTCACGGAGAGCTGGAGTGGGGGAGAGGCAGGCTTTCGGCGGGGGGAACAGCTGGCAGAGCTGGAGGGAGGGTCGCAGCCCCAGCACCGCGGGGACAGCGGCGGGGGCGGCGGAAGCAAGCGCAGGGGAGGGGAGGGTCCGCGCGGCGAAGGCCGGCACTCACGTCCTCTTAAAGACGCCCCCGATGATGCTGCCCAGCAGGAGGCAGAGCTGCTGAGAGAAGAAGACCCAGGAGATCTGGGACAGCGAGCTGTGCGTCTGGCAGCGCAGGTCCAGCAGCGTGGGCCCCAGGAAGGCGATGCACAGGCCGAAGCTGAAGAAGACGCTCCAGTAGGTGAGCGTGGGCTGCAGGTTGCGGCGGAGCAGCCCCGACAAGCGACCGTCGCAGCCCATGGTCCCGCCTGGCGGACCAGCTGGCGCTGCTGGCCCAGCGCGCGCGGGTGCCCGAGTGCCTCCCGCCGCGGGAGGGCCGGCGGGGCGGGCGCAGGGGAGGGGCCGCGAGGGCCGCCCGGCGGGGGCCCCGCCCCGGGCTCGCGGGGGGCGGGGGCGGGTCTGCGGCCCGCGGGCGGGAGTCGGGCGCGTGCTGCTCGGTGCCGCCCGCACTCACCCGCTCTCCCTCGCCGACGTCGGGAGACAACCGGAGCGGTTCCCACCCCACCCACCTCCCACCCAGCTCCCGGCCCCAGCAGCGTCCTCGCGCAGCCTCGCGGGGTCGGAGGGGACCGAGTGCCCATTTCAGAGCCGGGCAAACCAAGAGCCCCAGCGGGCCTGGGTGTGCACAGGCTGGAGATCGGGGGCTTCCAGCGCTTTGCCTGGGCTCGGCGGAGCTCCAGGCCCCCCAAACACTAGCCTGGCCTGGGCTTGGGCGGTAGAGGCGGCCCCCAGCCCTCCCTCGTACACCTGGGGGCTTCACAGACGGACTTCCAGGGCCTGGCCACGAACCCCCTACCCCCATCTTCCCTCTGAATAGAAGGCAAAATCTACATATGTTTTTTCTTGAGCGGGTATCCTTCGTTAGAACCGCAAATGGTTTATTGACCTTTAGGCAGAAAACCCTAGAAACGATCCATCTTTGGGTAAACTCTGCGGAAGGGCCTGGAGCCAGTTTTCACCTGCTGCATCTTGTCTGCGTCTGGGGCAGGTGCTGGAGGAGGGTGTGGGTGCTTGGGACCAACGCTTCTCCCCTTCTTTTTTAGGGGAGCGAAGCAGCACAGAAAGGAGAGGGCGGTGACTTGGAGGTATCCCAGGAGAAATTTGGAAAGAACCCTCTAGGACAGAAAGGAGACCTGGGGGAAATTGCCATCTTGCTGGAAGAAGCCAGAAGGAGGTGGGGTGGGAGGATGTCAGCCTCCGTGCGTGCTGTGAGTCCTTGGAGCAGCCTGCAGCTGACACAGGCTGTCCCTCGCCCTATGTGGTCACAGGGCTGGCTGTCCTTGTGTGGGCCTGCTCTTGAGCCAGGACACTGGTCTTACATTGTTCCCAGGAGGCTGTGCAGTAAGGCCCTGCAGTGTCTACTGCCCTGGTGTTCTTGTAGCCTCGGGAACCATTATTCATGCCCATTTGCCCCCATCCCAGGGGGGACCAGGGGTAAAAGGACAGAGAAGGTGGGTGGGTGGGTGCCCCCATGACAACTTGGCATGGGCAGGAACAACCAACTTCTCTTGCAGGTGCTGGTTCCATCTCACAGTGCCACCCAGCATCTGCCTCCGCCCTTAGACTGTGAGCACCGGGAAGGGGAGCCGCTTTGTAGGTGATGGCAGCTACGTATTCAGGGGTGATAATGGTGGGCCTGAGCAGTACTTGTGATTTAAAACTTTTCCTCTGGGAAAATGGACAATTCATAACCACAAGCGTTTGAGTGAATCCCCTGTGCCACTGTCACAAAATTCCTGAATCATAAGCTCTGAGTTGGAAGGAGCCATCTTCGAAGGAGTCGCCTAGCTTCACTCCACCATTCCTGATGGATGTTTGTCAGTAGTCCTACTCCTGACTGATGCCGTTTATTAACGGGGACCTGACTTATTTCCTGGGGGTCTGCTTCCAATGGGAGTCAGCTCTCATGGTAGGAAGGGTTTCGTGCTTAACTGAAATGCCCCTCCGTGTGGCTCCCCACTGCCACCACGGGACAAGTCTAATTGCTCTAGCCCAGTTAGTCCTCACAAATCATGACCTTGCCCTAGCACGTGACCTCTGTCCAAACACCTGAAATCCTTCTTTAACTTCCTTAGATGGTGCTCCCTCAGCTCCACCTGCCTACTGGTTCGGGTCGTCCAGCCACAGTGGCAGCCACCCCGCTACAGTGAGGCAGTCACAGTGTCTGGGGTGCTGGGAGCATTCTACAACTTGATCGGGGGGGTGGCTCCACATATGTAAACATATTTCAGTGTTCACTGGGTTGGATGCTTATGATTTGGGCTTTTTACTGTACGTGCGTTATATCTCAATGTAATAGTAAAAAGACTACACTGAATGCAATACCCAGTCCCATTACTGTCAAAGGCCTTCCTTCCTCCTTTAATTTTTCCTTTTGTTCTTTGTTGTGGGTCCTCAAGCTGAGATAAGCAATAAGGAAACAAGTACAGCAGTGAGACACATTTTATACTAGGGGCGATTGGAGAGCCTGGAGAAGAAGGATCTCATTTTGCCTGGGCAGGCTTCATGGAAGAGGTGATTACCGAATTGGATCTGGAAGGTTAAGCATATGAAAAGGTTTGGCTTATTCGCTTTCCTTCTCTTTCTCTGTCACTATTTTCTGGCCCCATCACATTGTCTACCCCCTCCAGGAACCTGTCCCAGAAAGATTCTATCCGAACCCCAAGTTCCAACAAGCCCCAGATTTATTCCTTGTCCCCTACTGCCTTCAAGTGTCAGCTGTCACACAGGCTGGGGCAAAAGTAGGTTTACCGTTTGGAAGCTATTGTGTATTAATACAATAATTAATACACAATGATACAAGCATAAGCTCTGTAAACCCCGTATTTCACGGACTGGTAGCTGCCTCTTCCTGCCACTCTGCCTCTCCTGCGGCCAATGGAACTGTGAATTCTTAAGGGTCGGAACTGTATTTCCCTGTATTTCTAACTCTTCCCTACCCCTACCCAGCTGCCTTACAAAATGTCATGGATAAATAAATAGCTGGGGGAACAATTCTCACAGTACCTTTACGATTATTTTTTTACTGTACGTATCTTATTTGCCATTGATAGTTCCCCAAGGACAAAGGCTGTCCTATATTTCCTGTGTGTTTTGTATTCAAATCTCTAGCCCTAGCTGGGCACCCTTTGGTCATTGTTAAATGTGAAAGATAAAACCTTGGCTGGTCCCTTAGCCACACTCTGATTTCCCTCCTTGTGACTTGGAAGGGCATGACCCCTGCCCCTCACGCTCTAGAAAGCAGTTTGGGACCCCCAGGTATGGAGAGACTCAATCGATTGGCAGAAAGGGGCTGTGGGAGTTTAGGATTCTCAACTCTTGCCAGCTGAAATCTATTCATTTGCCTTAAAGGTCATCTTCTCTGGGAAGATTTCTCTGACCTTCCAAGGGTCCCTCCTTGCGGCTGCTGACCTAAACCACTGCCAATGATCTATGTACTGCCACTCTTCCAAGGTCAGGGCCGTGGGATTTGTTCTTCATTGGGCGCTGGGGTTGATTCCTTGGTGAGAGATGCTTGCACTGCACTGACTCCCACTCCCACTTGGAAGTTGAGAAGCAATAAATCAATGGCGCTTCTTGGGCATCGACAGGTGATCTACATCCTGGACATACTCAAGGAGAAAGCAAACACTATAACACAGAGTGAAATAAGAGCTGGAGACCCTCACTGTGATCCTTGTACATGCATCACACAGCTCTCCAGATTCTTGGGGATATAAACCCTTCCTGTACATTCTATTTTCCCTACTGTTTCTATTAGAACTGAAAACATAAAATGTAAAAAAGAATAGACAAAGAGAAAAGGCCTGATCATCACATCCTAGAGGGGAGTCACTGGAACTTGTGCCTGATTTCGTGCTTGGCGGGATCCTCTCGGAGACTAGGGCCTGCCCTCAGCTCCCAGGGCCCGCTGGGCTCTGCTAGCCAGCCTCTCAGGAGGCCAGGCAAGAGCAGCTGAGCGAAGTCTCCAGTTCAAGGTCATTAAGCACATTCTGCAGTTCCCAGGGCCATTCTGGGGCCTGAGGCTGCCCCGCCCCCACCTCTGGATTTTGTCTTCTCAGCCCCCCTCCCCCCCTTGCCTCACTGGCCAAGGTGTGGAAAATGGATTGGCATGCTCTGTCTGTGGTTGGCTTGGGGCGGGTGGCAGACAGCTTAGTGCCAAGGACTGCACCCGGATGGAACAGTTACCCTACCCGATATGAATGCAAACAGCCGAGCTGGGTGTGTGCGCAAAGCACCTCTTTTCCAAACATCCGGATGAACCAAGTTTTCAGTCTGCCTGGAGAGTGGGCATAGGGGTGGGGTGGAGGTGGGGGTATGGTCATTGCAGGTACCAAGAAAGACAGGAGGGACAGGAGCACATGAGGGGGCACAGAGGCGTCTTTAGAGTTACACCAGTAACTGCACACATCCTCAAGGAAATGTTGCATAATACCTGGCATTTAGTTGGTTCTGGCTGTGTTAATGCTTCAAAGTGCTAGCTGAAGATAGTTTAACTCCGAGAGTTGGAAGGACTCTCTTCAATGGCCTAGTACAACCTTCCCACTCAGAGGCAGAATTCCACCAACAGCATGGCTGCAGGTAGTCAATCAGCCTCACCTTCAACATGCCCAGGCTTGGAGTGGGAGGGGTCTGAGAGACCTGTGAAAAACTGGGGCTTTTTCCTTATCTTCAAAACGAGGAGAGTAATTGAGAAAATGTAGGTAGAGTGTGCCGCACAGGGGCTGATATACCAGGTGCTCAATAAATAATTCTCCTCCTCCTCCTTCACAACAGCACAGACTGCTTTTCTGACTTTGTACCCCAGACCATGCCTAGCAAAGTGCAGTCCTGGACCGGCAGTGTCAGCAGGTCCCGGGAACTGGTTAGAAATGCATGTTCTCCGTTCTGCCCCAGGCCTGCTGAATCAGAAACTCTTGGGGTGATCTGCTTTAATAAATCCTTCAGGGGACTCAGGAGCAACTATAGATTGAGAGTCACTGCTCTGGAGCCACAAGGGCAAATGTCTGGTTCCCATTCTGCAGAGAGCCAGCCCTCGATTATTTGAAGACATTCTTCTTGTTTCTCCTGAGTTCTCTGGTTCCCACCAACTTTCCACTGCTTTCAGCCATTCATTCCTCATGTACTGCGTGTTCCAGACCCTTTGCCATCATTGCTATCATGTCACACTCTCATAGTCAGTGACCCCACACCAAGGTCCCTTGCAGTCTAAGCGCATTACGGTGCAACAGATTTGCCCCCTCTGGGTCAAGCACATCACATACAACAACATTTTGTTTACTTTTATGGAGATCAAACTTACATATATTAAAGTGCGCAAGTCTTTTTTTTTTTTTTTTTTTTTAAGATTTTATTTCATTATTTTCAGAAAGGGGGGAAGGGGAAGAGGCAGAGAGGGAGAGAATCATCAATGTATGGTTGCCTTTCACCTGCCTCCAGGCACAGACCTGGCTGGAGACCTGGCTTGCAACCTTGTTATGTGCCCTGGCTGGGGAATCGAACCTGCGACCTTTGGGTTCGAAGGCCGGCGCCTTATCCACTGTGGTACCAGCCAGGGCTTAAAGTGCGCAAGTCTTAAGTGAACAAGTTGAATTTTTACAGGTATACATGCATCCAGGTCACGATAGATATTTCCAGCACCCACTCCAAACACAGTAGTGTGCTTTCTCAATATTATGTCTACGAGAGCAGTAGCTCATTAGTTTTTATTGCTATGTACATTCTACAACATGCACACACCACACTTTATTGATCTTACTTACTATAGATGAACATTCAGGTTGTTTCCTGTTTGGAGCTGTTACAAAGTTGCTGTGAACATTCATGTTCTTGTCATTTTGGTAGACAGAGGCAGGCTCTCCTTCTTGAGCATACTCCCAGAAGTGAAACTACCAGGGTGTGAGATTGGTTTATCTTTAGTAGATGCTTCAAGATAGTTTTCCGAAGTGATTGTATCAGCATACACTCCCACTAGCATTCTGGTTGATCGACCTCCTTGTCAATAGTTGCCATTGCCAGTCATGCTAGTTTTAATCAATCTGTTGTCCTACACTAGCATCTCAGTGGTTTTGATTTGCATTTTCCTCATCATGAATACTGTTCAGTATTTTATCATAGGTTTATTGGCCACTTGCATATCCTCTTTTGTGACATGCCCTTCAGGTCTTCTACCTACTTTTAAAATTGGATTGTCTCTCTTTTAAAATTTTTTTCTGAGGAGTTCTTGATATATTCTGGGTAGAATATATCCAGAATGTATCATTTTTCCCCCAGTTACATTGATTGTAAAATCGTGTTGTCCGTACTTGCATTATCTTTAATCTTCACAATGATCCTGTGAAATAAGCATCTTTAGTTCCATTTTATGGATAAGGAAACTGAGCTCAGGAAGGCAGAGAAACTGGTCCAAAGTCACACAGCTAGGAAGTATTGAAGCTGAACTTTGAGGCCAGGTCTCCTGCCTCTGAAGTCTAGGTCCTTTCTTCATGGATCATGAGGGAGTCATCTTAGTCACCTTCCCCTGTTCCTGAGTCTTTTTTCTTTTTTAAGTACATTTTATTTATTATGTTTTTTTTTTTTTCCCCCAATGTATGGTTGCGTTTCACCTGCCTCCAGCCACAGACCTGACTGGTGACCTGGTTTGCAACCTGGTTATGTGTCCTGGATGGGGAATCGAACCTGCGACGTTTGGGTTCACAGGCCGGCGCCTTATCCACTGTGCTACCAGCCAGGGTTATTATGTTATTTTATGTTATTTATGTTATTACAGTTGTCTCACTTTTTCTCCCCTTTCCCCACTCTGCCCAGTACACTCTTCTCTCCAGCAATCCCCCTTTTAGTTGATCTCCACTGGTACACGTAAATTCTTTGGCTTCTCCATTTCCTATACTAGCCTTAGCATCCCCCTGTCTATTTTCTACCGACCAATTATGCTTCTTAATCCCTGCACATTCTCCCCCATTCTCCTCCTTCCCCTTCCCACTGATAACCCTCTATATGATCCCCATATCTATAATTCTGTTCCTGTTCTGGTTATTTGCTTAGTTTGTTTTTCTTTCTCTTTTTTTAGATTCAGTTGTTGATAGTTGTGAATTTGTTGCCTTTTTTTTTTTTACTTTTTATTTATTTTATTTTATTGTTGTTGTATTACATTCATCCCCTTTTTGCTCCCCTCTGTCCCCCTCCCCACCCACCCATTCCCCCCAAAGTCAATCCCACCTTGTAGTCCATGTCCATGGTTCCTTTATACTAGGTTCTTGTCTAAGCTGCTCCCCTTTCTTGCCTCTGCCTCCCCCCGCCTTTTTTAATATTCATAGTTTCAATCTTCTTTTTTTTTTCTTTTTTTTTTTTTTTAATTTTATTGTTGTTG